>REGO01000385.1:24985-40047 GCA_010120015.1 Rhombomys opimus | reverse complement strand
GAATGAACAAGGGTAAGGTGTATACATTAAAAAAAAATTATACCAACATTTATCATCTAATGAGGTCTATGTAGTATATTTGCATTTTTAAATTAAATTTTATTTTTTATAGTAATTACAGTTAATTCACTTTGTACCCAGCTGTAGCCCCTTCCCTCCTCCCATCCCAAGCCAACCCTCCCTCATCTCCTTCCATGCTCCTCTCCAAGTCCACTGATAGGGGAGGTCCTCTTCCCCTTCCCTCTGACCCTAGCCTATCAGGTCTCATCAAAACTGGCTGTATTGTCATCCTTTGTGGCTGGTAAGGCCTTTCCCCCCAGGGGGAGGCAGTCAAAGAGCTAGCCACTGAGTTCATGTCAGAGACAGTCCCTGTTCCCCCCTTACTAGGGTACCCACTGGAGACTGAACTGCCATGGGCTACATCTGTGCAGGGGTTCTAGGTTATATCCATGAATGGTCCTTGGTTGGAGTATCAATCTCAGAAAAGACCCCTGTGCCCAGATATTTTGGTTCTGTTGCTATTTACATTTTCATCACTGACATTAAACAGCTCCCACAGTCTTTGTCTATACCATCAGGAGATGGTGGTCTGTGGTTCAAGGATACCAAGCTTCATATAGGACGTAGGAGAAGTGTCCAAGCAGAAATCCTGCAACTAAACAGAATATATTGAGGAAGAGGTGTGTCAGTGTGATAGCTAATGTAATTTATGGATACATTTCTAGAGAAGAGGGTCATGGCCAGTGACTAAGATACACTTTGTTATTTCCTAAATTTGGGAGACACAATATTATTGATTAGAGTAAATGGCAGTAGGTAGTCAAGTAAACCACAGAAAACAAATTAGCTACTATGAATCATTAGTTATTTTTGACAACCCAAAAAACTTAATAGTTTAGCCCCTGGGACCACTACTCAACTATCTACTTTAAGAAACTATAGTGCTGGTGAGCTTTGATGAACATAGCTTCTGATGTTGCAGGAAGACACAATGTCAAAGCAAAATCCCCTATCCTCTGGCTCTTACAGTCTTTCCACCCTTTCTTCTGCAATGTTCTCAAAGCCTTAGATGTGAGAGGGTTTTGTAGTGTATCCCTTGGGACTGGGCTCCACGATTCTGCATTTTTAAAGGAAAAACTCCACAAAGTTAAAACCATTAGTATGAGAAGTAAAGATATGAAAGAAGTAAACATTATGCAAACCCACAGATGGGTGGCTGGGAGGGTGACTCAGAGGATACGAACATTTGCTATGCAAGCATGAGCACCTGAGTCGGATGCCATGTAATTTATGTGAACATGAGGCATGATTGTGTGTGTCTGTAACCCTGTGTCAATTCAGAGACTTCACTGGCTAGACAACAAAATGTTGAGCTTCAAGTTTAGTGAGATAACTTGTCTTGTAGAATAAGGTGGAAGGCTATACAGGAGGACACTTGTGGTCACTGGGGAAAGAGTTTAGAGGAGCATATTACCTTCATGACACTTGAAAGAAAGACTGCGGGCCATTGCATATAGAAGCTTGTTGTATGTGATGGGAAGAAACATCATATCAGAGCTTGACCTTTTCTGTCATTCAAATTCTGTGCACAGTGGTAGTTGTCTAGTCTTTGTTTGCTCTTCACGGAATTTATTATAAAATACTAGTAAGGCAGTTTATAAATTATTTTGATATTTAAAAATTAAATACAGCAGAAATAGAATTATGAAATACAGAATAAAAGGCTAGACCACATGGTTTTACAAGTAAATCGGCAGTATGTTAAAAATCACAATTATTATTGACACCTAATGTAAGTATAATGGTTTTGATGTGAGTGGTTTTTTTTTTTCTTTAGAAGGTAAAAAACAAAACAAACAAACAAACTCATTTATTCTGAATTTCAAGGTAGAACTCTGAGACAGAGTTGGGCACGAGGCTATCACTTGTTCAGTGTGAACTTTCCCGTAGTCAAATGAGATTTTAATGACCTCTCCAGATTTCAGAGAGATTTACAAGTAGCCCAGTGCAATAAAGGATGAAGCGATGTGTATTTTTATTTTATATTTTATGTGTCTTAGGCTGATATTCTGTCTTGGCAGCTCACAAAATAGCTCCCCTTTCTAGTAAGAAATGTTCTAGGAGTCCACACCATACCCCTGAAGACTGCTGTAGTGAGGTCGTGGTGGCTCAGGGGGTATTAGGGAAGATTTGGCAGGGCTTATTGAAGGATTTAAAGAATTTAGAAATGTTCAAAAACTCTGTGAAACTTATATCACGGATATTGATATTTGGGGATGAGTGTGTTGTCAATAGACAGAGGTTGTGTCAAAGGATAGAACCGTGGTAGGTGGAATTTAGCCTGATCCTCTCAGCACTAGAGATTTTCTGCATGGACAGAGACAGGGACCTCACATCTAACCAGCTCATAATGAGTATTGACCTTCTTCTGCTGGGGTTGGGTTGGAATTGTCCCTTACTCTTTCACTTTATCTTTCTTAAGAACCCAAATCTCTCGTTTTCTTCTCCCTACTTGTTTCCCTTTTTCATACCAGTACTGGCCTCTTAGGGATATATCCTGGCTTTTCCTCTTATTCAAGGAGAAGATGCTGGCTACTATCTTTCATAAATGAGATGTAAATCACTGCACTTTGGGTGTGATATAGGATGTCCCTAAGTGAGGAACAAAGATGTGATTCTAAAGGCACTGCTACAGGCTGCTTGACTATGCATCCTAGCCACAGAGGGGAGCTCCTGTGACACACGGAAATATGGATTCACTGAGGCTAAGGAGAGGATATGAGTTTTCCTGTTGGCTTGTGCAGTGGTGTCAGATTTCCTTCAATGCACCCGCTTCACAGGTTTATGAGGGGATGGCTGGCACAGAAATATGAATATAGCAGGGAAGCAGGAAAAGTGACCTCTGGAACTGCCTCTCCAAGCAGACAGGAGCCTTTTAAGAAAATGCAGTGTGAACTGCGCCAGAATGTTTTGCCTCATAATATAACACTTTCTGAAGCCCCATTTGCTGTACTATACATGAAATGCTGTTATCTTTTTTATCTCAATTAATATTTGGGTCTACAGAACCAGGAAGGACAGCAGAGGTATTTCCTGGGCAGCACAAGTTCTTTCTTCTCTTTCCTCTCTCCCTCCCTCCCCTTCTTTCCCCTTCCCTGCCCTTACCTCTACCCTCCTGTTTTCTTTCTCCTGCTGTATAAAAATACCGTGACCAGAAAGCACTTTATAAAAGACAGGGTTTATTTCATTTTATAACTTACAGTCATAACGAAATGAAGTTCAGGGCAGGAACTCAAAGCAGACATGCTGAAACAGAGATCATGAATGAACTCTGGTTCCATGTTTTGTGCAGCCTTTTTTTTTTTTTTTTTTTTTTTTTTAATACCACCCAAGACCTCCTAGGGGTGGCACTGTCCCCAGGAGCCTGGGCTTTCTCACATCAATTATCAATCATTAACCAAGAAAATGCCTCACAACTTGCCTACAGTCAACTATAACAACGGAGGAGGAATTCTCCCAATTGTAGTCTCCTTTTTTTCAGATAACCCTAACTTGTGTCAAGTTGGAAAAGTTAAGTAATCTGTATATCTTCCTCCCTCATTTCATTTTTTTTCCTTTAGCCATTCCTTCTTTCCTTTAAAAATTTCCCTTTTTTCTATCTCCTTTCTCCCTCTGCCTTGTTTTCTAAAATTTTAAGTCAAATTCTGATAGTCTTAAGTTTTATAGATGTAATATGTCATTTTCTTATAAAAAAAATCTCTGGAGCAGTTTCTAAAGTTTTATATTTATTTCTACAGAAAAAAAATCTATTCCAGGGACTGCAGGCTCTGTTTTTGGCACAAAAATTTTGCTGTGCTTTTCAGTCCAAATCAAGCCTTGCTCTTCCTCCTGCTGTGGGTAGCTGCAGTGCTTAAGAGGCTGCCTTGGGGTTGGTTCTCCTGCTGACATAAGTGCTTATTCCTCAGGAAAGGCCCAAGAGGAGCCTGCATAGTTAGCAATCAGAGGATTATCATAGAAAGACAAGGCATCAAAATTCCAGCCACCTTTTGAACTAGTAAAGGTACACATGAAATATCCCAAGCTTCCTTCCATGGCTGGGGAAATGAAAGAAAGGATGCAAAAGGAATGTAGATGGTGAATGAACTTTGTATTAAATTCTGAGGAAGGCAATGAGTATCTGAAGGAGAAAATTTTCTTTTATTTCCAACTTAGAGCAGGTGAAAAAGAAGTCTAAGTGTTTATTGTTCCAGAAAAATGAGTTTTGTTCCTACTGTAATATAATACAAGCTAAGGGTCCCGCTCTTTTTTGGTAGATGAACTTAAGGTTTCGATTGAATTTTCTGGTGAGAGGTTTTACATAAGAAGAGATAAAACTAACCCAGTGTTTGTCAGAAAACAGCTAAGGCAGCTCCTTATGCCCTGCCTTAGTGGAGGTTAACCCACAGGCCCTCTGTAGGTGTTCTGGCTCAGGGTTGCCTTGTCTCCATAACATATTTGTTAGGCAATGTAAGATTTCTGGACTCGAATGCCTGTAGGAGGTTCTAGGTAACAAAACACCCTGCTGCTGGTGACCTTTCATTCAGCGATGAGCTCAGGAGTGCGCATGTTTTTGTTTTTTTTTCCAGCCTGATATTTCCACTCCACGGGCTCATCATCAGTCTGAAGAAGGCTTGCATCTCCGGGTTTCTGTTCACTGAGAGCCACAGGGAAGTAGCCACAGTTAACAGTGGAAGCAGAGAGCAACACTTGAGGGTTCTTTTTATCACCACCGCACGCACATTCTTTATTCATAAAAACTACTCACTCTTTCTTATGTCTCCGCAAAAATTTCAGGTCATGTCACCAAATTCCCAAGTCTAGACTAAATTCTGGGTATTTCTACGGAAAAAATTGGGATAGTAGCCTAATGCAATAAGCAAATGTCTATTTTATAGCTAGTTTAAGTTAATAAGTAAGCTCTTACTACAGTGAATTTATTGGCCTATGTACCAATCCTGGTTAGTCTTCTTGCTAAATTCAGCCAAGAAAAACAGAATTTCATGCTCTGTGCCCCTTACTCTCCTGGCTCACATGGGAGCTTTGGCCAGTAAGCTTATTATTAGGTTCTTCACAGGCAACAACAAGAAGAAATATCAATGAGATTATACAACGTAATATATTTGCACTTACCATCACTTGTCACTCCATAAATAAAGGAAATGCTGTGCACATAGTTTGATAACTTTTATGGTTTATAATTACTGGCTATCTCTAGTCCACATAATAGGGATGGATGGTGCTGCTCGTAGTTTAGGAAATTGGTCTTTTAAATAAGATTGTATAGATGTGAATCCTTTTCCTCGGCTTCTTGGCTGTGAGACCTTAGATAGTTCACTTATCCTATTGTCTCGGTTTTCTCCTCTGTCAAGTGGAGACAAAAATGGTTCTGAACACCATGAACATAACTGGAAGATTATGTGAGTTCATGGATGTAAAACTGTTGGACTGGTGAATGATGTTGGAAAATCCCGATTCATGTATATTAGTTAAAGCCATATTGTTCCAAGGTCTAAAAAGACATGAATAAATTTACTTCCACTGAAGGCTATATTACCTGACTGATATTTAAATTTTAAGGAGAGCTTTTTTTTTTCTTCAAAATGCTGGGAAGCTAAATATCATTAAATATATGAAATAAATTTTAATTTATATTTAAATCTAAATAAATTATAAAATAGATCTCATAAATGTAAAAA
The DNA here is from genome assembly GCA_010120015.1 of Rhombomys opimus. NCBI lineage: Eukaryota > Metazoa > Chordata > Mammalia > Rodentia > Muridae > Rhombomys > Rhombomys opimus. The sequence continues at coordinate 34,312 of REGO01000385.1, read as the reverse complement.
CATATTTTATAAATCGGAAAAAGCAATGATGACAATTGTACTTTGTAACTACTTTCAGCTGTTAATGATAAGATGATATTATAAATGTATGACTTTATAAATGTTAACTGAGTGTTTTAGATTCCACCATCTTTTTTTTTCCTCTTTCTTTTTTGCATTAGTTCTTTCTCAATCACACACATACTCTCAAAGAATTACCAGAACTTGGATATCACAGAAATCCCAACAGCAGTGAAAGAAGAAATAGTGACCTTTCTGCTTTCAAAGTTCAATGTTCTGGCTTTAAAAGTATGCTGGATAAATCACCGTTGAGATGAGAAGAAAGCGAGAGAGAATGCCAGGGTGTACGTCTCCAACAGGGGGCTTTAAAGCACACACTCTACTTAGGGACTGGATGGAGGTTCCTTAGAATCATCAGATCTGCCAGCAGATATGTAACCAGAAGCTGTCTCTGTACCATTTGTCTTTGATAGGACTCTGCTTTTTTGGTGGGTTGGCAGTGAACTGGAGAGGGCAAGGGTGGGCAATTGGGAAAGAGATGGTGAAATACCTTCATTGTAATCCTGATGCTGAGAAGTTGAACCTTGTCCTAGTTTGCTTTCTTTAGTTGCAATAAGTACCATTACCAAAAACCGGTTTGGGGAGGAAGGGTTTTTTTTCTGCTATATCTTACAGTCCATCAAGGAATATTGGGGAAAGAACTAAGGCAAGAACCTGGAGGTAAGAACTGAAGCAGAGGCCGTGGAAGATCACTGCTTATTGACTTCCTCTCCTTAGGTTCTCACTCATCTCCTTTTCTTATACATTCTAGGACTACCTGCCCAGGGCATAGTGCCACCAACAGTGGGCTAGGCCCTCTTACATCGATCATTAATCAAGAAAATGCCTTCCCCTCAAGACTTGTCTTCATGCCACTATTGCGGAGACATTTTTCTCAATTGAGGTTCCCTCTTTCAAGATGACCCTAACTTGTGTCAGGTTAACAAAAACTAACTCACATAATCCTCTACATGTCTGTAGGGGAAAACATGGAAATTGTCTGACACAGAAAATATGGAAAGGGAGAGCAAGAGTGAACCCAGACATGAAGCATGTGGATACTTGAATGAGTTGGGGCAGGTGCCTACGAGAAGTAGACTATGTAACTAAATCTTTGAGACAGATGCTTCATCAGTAGGTGACAGTTGGTCTAAAGGGTGACCCAGTCTGAATGTCTCTCACAATGGAAGGACTGTGATCCACGAGAGAAAAGAGAAAGATCACCCAGTCAAAACAGCTAAGGAATGAATTGTGCATGGATTCAAGCAGAATTAGCTAAAACAATCTCAAATTGACTGAATTATTAGTCTTTGGTTAACAGAGCTTTCTACAACTGACTATAAGGGAGATTTTTTTTGTTAGAAAATGCACATGGTTAGTAAACTATTAATTTATAGAGTCGTGCTCCTAGCTTTTCAGATTGAAAACACCCCAGCTCCCCTACTGCACTGCAGCCAACAAGGTGAGAGATGTGGTCATTTGCCAAGTGGGAGAAGGGCTTCTGCCTTGAGAAAACTGTGAGGGAAATGAGCACAAAATACAATTAAAGTGTGAACAGAGAGTTGAACCACTGCTGATGAAAAACATTGCATTGAAAAGTTCCCAGTTCAACTTACTCAGGAACTATGAAAAGGTCTCCATCTCCATATGACTTTGTTGACACAGAGTATGGCCATCTGGAGTACAGCGCTATTGACATTTCCAAGTGGGCAACTACTTGTTCTTGGGGTCTACTGCTACTCTGCACATTGTCGGATATTAAATAGCATCCCTGGCTTCTATCCAGTAGCATTCCTGACTTTATTTGTGACAACTACAATTATCCCCAGACATTGACAAATGTCCCTTGTGGTGCACAATCACCTCCAATTGAACCACTGTTCTGAGGTATAAATTCTTAGTATATAAATGTGTCCTTGACTGTGATATGGAGCACCAAGACATCAGTATTCTGCACATAGCATCGATAGCCCGTGAAAGGTAAGATACAAGAGATGTGCTAAAGTATGAGGGAAATTTTAAAAATGACAAGAGTACCTAGCTTATCAAGTCTCACCAGTACTACCTGGATCCTCTTGCTCTGCAAGGCCACATTGCCTGGGGCAAGTGATCAAAGAGCAGGCAACTGAGTTCATGACAGAGGGGGGCCCTGTTTCCCTTACTTGGGAACCCCCCCCAACACACAAAAGACAAGCGTGTTGGTTTTCTAGGGTTAGCTCCTAGATATATTACATATACTTTTTTTTTTTTTTTTAAGAATCACATTTAAGTAAATGTCATAAAAATTGAAGACCTTGATTCTTTGGATGGTTACTGAGTACATTCTGACAGCAGCTTCCTATTTTATCTAAAGTATTGTCTTCCATTTCTTTTTCTACATTCTATTTCCTCAGTGCTTAATCGCATGTGTGTCTCACTGTCTCCAAAGTCTGGGTATGCTGATAAAGGAATAAGATATTAGAGAATTTTCTGAAAGAAAGAGAGAATGAGAAAGAGAGAGAGAGAGAGAGAGAGACAGAGAGAGACAGAGAGAGACAGACAGACAGAGACAGAGACTAGTAAGTGCTATCATGAAGTATGAGGTTGCAAGGAGGAAGAATAAAACACTGAACTTATGGGACATTCTGTGTTTTCTCTTGAATTTCATAAGGTGTTGTGATGCAACACTGTGTCTTAAAAGTATGCTGATTAAATAAAAGTAACAACCTAAAAATGTTATAAAATTAGTGTGAACAAGTAGTAAAAAAAAATCACTCTACTTTCACACTTATTTACTGGCCCAGTTTTCCTCATAAGCAGAATTTTACTTAGGTTTCAGAGCGAAGATATCATATAAATATTTCATTTTCAGGGAAACCGAGACTCACAAAAGGTCTATTTCCTCTAGTTCCCGAAACTGGGTTCGGTGATTCTAAGGCTTATTGACGGTTTACTGCGGAGTGATTTATATTGTCACACCCATGGATCCTCTGGTGTTTTAATAATTTGTGTGATATATAGGCTTGGATATGAATAGCTCAATGTCTTCATCACGCTATCTGATTCCCTAGCTTATCTTTTTCCTTTGAGTAAAGAGTTGTATCTGTGATTAATTCGGTAATTTTAACTGCAAAATATTTGTCCCATAATGAGTTCCCAGGTGGCGTGCAAATGCCGTCTTTCAGATAAGATGAAAATTGTTCTGTCTTCCTTCATCAGGGAGCTAGCAGAATAACAGGAGTCGGTCCATAGCTATACTGGGATAACTGATCCAGTCCCCAGAGAGCACGCTGAGATGAGGATGCATATCTCCTGCTAATTTTTCCAGCTGAGAACTAGGAAAGTGATTTTGACCATTTTCTTAGACATCCTGTGCTGTCACGGTCTCACTCCAGAGCAGTTTTCTAGTCTGGGGACTCCACTTGTTTAGCATTTTATACAGCATGACTTATCTATGAATCCAGTTCCTAAAACTTCTGCCACAGTGGCCAAACAAACAAGCACCAGGTGGGAATACCTCCGAACTTCTTAAATATTTAACTGTTGAGGAGACCGAGCACTAGGTTCCCCTCTTTTTTTTTTTTTTTTTTTTTAAATTTCTGTTGAACTTTTAGCATGGATAAGCTGAGATCATTTCCCTGCCAGATGTGTCTCTAACTATCCATTTGAAGGCATTTCTAAAATTTTTCATAGACAATGTCATTGATGTTTGCTGAGGAGGTGCAGGAGTGGTGCTGAGCAGGCATCTGGTTAAGTTATCCATTCTGTTTCAAGAGGTTTCTAAGGCTCATTAACTCAGCGTTCCCATCGGCCAATAATGAGCACCCTAGTGCAACTGTGAATGTGGCACTTCCTGTCTGTTGCCTTTATGGAGAAATCTTTAAAAAAAAATCAATCCATGTGAGATGGTTTTAAGAGTATCACTTTTGACTGGTTTTCTCCATAATCCATGTTTCCGTATAAAAACTTTTAGTTCTGAGAAAATAAAGTGGTTATGTGTCCCATATACATTACCCAACAAAACATGAAAAGCATCTCTGTAAAGCAGAGTGAGTCGTTTCATTGAGGGATAGGCTGGCATTTTAGTGACTTGTCATAAATAGTGCCCTGGGACTAAGTAAACTGAGTTTAATGATGAGTTTTACAAGGTAGTTTGTTCCTTCTTCGGGGCTCAATGACCTTTTCCCGAGAGAGGAATTTATGTGAAATCTACATCTCTCTTTTATATTCTTCCAAACCTTTAGCTCACTAACAAGGAGCAGAAGAGATAAGGGGAATAAAACACAAAACTGAAAGAGGATGGGGGAAGAGGGAAAAGGCTTTTGTCCAAGAGAGACAATAAAATGATATCCAAGAGATAGCTTTGCCCTCCAGAGGGGAAATATAGAATATTAGTTGGCTAAGAAAATAATTAGTGATTAAAGCATAATAGAGATTAAAGGGTTAGCCAGATCCTCCTGCTGTACCCATGGCTTCAATAAATAGCACGACGGTTCACACTTTCCCTTGGCCAAAATACCCTGATGCTTTCCTTGGTTACTCTTTTTACTCCTCTTCCACCCTCACTGGTCGTTTCCTCTCTGTTGATTTCTAGAGCATATGCATGCCCTGATCATGATGGAATGCTGTGGTCTTAGTCACTATCATCTTCTATGGTGGCAGTCTAGACATGCTGCTTTGCTGGTGTCACTGACTCTGCTCCTGCTGTTTACAGCACATCCATTCCAGTGGAGCTACAAGATGTTTGGAAGTCAAATTTTTACCACATTATTCCCCAGCGTAGACAAAGGTAATGATTTACACATCTAGAAATAACACTGGGAATCTTTAAACATCAGAAATCATCATGTCACTTTATTGAATATATAATATATTTTATACTTATGCACACACACATATACATATATATATATATATACACATACATATATAAATAGATGCAATGTTCATGCTGTAGATGTCACGTTTTATAATATGTTTTCAGTGGAACACTGAATCATCCAGGTTTCTTTATTTTCTAGGGATTTTATCAAAATACCTAGAGATTCTATCAAAAAATCTTGCTGTGTTAATGTAATATAAGATGCGTGTTTCTTAGGTGTTCTAGATTTTAACGTTTAGTTGACTCATTCAATGTTCTGAGTATTCATTTGAATTTGGAGAAGTATGACGATATTCTGGCGTTACTCTACAAGTTGAGACACAAAATAGGTAATGTGTGGAATTGTTGAGGCTTTGTTTCTGGTGTGGGTTTAGCTAAAATAGCTGATCCTTAGCTTTTTTTTTTCTTTTTGTTTACCCTTTTCTTTTATGACACATCCTGACTGCAGTCTCCCCTCCCTCCACTTTTCCCAGTTCCCCACCTCTTCCTGTCCCCTATCCACTTCTCCATTTCCCTTAAAAAAATCAGTCCTCCTAGGAATATCAACCAACCATGGTTTAACAAGATTCATTAAAACTAGGTACAATCCTTTGTATCAAGGCTGGATGAGGCAACCTGCTAGGAGGAAAAGGGTCCCAGGAACAGGCAAAAGAGACGCCTGCACCCCCACTGTTAGTAGTTCCACAAAATCCCCAAGCTAAACAACTTAGTTTTATATTCAGTTTTTACCTCTGATGTTTGTCATGACATGGCAATGGGTATGGTAAAAATATGAGTAACTGCATCAAGAGTAGTTAACAATTACTTAGAGATTTTTATTAAGGGAATTTTCTTAAGACATTTGCATGCATTATCTTATGTATGTTCACAGTCCCGTGCAGTATAGGTGCTAATATTATTCCTGTTTTATATATGAGAAAGTTGATTTTGAGAAGTAATTTAGGCAATGGGGCAAAGCTAGAAGATTCTGGGAGGCGTTTTCCAAATATATATTTTTTATCTTTCTCCCTCTCTTTTTTTTCTCTTGCTCTTTTTCCTATTTTTCTTTATTTTATTCTTTCTTGGCACAAGTACACTTTTACAAAAATTTGACAGTAAAACAATAAGACAGGCTAAACAAGCTAAATCTCAGCAGCTACCAGGAAGAGGGAGACATAGGGGAGGAAAAGAGAAAATGATACCTTTTAGAGTTAAACTCTGAGACAGCAGGCAAGGTCAACCATGGAGGTTGGCAAGAAGCTTCATGGACGGCTGTAAAGTAGTGTTGGGGTGAGAGTGGTTTTGTAGAATAAGTGAGAAAACCCAGTTTCAGGGAATGCAAGCACAGGCTTCTGGCTGATGTTCAAAATAAAAGAGGTAGAAAGAAGGAAAAGGAAAAGTCACCTTGATTCTAGACTGTTGTAAGAGAGAAATAACACGACAGAGAAAAAGTTTCAAGGGTTTATATCTACATTTCTCACAAATTGCAACAAATTTTCTTGTTATGAATGATGTTCAAAAAGGACTCATGTCTTATAAGGATAAAAGATTAAAAGTTAACTTGAGTTACTATTTCAAGGAAAATTTCCACTGGACATCATAAGCAAGACATATTGATTAAGGAGCATATTCAGTTTACTAGCAAGCTGGAAAGAAAACAACTGTGGTGTCCATGTGTGGGTCTCTTCAGAATTCGTGTTGAGGCTCCGATACTAAGAGAGTGGAGAGTTTAGGTAAAGTCTTCCAAAAAGGCGTTGGTGTCAAGTCCAACCTTCCATCTCTCTTGTTTCTTCAGGTCTCCTGGCCTGTAAGGACACACTGGAAAGGACAGAGGAGACGACACATCTGGCAAAGTCCTTGTTGTACTACCACGAGGACTTATGTTGTCCTTTTTTTTTTTCTGAAATCCATGATTTTTCTTCTTCTTCTTTTTTTTTTTTTTTTTTTTTTTTTTTTTTTTACTATTTATTCACTTACTATCCCAAGTGTAGCTCCCTCCCTCATCTCTTCCCAGTGCTACCACCCCTCCCTCTTCCCCCATTCCCCTACTCTAGTCCACTGAAAGAAGGAGTCTTCCTTCCCTGTTACCTGACCCTAGCCTATCACCAGTACTTCTTCCTCTGTTGGCTGGCAAGGCCTGCCTGCCAGAGGGAAATGATCAAAGAGCCGGCAACCGATTTCATGTGAAGAGACTTCCCCTGCTCCTTTTACTAGGGAACCCACATGGAGACTGAGCTGCTTATGGGCTACATCTGAGCAGGGGGTAAAGGTCTTCCATGTGTATAGTCCTTGGTTGATGCATCAGTCTTTGCAGGCCCCCCTGGACCCAGATTTTTTGGCTGTGTTGGTCTCCTTGTGGAACCATGTCCCCTCTGGATCCTTCAATCTTTCCCTTCTTCCATAAGACTTCCTGCGCTCTGCCCAAACTTTGGCAGTGAGTCTGCATCTGCATCTGCTTCGAGCTCCTGTTGGGTGAGGTCTTTCAGAGGACATCTGTGGTAGGCTCCATCCTGTTCCCTTTCTTCCCTGTTTCTCATTCAGAAGGCAAACAGGGTAGATACACAAGGACCTATGTTAGATCCCTACAACCCTCTTGAAAAAGTCCAATCCAGCAGCATACACCTATAACACCAAAGCTGCAGACACAAAAACAAGAGCTTCTGGACCAGACACTCTTATCTCATAAAATAAAGTAAGGGGCAACTGAGGAAGGTACCTGATGGTAATCTCCGGGCTGTACACATGTGTATACAGTGTACTGCACATCGGTACACAAACATTCATACACAAGTGCTCACACACATACAAAGGATACTGAAAAATATTAAATAGAAGATATGTCTTCCCTTGGCTTAAAGAAGTTCGTGTATCGGTTTTTTAGGTTTTAACATATTTGTCAGGATTTTATGTTTGTTTGTTTTGGACTTTTAATGTGGTAGTCACTTCAGATCCCACAGAGTTCTAGCAGCTGATGAGCATTTGAAATGTCTTGTTCGCTAATTTGCCTCCCGAGGAGCCATTTCATTTTCTGATGGTCTCGGGGATGGGGGTGGGAGTGAGGAGGCCCGACCGTGCTCCCCAGCAACACTAGAAAGACTTCTCACAGTGGGGAAAGAAGGTAACGTTGGTTATTTATAACGCAGTTCTTTAGCCTTCCGAAGTGTTCCTGTGGGGAGAAAATGAATTTTAGTTCTTTCATTACAGCGGCAGTTTGAATAGCTTGCATAGCTCATTCTGGCTTCTTATCAGTAAAATCTCCAAAGTCTTGTGTCGGGATAGCTTGCCCTGTATATTATCGTGTCAAAAATGAAGATGGAGCGGCGGTCTCTATTTAAGGGCTCATCCTGAGCGCAGAAATCTATTGCGTTCAGGTAAGACCGACTTTGCTAATAAAGTGGTAGTCAATGAAATCTTTTACACATGACACATATTTTGCTCCTTTAGCTTCACATTGTATAATGAAGTCCAGCCTTTAAAATGTCTAAATTAGAGCGGTAGATAGATTATTCAGCAGCTAAGAGCCCTGACTGCTCTTCCAGAAGACCCAAGTTCAATTCCCAGCACTCACACGGCAGCTGACAATGGTCTATATTAGAACTCCAGTTCCAGGGGATCCAACAACCATTCTTACCTTCACAGGCGCTATACACATGTGGAGCACAGACATACAGGCAGGCAAAATACCCCTACATATAAATTAATTAAAAGGAAAAAAATTTAAAATGTCTAAATTAAATGTGTATGTTAGTAATTTGAATTGTTAAATGCATATTTTCTGTGAAATTTTTAAATTTTAATGCAAGTAAAAATTAACTTTCAGATTCTCTAGCTGTTTATTGTTTGGATTAAAAAAACAGTATCTGATAGACTCTGTCAGTCTTATTTACTGTAACTAACATTCAGAGAGAACAAAATAGTGATACTTGATACAGGTCTATTTTTTTCTAGTCATGAAAAGTAACTGGTAAGTTTTCATAAACTTTTTGAAAAAAATTTCATTAAGCTTTTGTTATAGTCTCTGGAAAAAAGTACACTGGATCTCATATTTAAAACTGAAAGTATTGTCACTTCCTACTTTTAAATATATGTGATTTGAAGAATATTCTTAAATCTGTTGCAAGAATTTTAGGAATTTAACTTACTGGCGTTTGAAGTATTTAAGAAGTGACTTGGTATACGTTGCAGCTACTTTCCTATTGCTAACAGTTTCTTATTGCAAATAGTTTCTGAATGTTGTTTTTTTTTTTTATTTTTTCCTTATCAGTTACATTTTATTATCCCAGCCGTGTCCCGCTCCCTCATTCCCTCCCAGTCCCTCCCTCCCTCCCTCATCTCCACCGTGCCCCTTTCCAAGTCCACTGATAGGGGGGGACCTCCTCCCCATTCATCTGATCCTGTTTTATCAGGTATCTTCAGGACTGGCTGCAAAGCCCTCCTCTGTGGCCTAA
>REGO01000384.1:1903237-1913407 GCA_010120015.1 Rhombomys opimus | reverse complement strand
TAGGGGGGTCCTCCTCCCCTTCCATCTGACCATAGTCTATTAGGTCTCATCAGGACTGGCTTCTTTGTCTTCTTCTGTGGACAGGTAAGTCTGCTCCCTACTCAGGGGGAGGTGATCAAAGAACTAGACACTGAGTTCATGTCAGAGACAACCTCTGTTCCCCTTACTAGGTACCCACTTGGAGACTGAGCTGCCATGGGCTAAAAATGTGCAGGTTCCAGGTTATATCCATAAACAGTTCTGAGTATCAGTCTCAGAAAAGACCCCTGTGGCCAGAGCTTTTGGTTCTGTTGCTCCCCTTGTGGAGCTCTTGTTCCTTCCAAGTCTTTGCAGCTCCCCCTTCTTTCATAAGATTCCCTGCACTCTGCCCAAAATTTGGCTATGTGTCTCAGTATATGCTTTGACACCTTGCTGGGTGGAGTCTTTTAGAGGCCCTCTGTGATAGGCTCCTGTCCTGTTCCCTGTTTTCTCCCTCTTCCAATTTCCATCTCCTTTGCCTGTCTGAGTGAGGATTGATCATCTTACCCAGGGTCCTACTTCTTGATTAGCTTCCTTAGGGGTAGAGATTTTAGTATGATTATCCTATATTACACAATGGAATACTACTCAGGAATTAAAGACAAAGAAATCATGAAATTTGGAGGCAAATGATCTAGAAATGATCATCCTCAGTGAGGTAACCCAGAATCAGAGAGACATGCATGGTGTATACTCACTTATAAATGGATACTGGACATATAATATAGGATAATCATATTAAAAGCTCCCACTGGTTTTAATCATTCTTTGTTTGTATGTAAGTAGATTTAACTACTGAACTTTGTATCTTTGTATATACCAATCTTAGCTAAAGAGCATAAATATACTGCTTGTATCATCTAAACAGGTAACAGGATATTTCAAGATCAGGTAAGATGAAACTCAAATTATTCTTCTAAGTAATCCTGAGAACATCCTTCTGAACTTTTTTTATTTATTTAAATGAGATAATGACTGTTGTACATATTTGATGAATGAGTTGAATAATGAGATTTTAAAGGTTGTTTTGCCATATGTCAGGGAAAACAGTAAAACCCAGGTTTTATTTTCTAAAGTTGAGTATCAAAATAAGAAGACAAGGGTACCTTGCCATTTAAGGATAGTTACTTTATTTGATGTAAAAGTTGTTAGTAACTTGGTAACATATTTTATGGAAGCACGATCTAATGCATATTTTTCATTGATCTGTTCAATGTGACTCTTGAGAATGTAGATAAAAGTGCATTAAACTGTTCATAGTAGACAAATTTCTGTATATTTATCATTAGAATTCACTGTGGAAAATAAAGTCATTATTAGTTATGGTTTTATTGTGTCTTAGATATTGATCATTGTGAATGTGCTAGCTTTATGTCTTTTACTTTTACATTCATTTATATATTCATTTATAAATGTTGTTTTTATTTCCTCAGATGGGGGAATGATATGAGAAATGTATCCAAGATGTACAAATAAAGGGCTTGGGATGATCCCAGATCATTTCTATCTGTGTTCTATCTACCCCTAAACCTAGGTCTGGAAGCTTCTACCGTCTTTACAATCTAATCTTCTGTAAGCCTGGACCTTGAAGATTTCAGATTCCAGCTTCTCTCTATTAATCCAGGCCTAGAATGTTTTCAGCCTCTAAGACTTACTGCTGAATAAGTTTATCCGTTCTAGTTCTTTCTGAACTCTGGCTGTCTGGTTTATCTGAGGTATTCTGGCTCAAAACTCCTCTTTGAGCTGACTGATTCAAAGAGAAGCTGATTCTATCAGCTTCTCACTGAACTGCTCTACTTGGAAAACTGCCCCTGAACTCCGTGAACTGATTGTACAGACTGAAAAGCCTGAGTGGAACTGAGTGGAACTGGATGGAACTTCACAAATTTAACTGAACTACACTGCACTGAACTGAACTGCACGCTCTCTCTTCCCTGCTCTTAAGTAGCCTCTTTCCTGCCTGTTCTCATAAGAGTTGAGAATATGCTATGAATGACTCATTTTGTCAAATCTTTCTCTGATTCATCACTTTGTCTGCCTCTCAATTAAACCTTGCTTCAAACATACCTGCTTCCTGCTACAAACTAAGCTTAACTTCATTGTTAGGGATTAAAAGTCTGTACTGAAGACATGTCTGTATTCCAGTAAGATCCTACTGCAATCTTTAGCATCTATGCATTCCAGCCAGATCATATAGACCTAGAATGTCTTCGAACGTGATCCCTTGTCAGAGCAGCCATGATACTAAATTAAAATTCCTTTACAATGTATGGTATTAATTTAATGTCACATAACTGTTATGACACTTACTCTTTACAGTTGAAAAAAACAATATAGCAACAAATACAAATAGTATTGATCTACAAATATAGCCCTGTAGAATGTACTAGAAAAAAGAAAAAAGAAAGACTTCAACCATAAGAGGTTAAGTACATGAATGAAAACACAAGATATAATCTCATAAAAGAAAAAGCAAAAGAAGAGAAACACATAAACACTACAGTCATCAGAAAAAGTAAGAATTAACAATCATTAGCCATTAATAACTCTCAATGTCATTATATTCAATTCGTTAATAAAAATACACAGGCTAACAGAATGAATGCAAAAACAGGACCCATCCTGCTTCAAAGAAAAAAAAAATAAACACACCTCAACATCAAGGTTAGACATTATCTCAGAGTAAAGGATTAGAAAAGGATTTTCCAAAAATGGACAAAGAAACAAGCTTTTGTAGTGATAGTAATATTTAACAAAATTGACTTCCAATAAATTGAAGGACACTTCATACCAATCAAAGGAAAGAAATCCAACAAGAGGATGTCTTAATTCTGAACATTTATACCCCAAATGCAAGTGCATAGATATTTTAAAAAGAAATGTTACCAAATCATAGAACATATATTGAAATCCACATGTTAATAGTGGGAGATTTCAACACATCATTCTCATCAAAGGATAGATAATTCAGACAGAAACTACACAGAGATATATATTGGAGCTAACAGACATTATGAATCAAATGGATGTAAGACCTAGCCAGAGAACAGTTAATCCAAACACAAAAGATATAACCTAGAAACCCTGCTCAGATGTAGCCTATGGTAGTTCAGTATCCAAGTGGGTACCCTAATAAGGGGAACAGGGACTATTTCTGATGTGAACTCCATGGCTGGCTCTTTAACCTTCTCCCCCAAGAGGGAGGAGCAGGCCTTCTAGGTCATAGAGGAGGACTTTGCAGCCAGTCATGAAGATACCTGATAAACTAGGGTCAGATGAAAGGGGAGGAGGTCCTCCCCTATTAGTGGACTTGGAAAGGGACAAGGAGAAGATGAGGGAGGGAGGGTGGGATTGGGAGGGGGTGAGGGAGTGGGATACAGTTGTGATGCAAAGTTAATAAACTGTAACTAATATTAAAAAAGAAAACAAAGAAAAAAAGAGTATACTTTCTTCTCAGCACCTCAAGAAACATCCAAAATTGACCACATATCTGTTCAAAAAACAAGTCTGACAGAGAACAGTGAACAGAAACAAACAAACAAATCATCATCATAAAAATAAACCATGTATCTTATTAGACCACCGTGGATTAAAGCTGGAATTCAACAACAACTGAAACAACAGAAACCCTACAAAATTGTAAAAACTGAACAATACTTTATTGAGTGACCACTGGGTCAAAACAGAAATAAAGGAATTAATACTTCCTAGAATACAATGAAAATGAATGCACAGTATACTCAAATACATGGGAAACAATGAAAGGAGTGTTAAGAGGAAAGCTCATAGCACTAAGTGCCTTCATTAAAAATGTATAGAAATTTCATACTAGCAAATTAACAGCACACCTGAAAGCTCTAGAACAAAACAGAAGCAAATGACCCCAAAAAGACTAGACAATGGGAAATAATTAAACTCAGTTCTGAAATCAATAAAATAGAAACAAAGAAAACAATACAAAGAATAAATGAAACCAAGAGCTGGTTGTTTGAAAAAAAATCAACATGATAGACAAACTCTTATCCAAAGTAACTAAAAGGCAGAGAGAGAATATCAAAATCAGAACAAATAATCATTGGGTCATACTTCAAAACCCTGTGCTTGATCAAATTGGAAAATTTAAAAGAAATGGGCAATTTTTAGATAGATACAACTTACCAAAATTAAATCAAAATCAAATAAAACAATTAAATAGACATAAAAACATAGATTAAAATCTTGAAACAGCAACAACAAAGGCCCAGTGCTGGACAGTTTCAATGCAGAATTCTACCAGTATTTCAAGAAGGAGCTAATTCTAAAAATCCTCAAATTATTCTACATAACATAAACAGAAGGAACATTGCCAGATTCATTTTATAAGGCCACAGTTAAGATGATACCTCAACCATACATAAATGCAACAAAAGAAAAAATTTCAGACATATTTATCTCATGAACATTGACGCAAAAATATTCAATAAAGTATTCTCCAACCAAATCCAAGAATACATAAAAAAAGTCATCCACCATCATCAAGTAGTCTTTGTCCCAGAAATGTAACAATTGTTCATCATACAGAGTCCAATCAAACTATGCTACATAGGAATCACAGAAGTGACTATGAGAGCCCTTAGAATGTACAAATGACAAGCTGACAAGCATATCAAGACAATAATGACAATAATTAACAGTTCTCTAATTTGACTTAAGTTCCACTCAACAAGATTCTAACACTTTTAAAACTGTGATGTATAGTGCCAGTTTGGTTGCTTATAAACATTTGGAAGTTAGACATACTACCCAATGGTTAGCTTAAAGAATTAGAATCATTATTAGTTAATTTTCTTTCCCATCAATGAGTTTTAAAAAGAATAGGCATGGTAAACTCTGAATTCAGTATGTTTCTCTTCCATTAAAAATAAATTTCAGAGTGAGGATTGATCATCTTACCCAAGGTCCACAATCCTAACTCAGAAAGACAAACGGGATGGATATTGGAAGAAGGAGAAACTGGGAAACAGGACAGGAACCTACCATAGAGGACCCCTGAAAGACTCTGCCCAGCAGTATATCAAAGCAGATGCTGAGACTTATAGCCAAAAGTTGAGCAGAGTGCAGGAAATCATATGAAAGAAGGGGGAGATAGGAAGACCTAGAGAGGACAGGAGCTCCACAAGGAGAACAACAGAACCAAAAAAATCTAGGCACAGGGGTCTTTTCTAAGACTGATACTCAGAACTGTTTATGGATATAACCTAGAACCCCTGCACAGTTGTAGCTCATGGTAGCTCAGTACTCAAGTGGGTACCCTAGTAAGGGGAACAGGGTCTGTCTCTGACATGGATTCAATGGCTGCCTCTGTGATCACCTCCCCCTGAGGGGTGAGCAGTCTTGCCAGGCCACAGAGGAGGACAGTGCACCCAGGCCTGATGAGACCTGATAGGCTGGGGTAGGATGAAACGGGAGGAGGATCACTTCTATCATTGGACTTGGAGAAGGGGATGGGAGGAGATGAGGGAGGGAGAATGGGATTGGGAGGGAATGAGGAAGGGAACTACACCTGGAATAAAAAATGAATAAACTGTAATTAATACAAAAAATAAAAAATTAAAAAAATAAATTTCAATGTCTTGTGTGATCTTAATTGGAGTGAGGTGGTTTCTCCTTTGATAGGTATGGCAAGACATTTTTAGCACTTGCTCTGCAGATTGAGAATCAGATGGAAAAAGAGACATTCTGACCATGGTTTCAAAGTATAAAATGAAAAAATTATTTCCATAAAAATAAGAGGATGTTTGCCTTTCTTTTTGCTTTCTTTTCTCCAAAAGTTTACAGTGAATATTTGGAATGTTGTGTGTTATCTGAGGGAGACAGGCAATGTGGATTTCTGCCATGGTGTAGGGTAATAACAAAATTTCCTTATCTTAGACATTCTTAAGAAATAAAATGGATCAAATAATATTTTGCATATATAGTTGTTTGTGGTGTGCATATATGGTTTTGAGGTGTGTATGTGTGTGTGTGTGTGTGAGAGAGAGAGAGAGAGAGAGAGAGAGAGAGAGAGAGAGAAAGAAAGAGCACTTGCCTATAAGTACACGTGTAGACATCAGAAGAAAACTTAGTGGAACTGCTTCTCTCCTGAAATGAGAGAAATTTCACTCATGTCCTCAGGCTTCCATAGCAAGTGCTTTAACCCTTTGAGTTATCTTGGGTTCTCTGTTGAGGTCTCTGTTCTCTTTCTAATCATTTGCCACCTGATGTACTGATGCAGGACTTTTTAAAATTGAACCAGGAGTTTGCTGTTGCAGCTAGCCACCTCTCTCCAGGGATTCCTTGTTTTTGCCTCTGTCCCATAGAATTTCTGATGAGCTGCCATGCCCACTTAGCTTTTATGTGGCTTCTAAATATGGGAATATGTTCAGGTTCACTGACTATCAGAACAAATTAAAATATTAAGGTATTAAGTAAAATAAATAAGAACAAAAGGAATCCAATCCATTTATACTGCTCTTAAAAATAAACTAATCCAGCCAGGGCCCCACGTCACATGTCACAGAGATACTTGAATATCAGTATTTATGACAGGATGTTCATGTTAGCTAAATTATGAAACGAAACTAGATATTCAACAATAAACAAACAGGCAAAATTATGGTATATATAAGCAATAGATTTTTTTCTGTCAAAAGGAAAATGAGGCAATTTTGTTTTCAGGAAGATGTGTGCAACTTGAAGTAGTCATATTAAGCAATTTAAACCACTCTCAGAAAGATAGATGCCATGTTTTATCTCACTGATGGTTCTTACATTTTTATCTAGGTATATAAACTCATGCATGTATATATAAAATAAAAATAGAAGGAGAAGAATTTAAGGAATCAGAAGGGAGTGATGGGAGGGATGTGTGAATATGCTCAACAGATATTAAACTTGCATAAAATTGTTCTGATGGCTCACGGGGCTCCCTCTTCATCCCTGAGGATTTATTCTAACATATAGTTGATTAGAAAGGAAGAGATACGTTTTCATGCTGTGCCCATTGATAAGATACACATGGTTTTGCAAACAAATTTTCATGTATATTCATGTAACCAATCCTAAGAAAACTTACTGCGTCCTAGCCACATATACCACACACATACACTCTCTCTCTCATACATGCAAACACTCACACAAACACACACAAGTATACAATGAAAGAAGAAGGTGGCACAAGTGGGGCTAGTTTAGAACTGGAAAGTGATTAAAAGGAGTGGGAGTAAGGCAAAAAAATGTCCTCTGGGTGGGATTTAAATAATATAATAATACATCAGGTATACATATGAAAATGTTGTGAAACCCATTAATGTGTATAAGTAACACATACATGTTTATAAAAACCAGTAAAATAAAATTAAAATTTCTCCATAAAATAATACCAAATACCATGATCATACACAATTATTTTTTAAAGTAATTAAAGGAAATCTGAGAATCATATAAATTAATTAGGACTATTAACTAAAAAGTTGTTTTGCTTGGAATCTCTAGTTATTTCTTTCAGTAGACTTTAATTATGATGCATGTTTCAAATGCATATAAGTAATTTCAACAGTCTTCCATTATGCATTTTCAAATATTTATTCTTTTGTTTTGTGTGTATGACTATGTTAGGCGCAAATGGGTTCTTAAACCAATAATTACAGTTGAAAGGGAAAGGGGTTTACCTTGTATCATCAGAGTAGGCACAGAGCTACATCAACAATTAAATGACAACAAAATGCATTTGTTTTCAGGGTTGTTTTTTTTTTGAGATTTAAAAAATTTACTTTTTAAATTTATTACAATGTATTCACTTTGTATCCCAGCTCTCCCAATTCTGCCCTCCCTCCCTCCCTCATCTCTTCCTTCCCTCCCTCCCTCATCTCTTCCCATGCCCCTCCTCCCCTTCCATCTGACCCTAGCCTATTAGGTCTCATCAGGACAGTCTGCAAGGATTTCTTCTGTTGCCTGGTAAGGATTCCCCCAACCCCTCAGGGGGAGGTGATCAAGGAGCCAGCTACTGAGTTCATGTCAGGGATAGTCTCTGTTGCCATTACTAGGGAACCCACTTTGAGGCTAAGCTGCCATGGGCTACATCAGAGCAGGAGTTTTAGGTTATCTCCATTAATGGTCCTTGGTTGGAGTATCAGTCTCAGAAAAGACCCCTGGGCCCAGGTATTTTGGTTCGGTTACTCTTTTTGTAAAGCTCCTGTTCCCTCCAGGTCTTTCTGTCTCCTCTTTCTTTTGTAAGATTCTCTGCACTCTGCCCAAAGTTTGCCTGTGTTTCTCAGCATCTGTTTTCATACCCCACTGGGTAGAGTCTTTCAGAGGCTCCCTGTGGTAGGCCCCTGTCCTGTGCCCTGTTTCTCCCTCTTGGGTTATCTATCCTGTTTGCTTTTCTGAATGAGTATTTTTTTTTTCTGTTTTACTACAAAGAAATACAAGGTAATAGGATTGACTCTCTGCATAAGTAACGAGAGTTGCTTTTTGTGAAGTGTTTTGGTTGTGTTTTAATCTAGCTTATTTGGATAAGTGGGGAAGAATACCACATGGCTTTGCTGATTTTCATAAATTCATTCACCACATGGCTCAAGTATTTAGGAGACACACGTGTAAATTTTTTTAAGCATAAATTACAAGTATAGAAGGCAACCAAACATTTCAATAGTGTCCCGAACTATTTCTTAAAGAGAATACTACATTTGGGATAGTCTATGAATAAAGATATTTCTGTATTGGTTTAAGTATGTATTATCAGTAGTGGTGCAGAAATTTAGTTGCCATGCCTTAATATAATAGGTATTTGCTTTATCTAAATACAAATGATATAAAGGCACAAAAATATTTTCCCAACTTCATGCTTACGAAGGCAGGTTTCTCAGGAGAGATGGTTTTACTCAGATAAGTCGAAGAATGCACTGCCTGCCCTCTGTAGTCATCTCTCTTTTCTCCATTTTTAGCTTTCATTCTCTTTCAGAATCTATGACAAGGAGAGGTGTGTAGTCCCGTGACTGAAGTGAAGGTCTTTGTTGCTGTCTCATCTTTTGTTAGAGTGAAGCACTAGGCCAAATTGATGGAGCACACCATTATCCATTGGTAATCAGAAGATCATGTTTCCTAGATCATTTTCTTGTCTTTCTTCTCCCAAACACTTGGGTTGGATCCAGGAAAAGAAAGAAATGCTGAATTCCTGTATTTGTTATCATTCAGAGTTGTAACCTGACCCACATTCTCGTTCATTATTTTATCAAGTCATCAGGACTAATTGACAGCGAGCCTTTATGTCTAGATTTGTTCTATTAGAAGCCCTTGTGTCCTTGATTACACAGGTAAGGCAAGAACTTTAATTACTGCTGTAATGAGACATGGCTGAGGCAGCTGCGCTTTGGCTCAGACAAAATTGAAGCTTGAAACCGACTTTCTTTCTGAAACATCGGTAGGAATGCTGTCTCTGCATCACCTAAGACCAAATGCACTGTGGGTAGGAAGAGAATAACTACAGCCTATTTTATAGCCCTCCAACTCTATAACCACAGCTTTTTCCCTCCTTAACAGGTTATTTTTTATAGCATGTTACAAGTGCTACAAAATCTGTTTTATTTTTATATTATTCATTGTAATAGAACACTGAGTTGTTGTTGTTGTTGTTTTAATGAAAATACTATAAAAAGAACACAGGACACCTCTCAAACATTCTACCACAAAAAGCCAAAGACAAAAAATACATCTTAAATGTTTTAAAATTACAATTTACTGGAGCATAGGTAATGTGTCATAACTTACAGTTTCTGTTAAGAAAGTGAACTCAAATAACTGTGAATTGATGAAAATTTTATTTTTACTGTTCACTAAAATTTTCCAAAATGATGAAAATAAACTAAATTAAGAGTTTATTAAATTTTATAAGTGTTATTTTATCAATAAAGCATTGTTCCTTTAAAACTCAAAGGACATTCATATATTGTAGTCTGTAATCTCATAGTGCAATTAAAAAGTCACTTTTTCAAAGTTCTCTCTTATTGCATATATATTTACGTATATATGTTTCATTTTAAGTAAGAAGCGTTCCTCCTAAGGCTCATGTGTTCAAGGCTTGGCCCCCACCTGATGTTAGATTCCAGCGAGATGACTGGATCATGTACGTTCTTA
>REGO01000384.1:1880402-1894542 GCA_010120015.1 Rhombomys opimus | reverse complement strand
TAATGGCCAATTGTATATCTACATAATGAAAATTAGCTGTCAGTGTGTGTGTATGTATGTCAAAATTGAGTTACTTTAAACATAAATGAATTGATTTGAGTTGGTCTTCCACTTTTAGGAAGTCTTCATGGGAACAGCTTAACTGTGCCATTCAGCATCAGGTGCCTAAGTGTCAGGCAATGAGCTAATCTGAGCACAAACTAATGCTTATGGCTTCTGGTGGCTCTGATTGGAGGATCTTCCCCAATATGACCAGTTCATGTGACCTGGGGTTCTTTACACTGAGCCTGGTTTTCTCAGTAGGAATACCAAGAGAGCCAGGCTAATATCATAATACCTTTACAATTAGGTCTCCACAACCACTTTCCATCATTTCCACACTCTATGCATCCACAGTAAAAGATGATACCACACAGTTCCAAGAGGAGGGAAATGGCTTCACTTTGCCAGGAGGGGATAGCAAAGTCAGGGACTAAAATATAGTCTCAGAAACATTACTATGGCCACCCTTGAAAAGCCTGGTGTGCTTCGACTTTGTTTCATCCCTTGATATGCTTTTATCTGCACAGCTCTGTAGTTCAGGATTTCATTTGATTTCTGACTTTCACACCATGCAAAAATCTTTATTCCTTCATGGAGGTGAATTTAAAGCTTGGCACTGCTCTATTCTTGTGGTTCTGCAGTTTGGGGTTCATGAGAACAGACAGGAAAATACATACCTCAGATAATATTTTTGCTTTGTTTTGTTTTAATTTGTTTTCATTTATCACCATGTAAATCATACCTGGATGTGCATTCATCATTCATAAAATGCTTTTCATCCTCCTTTTCTTAATTGTTTTTTGATACACCATGTTTAAATATTTATGTTGTGCTTTTAAACACATATACATAATGTACAGACAAACTAAGGCCCTTTTGGTTTTCTATTTGCTCACTATTTTTTCAGAGACTTTTAGAGTTTAAAGACTTAGAAGTCCTCACACATAGGTAATCCTAAAGTACATAAGTAATCAGGATCCATAGTCACTGCTGTGGTACACTACAGAGTAAATTATTTTTCCATTGATTTTGTACCTGTTTTCTTACTTCTTATTTTCCTCTACACCTTCTTAGCTTCTAATGATGACTATTCATAGTTTTATTAATTACTATTTCAATAATAATTATCCCTATCAACATTTGTTAACATTCACTTATGAAAGACAGCATATGGAATATTTTTATTTTACTGCCTCACACTCAAGATAATGGCTTCCAATACGATTCATTTTGCTCTCTAGTAATCTAACAATATTATGGATGAATAACATTCTGTTTTATAATATTACTTTATTGATAGGCATCTATGTGGATTCCACATCTTAGCTACTGTGACTAGTGGAGAAGCAGATGCATATCTTCTAAACATGTTGACACCATTTCTATCAGGTACATTCTCAGAGATGGTCAAATTAGATCATACAGTGTCTCTATCTTTACATTTTCAAGGAATTCTATATTCTAAAGAATGATGATGATAATAGGCATGGCTGTGAATAGGGTATAAAAATACTCTTTTCCTACATCTTCTCTAGAACCTTTTTTTTTGTTTTTGTTAGTGACATTGGTACTATTGATTCTAATTGGGGTAAGATGCTTTTTTTTGTTTGTGTGAATGAAAACTGACTGTAACATTTTAGTTTGATTTAAAAATTTTATATGCATTAATCACATAAAAGCATATAATGAAATATAACCATATTTACTCTACATTAATATACTCATCAACTGGAGTATGAGCATTTTACTAGTATCCATATATTAAATAAAGATGATTCTCCCTCTCAGTAACTGTCAGTTGTCATTAGCATATCAGTAAACGATGAGGCCTGGAGATGGTGTAATCTATTTATGCCCGAGTTTTGGGTGGTTTGATCTTGTGCACATCTCGTATAGATAAACCCAGATGGACTGAGCTCATGAATGTCAGTATACACAGCATTTCTTCCTATCTCCTAGCTCTTATTTTTTTTTCCTGCCACTTCTTCTGATCTCTAAACCTTGATGGCAGCAGTGTTAGGAAACTGATATAGATGTCCCATTAAATGGAGAGTACTCAGTCTCTTATTCTCAGTATTTTGTCCAGGATGCATCTCTCCATTGATTATTGCTTACTGTGCAAAGAAGTTTCTCTGGACAATTTTGAAATCAACCCATATCTATGAATGTATTGATGTGTAAGTACTTTGGAAATTAGTATGGAGACTTGCAAAAATCTAGAAATGATTTCCTCAATTATGTTCATTCTGTAATATCCAGAATCTGAAAAAAAAATTCTAGATTTCCCTCAACTGAGGAATAAATACAGAAATTGTGACACATTTAGTCAATGGAATACTATTCAACAACAAAAAAAGAAGGAAGTCTTGACATTTGCAGGCAAATCAATGGTATTAAAAAGATCACCCTGAGTAAGTTAACCCAGAAGGAGAAAGACACAGGGCATACACTCACTTATAAGTGGATATTAGTTATATAATATAGGATAAGCATACTAAAATCTATACCCCTAAAGAAGCTAAACAAGTTCAACCCCTGGAAAGATGCTTGATCCTCATGCAGAAGGGCAAAAAAGACAGACTTCGGAAGTGGAAGAAGACTGGGATTAGTACAGAAGCCTACAACAGATGGTTTCTGAAAGAATCTACCCATTGGGGTATGGAAGCTGATGCTGAGACTCATAACCAAACTTTGTCAAGAGTGCAGGGAATCTTATGGAAAAAGTAGAAGACAGAAGCATTTGGAGGGGACTGCAGCTCCACAAGGAGAGCAACAGAGTCAAAAAAAATTTGCCCTCAGGGTGAGCTGCAGACTGATGAACCAACCATGGACCATGCATGGAGAGGTCCTAGACCCCCTGCTCAGATGTAGCCCATGGGCAGTCCAGTGTCCATGTGAGTTACCTAGTAAGGGGAGTCTCTAGTAGGGGCAGTCTCTGGCATGAACACAGTTGCCTGCTCTTTGATCCCCTCCTCTGGTGTGGTGGCCTTACTAGGCCACAGAGAAAGAGTATGCAGACAGTCCTGATGAGACCAGATTGGCTAGGGTCAGATAGTATGGAAGAGGACTAGGGGAGGGACATAGGGGAGAAGAAGGAGGTAACAGAAGGAGATGAGGGAGGTGGCTACAGCTGGGATACAAAGTGAATAAAATATAATAATAATAATAATAATAAGTATAATAAACAGAAAAGTTTAAGTAGAGGGCGAAGGATATCACATCTAAGCACTCCTATTCAAGGTGTGACCCAGCTCACATTAATCTGTTGGTATAATGTTCTTGTGGAATGTATACAATTTACCCTTGTTCACTCAAATGCTGACCTTTTTACCCCACTATTTGCTTTCAATATAGACATTGTGTGGGGGGCCTTTCTGGCACCTTGCTGCCTCCAGAATTCTTGGCATTTGGTTTAATGACAATAGTGCATTCCTGGCTGACCTGGGGCTTGCGATAAAGGCCATCTTCCTGAAACACCTTAAACTCTCCTCCCCCCTTGGGGCTTCCTGAGTAACACTTGTGAGGAACTTTCCAAACAGTCGTTATTGACACAACTTGTGACTCTGGTGGGCCATTCTGTGATTTCTAGTCACTTAGTAACCCTGCCAAAGGCAATGACATCCCTTTCGCCCTGCCTATAGAAAGGATATACTAAAAATAACAAACAGAGACTTTGATCAGAGAAAAAAAAATCTAGAAATGGAATTGCCATATAACCCAGCCAGAACACTTCTGGTCATACACCCACTGTGCTTAAATTCTACTACAGAAACACTAGTATACTCGTTTTAATTCTACTCTATTCAAAATAACTAGAAATGCGATCAATCTATATGTTCAAAAACAGATGAATTGATAGGTAAAATGTGGTAGCACTTCTGAGAAATGAAATATTGCTTAGCTTTAATGAAAAATACACTATGAAATTTGGAGGTAAAGTATTGATCTGGAAAGAATATATACTTGGTAATCCATACCAAGAAAAGCAAATGTGTTGTCTTTTATATGGGGATCCAAGCTTGAAATATTCTCTTTTTGTGTTTAAGTTGGAGCACAGGAGAAAGCTAGGAAACTAAAAAAAAAAGGGAGGGGGAAGGCTTGGTATATTAGCTGTGAAATTACAATAGAGAGCAATAGAGAGTTGAAATACTGTGACTAGAAATACTTAACTGGGACAAGTCATGGGGATGGAAAAAAAGAGGGGGCAGTGGATGGTTTAACCAAAGCAAAAGACATATGAAACAAGCTCATTCAAACTTAATGAGTCAGTAAACTAATTTCAAAATAAAACCTAAAAGCAAAGAATTTGCAAACAACTAAAATGTTACTCCTATAAATCTTTGGTTATTAATTGGGAAATGAGAGTGAAAGACATGGATTTCCTCTCTATCAGTCATTGATCAAGAAGGTCCCATTGTTATCCAAAACAACACGTGTTATTGCAATCACCCTTGGTTGGCCATCACAGGTGCATGGTAACGCCCTATTACCAAAGACACCTCGGGCTTTGGAGGCAAGTTATATAGAGATCTCAAACTAACTAGAAACAATGGCCCTGCTGGATTCTTGTCAGGGTGAGGGGTTGGGCTGTGTGTGAATACGGGGAAGAAAAGATTGATGGTCCTAAGCAGTGATGTACTCCAATACTAATCTTCACTGTAAGATGTGTCCATTGGAGTGCAGTAATAACATGAGTATTACAGGATAACTAACAGGTTTCTTATGGGTTTTGAGGCATGGTCAACAAGAGGGAATTTCATACCTGCTACTATAATTTTGGTCAAAAGCTGTGGCTGGGTGGTCATAGGCCTGAAGTAGAACCTGGGACTGTTATTTTGGCAGAAGGCTAATCTTACCAACATGAGATGGCATCTGATTGTGGCTAGAGCTGAATTTTCCAGATACTGAATGGAGCAGAGAACTTTTCCCCACAAACTTGATTGTCCTTTGGAGGAAAAAAAATGTAGTCAAATGTTTTACAAAATCTTTTTATTAATTTATTTTATTAATTACAGTTTATTCACTTTGTAAACCCCCATAAGGCCCTACCTCCTCCTCTCTCATTCCCATCCTCCCTTCCCCTTCTTCACGCATGCCCCTCCCCAAGTCCACTTATAGGGGAGGTCCTCCTCTCCTTCCTTCTGATCTTAGTCTATCAGATCACTTCAGGAATGGCTGCATTGTCATCTTCTGTGGCCTGGTAAGGCTGCTCTCCCCTGAGGGGGAGGTGATCAAAGAATAGACCAATCAGATTATGTCAGAGGCAGTCCCTCTTCCCATTACTATGTAACCCACTTGGACACTAAGCTGCCATGGACTACATCTGTGCAGGGGTTCTAGGTTATTTCCATACCTGGTACTTGGTTGGAGTATGAGTATCTGGGAAGACCCCGGTGTTCAAATTTTATGGTTCTGTTGCTCTCCTTGTGGAGTTCCTGTCCTCTCCGGATCTTACTATTTGCCACTTCTTACATAAGATTACATGCACTCTGCCCAACAGTTGGCCATAAGTCTCAGCATCTGCTTTGATAGTCTGCAGGGTATAGCCTTTCAGAGACCCTCTGCGGCAGGTTCCTAGGTTGTTTCCTGTTTTCTTCTTCTTCTGATGTCCATCCTCTTTGCCTTTTGGGATGGGGTTTTACAAAATCTTAACCAACAACATTAAATAATTTTAAGTCTTAAAAATAATAGCATCATAAGCAAAATCACAGAAAAGTGCAAAAGTCCCAAGATAGGACATCTTAGTCCTCCACTGCCTCATCCCATCTTGAGTCTCAAAAAGACTTTTTACAGATTTAAATGAACTTCTACTGACATTTTATATTTGTTCATCAATCCTTAGAACCCTTTAGTGCAGGTTGGTGCTGATGCATTAGGGCCAGATGAAATATTTCATTTTTAAAGTTATATGAACACATAAGACAATCTAGAAAACTACTCTGTATGTATGAAGTTATTTTATGTGCATTAGTGTGAAGGTGCCTGATTCCTTGGAATTGGGGTAACAGACAGTTGTGAACTGCCTCATGGGTGCTGAGAAGTGAACCCGGGTCCTTTGGAAGACCAGACAATGCTCTTAACCACTTAACCATCTCTCCAGCACTCTTAAGTTATCTTATAATGCTTGTAAATCCACCCTAACAAAGCCCATTTCTGCCCCTCTTCTAGAGTCTCTGTGAAACCGTTTTTGCTGTCTACAGTTCCTGTTATGATGTTTTTATTTGTAAAATTGCTGAAATATCACATATGACCATATAGCATTTTTTCTATCAATGAAATTAATACTTTTCTCATTCTCCAATTCATCTTTAAGGGATGAAATCGCAATAAGTTAAAATTATGTTTTTCTTACTTGTAAGTATTCTTATATGACATTCATCAAATTTTTTGGTTCAATTGCTTACTAATTCTACATTTCTATTTCTTGATTAAATTTAAGGTGTCTTTAATACTTGTTATACACATCATTTTAACAAACACCTAGTTACAAAGTTACAATTACAAAATACATAAATAGAAATAAATGATAATACTACCTCTATCATTTGTAAGTAATTTCTATATTTAAACACATGAACTTCATATGTTTATTTATATTAACATAGATAGTTATGAATCTTTTATTGAAAATATGTTTTGATCACTTAATTAGAATAGCCTTTGGGCTAAGTTTTCTTTAGTCCAACCAAAAAAGTGAGCTCTTTAAACTCTTAAAGTATAACTGGATCCACGCCACATGTGGAAAAGGAAAATGTAAATATCACTGTCCATGCAAAGACATTATTTAAGTGGATGTATTCCTGATTATAAAGTCCACTCAATGTTAAAACATTCAAAGTGGCATTTACACTTTCAAAGTCTGGAAACAGTTCTCGAGGAAAATGGGTCACATCAGAGATCTTTATATCAATCAAATGTTTGTTTAAAAATACAATTCCTTTCTATGTATTTTAAATTCTTTCAGTTTGAAGTTCTAATTTCCCTCCCACTGTTTTTCTGATTTCTCAGTAACTACCCTGATGTCATGGCATGCCCGAACAGCAATGCACTTGAGGAAGATAACTGTTTAGTAAAATCATCATTGCCAGGAATAGAGGGCACTGCCATGGTCAGCTATAGGAGAATATTTCTTTTTCAAACTTCAGGCGTTAAAGGGGAGCTAAGATACAGGATGTGTGTACTTCAAAGCTTCTTTCAAAGAGAGAGCTCTTTTTCTCACATAGTTAACCTAGACAAGAACTACACTGTAAAGGCTGGCTGACCAATTAATGGATTTGAAAAGTGTCATTATGTTAGGCTTCTGATCTTTTTCATTCAAATCTTGCTTGGGTTACAATTTTTCAGACACTTACCAATGTTTACAATTTATCAGAAGGATTCCCAATTTACCACCAGGCTCAGTACCTCCTTCCAGTAAGTCCATCCCAGCATGACTCCAGAATTTATAAAGACGGGATGATTCCAAATAGCCTAGTTTTTCAAGTGCAAGTAGAATAAAGGCTAATTGCAACACACCACCTTGGTTCAGTGAAACTAGAAGTCTTGTGGCCAGCCCAACAAATCCATTAGGATTTTATTGGGCCCTAAAAAGAGTTATGTGATTCCCTGGGATCCAATCCTTGTCAATCAGGCATGGTAAATTGGATTCTTGAATAGGGAAATCCCTTAGGGAGAGTAGATGTTATCTAGATCAGATGCAGTGATTTCTTCGACTCTGTGCTCACTACGTTCTGTTCTCTCTTTAGTGAACCAATAAAACCATAATAAGTATTGATTAACCCATTACTGCGCATTATCCACTGGCTTCTGCCTAGCTGTATTTAAACACTATGCTGCATTTTCACAAGGCCACTGTACAGATAGTTGTTCTGCCTTGGACCTCTTGCCAAGATAGCTCCAAGCACATTTCCTTTTAGTACAAACTCAATATCTCATTTAGTCCTTTTTGCTGGCTTCAAAAGTGTTCACCCAGATTTCTGAAGAAAGAAAAGCATGAGATTCCTGCAGATACATTTGATATTGCATAATTCAAGTCTTTGAACATTTTAAAATATTAAGTGTTGTCTTCCAGTACAGAGAAAAATATCAACATTATTAAAAATCCAAAATAGGTTTTCAGGCTGAAAAGCAATGATTTTTTTTAAATTGGTGAAGAATGTGGGACTTTGAATTCTCTATGTGATCTAATCATTTCTGTTGTCAGCATAGAGTTTTCACCAGCACAGCTAATTTCATTTTGTAATGTGTACATTTAGTAGATGGGTTTAAGATTTCCCTATACATTGACTGTTTGAGGGAAAGTACAATTTCTGACGGTGTCTACGTATCTTTAGAATTTTCTTCTAAACATTATCATGCACATCATAGCTCTCAGGTTTTCTTCTTCATACTACTTAATACCAGAAACGCAGAGATCAACCAGGAAAATTAAGGTTGATTAGAGGGGACAAGGTCATGGGCTGGATGGAAATGGGTCAACCACAGTCATGACTGAAAAAAAGAAAAAGAAAAGAAAAAAATTTACACAAAAATGGCTCATGCTTTTAGTAACTACCTTCTTTCACATTTATTCTGTCCGCATACAGAGCTTTTTAAGAAAAAATGCGTATATATATATGTTACTTGAAATTTATATGTATATTTTGGAGTTTGTCGTTTTTAAGCTTATATTGCCTTTTGCATTCATTAAATACTCGTCATTTGATCAAGTGATTTTCAATACATTGTCAAAATAAATTACATTCACTTCATTAGATGTACAGGAAGTGTAGCCAAAGCAGGGACAAGTATTAATTTAGGACTCTGCAGAAACTGACACTCCATCTTCTGACCCCGAGGCTGTATTATTCAGGGTACCTAGTGATGGAAGAAAGTCTGTCTCCATAGCAATTACCTAAATCTTTTATCAGTCATTTCTGGAAAGAAAATTAGAGCAATTGTGTCAGGATGGTCATATGGCAGAAATTGCACACTCATTCAAACCACTTATGTCTCTGACTTTGTCCTTGCTTGATGGCTCCTTTTGTTTATGGGTCTGTGTTTGAGAGCCTGATTGGGCATGAGCAGATGTGCCAAACTGTAACCACAAAAGGTCGGTTTTGTTTTCTCTCAATTCTTTTTTATCCCCTGTCTCTTTCTCTCCTTTTCTGTCTTTTTTTTTCTCTGAAAAAAAATGCTAAATTTTCCTGCTTATTTTCTATTAAGAAAATTATTAGAGAAAGGCTTGCAATGCAAAGAAACTCAATTAAAAATAGAATTAGTTTAAAAAAGCCTCCCTCCTTTGTGTGGCCCTAGTTATTATTAACACATAAAATTTAAGAATAAGGTGATTCCGAACTTAGAAAAAAGTAAGAAGAGTGTCATATGATAATTGATATCAAATCATTAAGCTTGTCACCATGTAGGGTTATTACTTAAATATGATTTTAGTGATCTAAAAACTTTACAAATATTAGTATAAATTAATAACCAAAGAAAATTTTCTTTTGGATAATAGGAGGTCTTTCCTGAGGCTTTCGATGTTTCCATTAGTAATTTTTGAAATAAAAATTAAAAGGTAAAAGTAGATCAGTGAGAAAAGTAGCTTTCATTTAGTGGTGATAACAATATTGTCTAAGCTTGCCCTTCAAGTTCCTTGTTCAGGAAAATTTACAATTAATGGGTTTCTACCACAACAAAAATACCCACATCTTCATGGCGCAGCTAGGAACCTGCCACACTAATCTATTCACAGTCAGCTGGCCATGGTCCTTTCCTCTATCTGTCTTAGCATATTGATTTCTGAGCTGTCTTATTGGTTCCTAACATAATTACAGCAGGAGTGGGTTTCTTAATACTGCTAATACATTTACACCATGGCATCTAGGGAAGCTGACTATAACACTATCTGCTACCGCTGCTACAGTTAATGGTCAGTTTCTATTTCTATTATAAACCTCGTTTCTCATGGAGTTTAGAGTCTTCATTTGTTTAAAGAAAGGCAACCCTGCTTGGTGTCTTCTAAGATCTGATTATTTCTTTCTTTAAGGTTTTTAAAATTGAAGTCTCTACACCCCCTAGAGTTTGACATTTTCTGAAAAACAAACCATTTTCAGTTATTATAAGATCTTTGACTTAGCAAATAATTTGAAAGACATTTCAATTTTGGTATCGATACATGTGAAGTTGCTAGATGCTAATTAGGAACAGCATATGTTAATATACTTTCATCTACAAAAGATGATACTCTCAGACTGCAAAGACAGAGGGTATATGTTTATCCTCCTAACAACAGATAATTGAAAAAAGCAAAATTTCTTGAAATAGAAAAATTGCTGTCAAAATAATCTTTTATTAAAATTTTATTAATTCTCTTCCTCAGCAAGAAAAAGTGTGTTACAGTCTGCAGCATCATTTACATAGAAAAGTTAAGATGTGCTGGAGATTTAAAACAATTGACAAGTAGAAAATTGGGTTGATGTTTATACATTTGAAAATATAAGATTAATCTTGTCTCAAAGCACGTGTGGTTAATATCATGTCTCAGCTTTGGGTGAGTTGGAAAATGAAGACTTACATGACGCTTGCTATGTTGAACAGGAGCTATCTACCAATGCACTTTCCACTGAACAGTAGACATGCACTGTGTCCTAGGGACTTAGGAATCAGGATGAATTCCAGACCAAACGAACCTCTCCTTTTGGTTACACATTTTCTGTGAACTCTCTTAGCAGTGATACAAGATGGAAATGAAATGCCTAAATGAAATGTACAAAGTACTCAACTAAAGATCTATATGTTCTGCAAACTATTCCATGTCTACATTTATCTTCTAGAAGCTCTAATTACTGTATAGAATAGAAAAATTCATGTTATTGTCACAATGGCCCATAAGTAAAAATCCATCTCTATATCTGTGTTGCGTAATAGTATTATAAATTAATGATACACATAGTAGTATTTATGTATTTTAATTTAGATACGATTAATATCTACAGTTAGTATGTAGAAGAACTTTTAATTTAACATGTTTGCTTCTTTCAGGAAAGCTAGTATATAATCAGGACATTAACTTTTAAATTAAATTTTGTCTTTCCTGCCTTTATAAACAGAGAGAGAAACCAACTACTTGCAGCGTATAAATCTCCAATCTCAGTCTCTGCTGTCATAGTACATTTTGCCTAATATTTTGGAATGTGCTTTGACTTTTTTTTAAACATTTAACTTATTTTCGTAATGAGCTGTTAGAGCAAAGACGGGTGAAAATCTAAGACGGGGGGGATAGAAAGGGGCACAGTGGTGATGAGGGAGGGAGGGAGGGACTGGGAGGGAACGAGGGTTCGGGGCACGGCTGGGATACAGAATTAATAAAATGTA
Source organism: Rhombomys opimus (assembly GCA_010120015.1). Classification (NCBI taxonomy): domain Eukaryota; kingdom Metazoa; phylum Chordata; class Mammalia; order Rodentia; family Muridae; genus Rhombomys; species Rhombomys opimus. The sequence goes on along the minus strand of REGO01000384.1, from coordinate 1,883,145 downwards.
ACTGATAAAAATAAAAATAAAAAAATAAAAAAAAATAAAAATAAAAATAAAAAATAAAAAAATAAAAAAGAAAATCTAAGACGGAAGTTATTTCCCATGCACTGAAGCTCCTGGCTTAGAAAATAGAGTAATGTTACAAGGAAAATGCAAGGTGCAGAGGAGATCAAAGTAAGCCTTAGGAAGAGAGTCAAGGAAAGCTTTGCAGAGGATATGCTGATGGAATGATGATTCGAAGAAATTACTTTAATCCTATTCTATGACTGAAATTCTCTTGGCTGACTTGTTGAACAGTTGAGGTTCTACATATGAGTGATCTGCCCGGCATTCTTCTGTGCCCAATACTTGTCTAGTGGGATAACTTTTTCTTACTTGAACTTCTAAATTTATTATATACTCAGAAATAAAGAAGCACAATTTAGGATTATAGAAGTGAAGAACAACCTTGTAATTAGACTCCGGCTTGCAATTTTAATAGGTCTATAATTGTAAAGTGCGGGTATTGTAATTCATTCATGTTACCCGTTACAGCACCCAGGTTACTTGCCCAGGAACACTGTTGGTCTTAACTGCTGCATTCCAAGTAAAATAAACTCATGAAGAGTTGATCCACAAGTGCATACGTTGCATCCTTAAATCACTGTTCTGTGCATGTGTGTAGGAAAACACACTAGTGTTCTTCTGCTTTTAGTGGACAACACACATCATCTCGTCATTAAGCGTAATCAACAAAATGTAAGTGGGAGATAGATATCTTTCTGGGTGATGCCTGGACATTGCCATAGTAAGTAGAATGATCACAGAAGATGGTTCCCGACCTCCGTGGAGAGGATTACAGGTTTTCCAGGTACAGCCAGTTGGAAAACTGTGAGGGAATAAATAATCTTTTCTCTGTTTGGAGGAGAGCGTCTCTGTTTTACCGTAATCCAGGAGTGTAAAACAATATGTTGTGTGATTATACATATGGAGATACATGCATAGACTTCACACGACTAGTTATTGGTCATCTGTTAAATTTCTAGAACTGTCTTTATTTAAAATTTTATTCCTAAATTGATTTCTAAAGATAAATTTCCTTTTGTCTATTTTTGTGATTTTTTTCAATTCTTTGTTTTACTCCTTAACAAATTCTTTAATTATTTAATCTTTAAATCTTTAAAGCATAGTCTTACAAATATAAGTATGATGTAGGATCTAATGTTCCTTATTATTATTTTTAAAATAACATTATAAACTTCGTTTAAATGTTAGTGGCTTCGGACAGTAAATTATAATTTCTTAACTTGTTAGCTAGAAATGTTAAGTGAATACAGTCACTGTTGTCAAGAAGTTAAGTCTTCATTAATATAGCTTCTAGGGTAATGTAAATCTCCATACTCATATAATTTATTGTAAGTTTGAAAAATTAATTCATGATTATGCTACCAAAAGTTGAGGCTTTGAACTTTATAAACTCCCTTAAATCCAAATAAACTGCAGAAGCTTAGCATTTCAACCACTCTGCAGTCATTTAGATTTTGCCAGAACATTTCAAACAATATCATGGTTGCATATTTTACACTAAAAATAAAAGTTAACTGGACATTTCCATCTTTTAACCATTTAATGGGTTCTGTGTGAAGCATGGAATTGTAGTGACAGAGGAATTCACAAATGATGAAGTGGAAACAGCTTAGCCAAATTTTCAAATCTTCAAAAGGTTTCTACCCTGATGTGTAGGGGAAGTAACTACAGAGACTCAGTGCCATCAGGACGCCTGGGCTCTGCATCTCATGCTCACAAGCAAGCCTTTTCTCTGGAAAGATGGCTTTACATCACCTGCCATAACCAAGAAGAATTGCCAGCTATTTCTCTCAGTGCTCCTAATTGTTGTCAGAATGTGACCTGAAACTCTGACACAGAATTTTTCAAAGTCAGGCTTCCACAAGGCTCGCGCATTTATCAATGTTTACTCCACACGCACCTACGCCGCAGCACTTGTGAAGGTCTGTTTTTATTTAATTCTCAAGATTTTGTTGTTAATGGGAAAACTGTCTCATAAATTAGGGAAGTGCTCAATTACAAGCCTGACAGAGATTGATTCTTGTTTCGATGCTGGTCAGTACCAGCAAGTGAAGGCCGAGGAAACCACAACTCCTGCTAATGTTGGCGCCACTTCAAAGGTGACCATGAACAAGTGTTCATTACCAATTAGGCTAGTGCTGGGCTATAGGCCTGGGAGCTGTTTGTGTTTGATAGCAACCATCTGTATAAGAATTCTCTCACTGTGGTTAAAGATACTCCTGGGATAGAACACAACTTTAAATTATTTGCATATTCATTTTGTGAAAAAAAAACTTATATTTGTGACAAATAAGGTCTCAGCCTCATATATGAAACAATAAATTGTGAGCAGATTGCCGTTTTATACTATAAATCAGTAATCTATGAAAGGGAAAGGGTCTCAAAAAGAAAGACAAGAAAAATTTATACTCAAAAATGAACACTAACTTAGACTTCTAGATGTCAGGAATTCTTTGTTGCGCTTTTAAACATGGAATTCTATTAACCTCACTGTAGGAAAAAATCTCCAAAATAAAATGTTTTTATAAAAAATAAAAGTGAGTTCTAATTCTTTGAGGTAGGACTTATGTTAGTTATTTTATTTTAAAGTTGCCTCCTTGGCTTTAAGAAAATCAATTTGAATAAATATTTTACTTTCATATTCATTTTATTGTCTTATCTATCTATCTATCTATCTATCTAT
>REGO01000384.1:1816159-1847061 GCA_010120015.1 Rhombomys opimus | reverse complement strand
TCCTCCCTCATCTCCTCCCCGTCCCACCCTCCCTCTCTCTTTACCCCCATGTCCCTCCCCTACTATCTGACCCTAGTCTATCAGGTCTCATCAGGACTGTCTAGATCCTCTTTCTATGTGGCCTAGTTAGCCACTTCACCAGGGGGAGGTGATCAAACAGCAGGCAACTAACTTCACGCAAGTAACTGCCCCTGCTCTCCTTACTAGGGAGCTGACATAGAGACTGAGCTGCCTATGGGCTACATCTGAGCAGGGGACTAGGTCCATGCATGGTCCTTGGTTGATTCATCAGTCTGTGCAGGAACCCTTGAGCATTGATGTTTTGGCTCTCTTGCTCTTCTTGTGGAGCTCTAGTCCCCTCCAGGTCTCTCTGTCTTCCCCTTCGTCCATAAGATTCCCTGCACTGTGTGTAAAGTTTGACTGTGAGTCTCAGCATCTTCCTCAATACTCTGCTGGGTAGTCTTTCAGAGGTTGTCTTTGATAGAAAGGAGCAAGAAAAAAAAAGACAAATATCTAGAACTATTTTATACATAGGGATGGGGTCCAAGGTTGGTCTTCAGCCAGTTTTTCAGTATAATAGAAAATAATTGCATCTGTTCAAACTGAGGTGTAGTGTAACTCTTAGGGCTTGAGGTAAGGTAGTTGTGATGCTTGACATACAGAAATGGTATTAAAGGGCTGGAGAGATGAATCTGCACTAGAACATCTATGTCTTTTTTTCAAAGGACCAGGGTTTGGATCCCAGAATCCATATTAGTTGTTTCTCACCTGCCTATACCTCTGCCGTTAAGGGATTCAACACCACATCTGGCCAACATGGACACCACAAACATATGGTACACATAAACTCATGCAGATACACACATATACTCACATATAAATTTAAGATTAAAAATAAGGAAAGAAAAACAGATTAAGGAAAAAAAATTCCACTTTCAGTTTCCAATTAAAATAGGCTATCATTAATTAACAGTAACTGTTTTACACACTTCATTTTGCTCCATAATTATGTATAAAGAGATATGGGTAAGCAAAAAATGAGTAATACAGTTTACACTCACACACAAACAGAGGGTTGGGGCATAAAAACAAAGAGGCTATAGGCAAGGAGTAAGGTTATCTGTGCTGTGATGATTCCTCTGTTGGTGAACTTGACTGGATACTGTTTTACCTAAGAGACAAGCCTGAGAGCACACTGTGCCAGCTGACCAGGGGAAACAGTGTGGATGGCACATCCCAGCAGAGGTCTACATATAGGAGGGTCAGAGGATAAAATCTTTTGCTTTGTTTTTTTGGTTTTTTTGTTTGTTTGTTTGTTTGTTTGTTTTTGGTTTTTTTTGTTTTTTTTTGTTTTTTTTTTTGCTTGCCTTTAAATCGTGGTGGTTACTTCATCTGTTCTGCTTGCATCTTACTGGTGCGGCCATCTCAACTATTGACAATGATGTTACTACCCCTGCACTCTTTCTGGACACCAGAATCAAGCTTCTTTAGCCCTTTCCAACACAGATTGAAGACTGGTGGCCTTCTAGCATGCCCACAGCCTCCAGGTCTTTGTCTTTAGAGTCTTATTTAATACAGTCTAAACAGACTAAATGGCTCTCGAGTTCTTAGCTTCTGTCCTGTGAATATGAGCACTATCAGGATATCAACATGACAACATTTTAGCCAGTGGAATAAACTTTCTTTAAATACATTCATCCTTTTGGTATGTAGGTTCTTTAGAACCCTGACTAACATAGTAAGCTAAAGAGGAGAGTCAATATCTCCAAATTCGTAAAACCAAATTCCATATAAATTACTAATTAGGACATTTCAAATTGAACTCAGTAAATTTTGAAAAGTTTGCTTCTAACATAAAATGTAAATAGCTATTTTTATTTCCAAATTCCAAACAAGTATATTTAAGTCATGCCTGAATTCTAAAAGGTCAACCTAGAAATCTACCAGAAATTCACCTAAGGGACAAAGACAGTCAATAAGGAGACTATAGAAAGATGTACAACTCCTAGTGTGGTCTGCTTGGATAGAAACAAATGGCTAGAGTGTTACAAACATGACTTTACATGCCAATTCTGTCAAAAATCAGCATAGTTACAACTCTTCTCAAAATTTCACTAGTAACGTGTGAAATGAACAGTAAAAGAAAGACTCCCACCACCTCTGGCAAATGTATGCACTTAGGCCACCACGAAAAAACTGACAAGGAAGAAGACATCTCCTGACAACAATCCTTATGTGTGACAGAGAGTGATTAAAACACTTTTCATTCTAACACATATTATGTGTATAAGAAATCAAGGTAGGTAGCATCTTGAGCTGAGAATTTCTGAGAGTTACTTAATGAGTTATTATTATAACGCACTGAATTTTTTTTCTGGAGAATAGGAAAGACATGAAAGCATCAGCCACATGGAAAGATTAAGAGAGTGGAGTTTTGATGGATTTTTGCACAAAGAATTTTTATGCTGGGCAAGCTTTCATTCAAATAAAGAAGTAAATTGTTGCGGTTGGGGAGTAGGGCTTTGGAATCAGAAATTTTGGATATGAAGTAAATTGAACACTTTTGTGAGAAGTGTAGGAAAAGTCATTGGGATAAAAAATATGTTCTGGTGGGACAGACATAGCATGTAAAAGTATGTGTGTCAAAGGGTTCTCAAGGATATATTAAATGGTCATAAGAATTAAACAAATAAAGCATCTGCTAATGAGATGTCTTTAGTCCTTGTCATGAGATGCTAAGTGTTCAGCTTCATTAACTTCAGCATTTATTCCTTGGTAAAAAGGAAGTATTTATAATTTGTAATATATATATATTACAAAATCATATATATATGATGATTTTCCAGCAGGCTGACTCTAATGACTTGGGACACACCGAGTGTGTGAAGCATCCTGGCGATAAAAGCCCTGTTTCAGTACTACTGAAAAAATGACTCCCCCACTGTGAAGTAATAGGATAATAATGAATACTGCTCCTGATGCTCGATGCGTGGATAAGCAAAGGTGGAACTGTACACTGTGAGGAGACCACTTGAAGAAGGGGTAGCAGGGTGGGAAAGCACGAGGTATATAATTCTGGGTAGTCACCAGTAGGAGTGAAATTAGTCATATATTAATCTAACAGTGAGTGTTGGTGCATTCCATTCCAGCATACTTTAATAAATCAAAGTTTGATTAAGTTTTGTGTTTTAGCTTTACTTAGGACACCTGTGATGCTATGTGACCCTTCTCACTAATGTTCTCTCAGCCCATTTATTTTGTTTGAGTAGGCGGGACTGAATGGTGACCAGAATACTAGCAGACAAAACGGGTTTCAAGTTTCAGAAGGCTAGAGTATAAATCTTTCTAGTCAAAAGTAGAACTGGGTGCCAGCATTGAGCATGAAGAGGATGGTCATCTGGAAATAGTGACTCTAAACTGAGGTATGTGAATAATAATCAGAAAATGCATTAACTCCATCTGCTGGATGAGGAAAAAAAACACAAATAGACAAAACCCAATAGCAACAACAACCATAAAAGTCCAAAACCAATCACACCTGTAAGAAAGGCCTAGACTTAGGAAAGTTTCAATTAAAGCAGAGAGCTGTTTGAGAATATGCAGAAAATAGGAGCCTGTGGACTGAATATATACAGTAAAGAGACACACAGTTAAACCGTCATCATAATAGTATTAAGAGGCAGGCTGCTAGGAAGAAATTATGCCATGCGAGCTCACCCATGGTTTGAAGTTGTTCATTGTTATTTAAAGCCAAGTTGGGTTTCCTCTCACTCTCTCCTGTCCTGCTAGTTTCTCCCATTGGCTGATGCAACAAGAAGGCCCTTCCAAACTCAATTTCAGACAATTGTTTATTTTTACATTCTATTACAGCTCCATAAAATGGACTGTGATATGTAGAAAAAAAATTATTGATTGAAAACTGAAAGTTTTAGATAATCCAGAAGAAATCTGGGCAGCTAAGAAGGCTGATATAAAATTAAGGCTTAAATAGAAGAACCAGGCACTGTGGCCCATACCCAAGAGAAATATTGCTGGATTCAATTGTGTAAAAGGTGCCCGAACAAAAATAACAATGACAGCAATTATCAGAGAGATAAGTAAGATAGGAAAACATTTTGTTTCATGTGAACAAAGAATGGGAAGTAGATTCTGATGTCCCCAAAGTTCAAGGTATGAAGTTCAATAAATGATGACTTCAAGGATCCAAACAGATTTTTTTTTTCAGGGCAATATTTGATTGTCTAGGACAGAATTTTGTCCAACCACTCTATGTGTCATTTCTTTAGATGGCTTTTATTCAAAATTATTAAAAAAAACATATTTGAAAATCTTATTACTTAGTCTGTCAAGCAAGACTTTGAAAGACAACATTAGTGGATTATAGAGGGTTTAGTGTGCTACTAAGAGATAGAACTAGGCAGTAATAAAGGAATTAAGGCAATGATAACTATGTGTGTTCACATCTGTGTATTGTTGGAGGAAACTTGGGGTATGTGTATGTGTATGAGCGTGTGCCTGTGCGTGTGTCACATGTGTGTTTTCATGCTTATGGAGTCCAGAAAGTAACTTCAGGTGTCATCTTCATGAAGATCATTCATCTCCTTTGATTCAGGGTATCTTTGATTGGCTCAAACTCACTAATTAATCTAAACTTCCTGCTTAGTAAGTTTCAGACATCTATCTTGTCTCTGCTTCTATACAGCTAAGAAAGTCATCATGCCCAGTATTTTATTCCACCCCCCCCTACTGTTTACTAATTACTAACTCACATTCACTCAAGAATGTTTAGTTCAGAGTTCTCCTGCTATAACCGATTGTCCTCCAGCCTTCTGACTGAAAAGACAGCAATTGGGTTCCCATCTAACTGGAACGATAACTGAGAAAAGCAAATCTGTCTGGGCTGGGTTCCAGCCCAGAGAGAGAGGTAACGTCAACTCTGTGCCCATACGGAGGTCATGTGTAATCATGTCTCAGGAGGGAGTGGAGTGTGCATTCGTCCAAATGCCTGGATGCTTGTACTGGTGTGGAGATGAGATGAGTCATTTTATTGGAGATTTGGCTATTCTGTCTATTCTTTTGGCTGGAAACCAATTTGGAGAATCATACAGAGATGTAAATCATAAACAAAGTGGACAGGGATGACAACAGTGATTGTAATAACATAAGATCTCTAAAGTCATCTATGATTGTCTTCAGCCAGACACCACATAGCCAAATATAAGCATCTACTGAAAACTTAATACAGCTGCCCACACTGTGTGACCTACCACCTCTTCTCACCTTCATGGTGATTTCCTCTGTGGTGTCTTCAAAGCCATGAATACTCTATAGAAGTTTTAAGACTTATTTAATTTCTTTGGTTTCAATAGGTGTAACTTGTTTATTTCTATATATTTCTGTCATTCAAGACATTAATAATCCCTTTTGGAAAAACATATTAATTATGAGAATACAACACTATCTCTTTATTATTTCAAGATTTCTCACTCTTTACTTTCTCCCTTATGAAATGTTAAAAACTAAAGCAAATATGTAAGTAGAAACTACTGTCTCACTCTGTTTGCTTTAATCAAAATAAGATTCAATTAATATGATACTTTTAGTTTTTAAGTACAACCATTAGAATAAACCTGAAAGAACTGTTACATTGAATAATCTTCACATGGAATTACTGTTTTACATGTTTAACAGTAAGACAGAAAATTATGAATAGAAACCTAACCAAAATCACAATTTATATTGGCGCTTTGTTTTGTTTTCTCTGTTAGTGGTAGGATGCGGACCTTATTGTAATCAAGGAACAAAAGACTGGGAAAAAGTCTCTGGTGCTGCGATGTGCCTCTTCATGTATAATTCTCCGTGGGGACAATGGTACAAGAGATGAAGCTTCATCCTCACTATAATTCCTAAACCAGTAGAATTATGAAGTATATACACCTCAGTGTAAACAAAACAAATGGATGAAAGCAGCATAGTTTGGTAAAAGCTAGTTCTTAAAGTGACATTAACATGGAGGTGTTGGTTGAATGAAAGGACCAGGCCAAAGTTGTCTGAGATGAATTTCAGCTTAAAAACGAAAAAGCTCGCATGAAAGGTACACTGCAAGGAAAGAAGACATATAGAAAGACAACAATGCAGATGACACAGAAATCAAATCTCTCTGGCATGGAGACAGCTCGACAATCTGACTGGAAACAGAAAGATCATTAATTAGACTAGCACATTTGAAAACCTTGCTGCTGCGATGGACAGTTGCTGAAGTGATATGATCAGGACTGTGGTTATGAAGGTTTATAACATGAATGGATGTTGATAAGCACATTGCTGCTCTGATCACATCCAAAGACCTTCTCAATCTGTGTGGGATCTGGCTGAAATGCAGACATGCCCTTTGTACACACCTTTAATCCAAAACAACGAAGGTGAAGCTGGTTTATATGAGGAAGCACCCATGTTTGAAAGTGACATCTAATTGAGAGGGAGTCAAAGTTGGAAATCAGGGAAAGATTTGAGAGAATAGGATATGCCTAACTCACAAGAGAAGAAAGAGAAAAAGAGAGGCAACTGAAGAAGGAGCACAGAGGGGAGGGGGCAGTTTGGCTTGGGCAGTTTTATAGAAACAGGTTGTAGAGAGAGCAAGCTAGACAGAGGAAGATAGAACAAGCCAGATAATGAGAAGGGGCCAGAATATTAAGACAGATTGATAGAATTAGTTTGAGGCCAAGCAGAGCAATTCAGTCAGAAGCTGAGAAAACATAGTTTAAATCAGTCAGCTTGGAGAGGAGTGAGCCGGAACAACTGAGTCAGCTGGTCAGAGCTCAGAAAGCATTAGAAAGCCTGAGTTTATTCAGTAGCAACTCTCAGAGGCTGAAAATATTCTATATCTAGATTAGATTGTAAAACAGCTAGAAGCTTTTAGGACTAGGTTTACGTTAGCAAATGGTGGCAGTAAGCCTCAGAAATAGCAATTCAATCAGGAGAACAAATGCTATTTTATAATATTCAAATTTATTGACTTACACAATTGTCTTCAACTAAAGTAATAGGCAATTCCAATGGAATTTTTAGTGTTTAAGTACAACTATTAGTTTGAACCTGAAGAAAATCCTAAAACTGAAGAAAAATTTCTACAGTTGGAAGACTGTTTTGTTAAGTACAACTTATGAACTCTGCATCTCTAGTAGACCACTGCTTCATGTCCTTAAAACACAGTTGAGTGTTTCAGAGAATGGTCAAATCCTATGCCTTGGATAGATGGTTTTCTTGATCATTTATTAAGGCCCTTCAGAACTCATAAAGATTTTGTAGTACATATTTCCAAAGAGTCCATTGACTCTACAAATTATCAAGCATCAAGCTCAACATTAATTAGAAATTATATTGTATCTGAGATATTCCTTAATTTTATGTGACAAGATCTTCAATAAATATAATCTTTGAAAGTTTACATGAACATAGGCTCATTATTTTAATTCATTTAATTAAGCATTTGTCACTGAAAGGCAACATATCTATTTATTTATTTATTTATTTATTTATTTATTTACTTTTGTTAGGAAAATCTATAGTGTAAGTTCATGCAGATTGGATAATTGATCACTGGAGTTAAAGTTGTTGCTATCCATGAGAAGAAAAACTAACACTGAGTTTTTCTCCAAACCAACAAAAAGAAATGTGAAAGTATTTCACCCTTCTTGCTATATTTCTACATTCTATTTGTTTCTTAACTGGATACATAAAATTGATATTCAAATGAAAAAGGACAAATTAATTCAGAATTGTGCACAATCAACCATCCTCTTAAGTTTTGCTAACCAGAAAAAAAAATGTTTTTAATATTGCCCAAGATGTTTTATGCGCTAATTCCAGGAAATGTTGTTTCTATGCCACATTATTGTGTGGTTGTGTGGCTTTTAAGAAAGACTTCAGCAGCTCAGATCATCGTAGCTGTTAAACATATTTTTCCATGTATAATGAAGGGGAATGATTTTAAGACTCAGACTACAGGAACTTTAATGCCTCTCATTGGAGCTTGCACTTTCTTCAGGGATTCATTTATATCTCCAACTAAACACATAATGCTTCATGTGATGTTTTAAACAGATACTAATGTCAAATTCTAGGATAAAATCAAGTACAACTTCACTATTTATAGCCAATGAGAATTCTCTAGTTGAGTTTAAACTACTATATATTTTTTTCTTTTTAAATTTTTATTTCTTTATTTTTATTAAAATTTATTCACTTTGTATCTCATCTGAAGCCCCTCCCAGTCTCACCCTCCCTTCCCCTACTTCCCCTATGGTCCTCCCCTAGTTCACTTTTAGGGTAAGTCCTCTTCCCCTACTATCTGAACCTAGCTTATCAGGTCTCATCAGGATTGGCTGCATCCTCTTCCTCTGTGGCCTGGAAATGCTGCTGCACCTCCCCCCTGGGGGGAGGTGATCAAAGAGCTGGACACTGGGTTCATTTTAGAGAGCTTCCCATGGGCTTCATCTGAGCAGGTGATGTAGGTCCTCTTCATGCATTGCCCTTGATTAGTCAATTAATCTCTGCATGCCCCCCCACCCCCCGAGGGCCCAGATATTTTGGCTTTGTTGTTCTCCTTTTGGAGCTCCTGTTTCCTGTTTCTCTCCCTTTTTTCGTAGGATTCCCTGCACTCTGCCAAAAGTTTGGCTATGAGTCTCAGTATGAGCTTCAATGCCCTGCAGTGTAGAGACTTTCAGAGGCCCTCTGTGGTAGGCTCCTGTCCTGTTCCCTGTTTTCTCCTTCTTCCAATGTCTATCCCATTTGCCTTTCTGAGTGAGGATTGAGCGTATTACCCAGCGTCCTCCTTCTTGATTAGCTCCTTTAGGTTTATAGATTTTTAGTATGTTTATCCTGTATTATATGTCTAATATCCACTTATAAGTGAGTATATACCATGTGTGTCTTTCTGTTTCTGGGATAACTCACTCAGGCTGACCTTTTCTAGATCCCACCATTTGCCTGCAAATTTCATGATTTCCTTGTTTTTAATTGCTGAGCAATATTCTATTGTGTAAATGAACCACAATTTCTGCATCCACGCTTCAGATGACAGACATCTAGGTTGTTTCCACCTTCTGACTATTATAAATAAAGCTGCTACAGACATGGTTGAGCAAATGTTCTTGTTGTATACTTGCTCATCTTTCGGTTATATGCCTAGGAGTAGTATAGCAGTATCTTGAAGTAGTACTATTTCTAATTTTCTGAGAAAGCTCCATATTGATTTCCAAAGTAGTTTAACAATTTCACATTTCAATTAGTATGCTACTTGCAATGAGATAGACGTAGACTTTAATAATATAGTTTTCCTTTGTAATAGATTTCAAGTCTAAAACTTCCATCTCTTTTTTTCCCTCTGTTTCTCTGTCTGTCTCTATTCTTTCATGTTTTTCTCTGACCTCACTAGTTCCTTTAATTTGAAGACTATAACTCCCTAGCAGTCAAAGAAGTTGCTTACACCATGAGATGCTTATATAAAATAAAACAAAAGAACAAAATGAAACCGAAACAAATCAAACCAAACCAAAACCAACCAACCAACCAGTAAACAAACAAAAACAAAATCCTTCTGAGGATCATGCAGATTGCTTGGAACTTATCATTGACATTCCTTTTTGTGATTTTCATTCAACTCATCAGACTTGATAAACTTTTTTTTTTTTAATAAAAGTTATTCTTTGTTTTTATTGGTGCCTTTCTAAGTTCTTGGGAAGAAAATTCACCGTATTTGAGCCAAGGTGTGTTCTGGCTTGGGTTGCAAAATGCTGAGAGGAATCCAAACCAAACCAGAAAACTTTCACTTCATTACAACTGCATTAGGAAAAGCAGTCTAGTCTTCTCTTATGGTTGTTTTATGAGGTGATAATGAGGGGAAATGTTCTAGCCTAGACAATAACAAAGTAGGTTAGAACAGATCATTACAGACAAACCAACCCAACAATAAATGTAGTTTGAATGATATCTTCTGGATAAAAGTAAATTCAATAAAAAATAAAACCAATGGTAACCAAAACATATGACTAAATATGCAATGTTAAATTTTTATTTCTAAAATGTCTTAAATTTTTTTTCCACACACATGCATATATTACTTTCTTCTACATCTAGAATTCATCATAATATTTCTAAAGTTGGAGACTGAAAGCAGTCAATTCAGAATGTAATCTAATTGTCCTAAAGCTGGATAATAGTGTCTGTGACATGGCTATGATTCAGTGAAATGCAGGTCATTGAAGGATAGGAAATATTCTGCCATTATCTGGAAGATATTGAGTATGGAACATCAGTGACATAACTTGTCACTTAAATTGTAAAGAGCATGATAATTTCATTTGCTTTAGAAGAATATATATCACACTGTTAAAATGTACAAAGGACAAATTCTCCATGTTGTCTCTGAAATTCTGTTACTTGGCTGCTTTTCTCTCTCCCTCTCTGCTAACACCTCACAGGCATGTTTACTTTTAACATACATCTTTGGTTGGTTATAACATCCAGGCAGTCTCAGTTTTGAGAAGGGTTATTTTGCCAGCCTTCATTGGGTAAAATCAATAACAGTGTCAATAAACAGTGGAGTCGGGAGGGCTATGGGAGGAGAAGAGGATGGGAGGGTGGGATTGGGAGGAGATGAGAGAGGGGCTATAGTTGGGATACAAAGTGAATCAACTGTAATCAATAAAAATAAATAAATTAAAAAATAGATGGTAGTCTCCATGAATAGTTTTTACATATTTAAAGTACTTTCTTACACAAACTTACACAAACCCTCACAGTTCTGCTAGAAATCTGAAGCTCTGTCAGTCAGTTTTCTCATTCACTGTCTTCCATCAAGCAAGTAAAGGAACTGAGAAATAAATCCTGCCAAACAAAACAGGGCTTAAAAATTAGAATGCTTGCAGTACATCTAGCTCTTTTTTTCAGTGTATATATTTCAAAAGAGAGATTTTTTTTTTAATTTTGTACAGAGAGTAGCACAGAACAGTGCTGAAAAAAAAAAGGATAGAACAAACAATCGATTATCAAGTAATAAACATATCCCCTCTATAGTTCAGATCCGCTGTGCTCGGAATCAGAGGTTCTGGTAATATTAAATCACAAGGAGACCTGTGGAAGAAAACTTAATGAGTATAACAAGGAAAAAAGTGGACTAGTTTAAAATGATAATTTTAGAAGAAAGGAATACATCTCATTGGCAGAGTGTATGCCTACTACCAGTCTATATACACACACACACACACACACACACACACACACACACACACACATACACACACTGTTTTGTTCAAGAAGGACTGAAATAATCAGAGTTTAGTAACAGAATGATTTAATTACATGAAAATTCTTGGGATTCAGTTTGAATCATCTGAAGCAATAGTTCTCAACCTATTGGTTGTGACCCCTTTTACGTAGATGACCCATTCACAGGAGTCATATATCAGATATCCTGCTCATCAAATATTAATATTATGATTGATACCATTGCACTTATGAAGTAGCAAAGAAATTATTTTATGGTTGGGGCTCACCACAGTATGAGGGGCGGGCTGTATTAAACAGTTACTACATTTGAAAAGTTAAACAATGACTTAAGAAAAACTATTTTAATTCCTCTTTAAATACTAATACACTTTTTGACACACAGGATGTGTTAAATACGTAAAAAGAGAACAACCCTCAAACTACAGGAACTATGAACTCAAAAGTATTTCTGGAATCATAATATATTAAAATGGTAATAAAAGAAGAAAAAAAAAAGAGAAAGAGCAAGTATTTTTCACTGCTTGATACTCTGACATATTAATATTTTATTTTATGAAGTGGTATTGTCACATAATTTTCACTTCTAAAATAATATATATGTTTTAAAACAACAACAAAAAATGGGCCTCTATGTTGAAGATGCTGACAAATGAATGTGGAAGCTGGTGTTCAGCTGCCAATTTTTCCAAAGGATAGGTAATTCAGGCCCCACTTTTATTTCTAATTGTACATGCTCAGACTTAATGTTGAATGAAGCATGATGGAAGGACTTAGTGAAGGAGGAAGGATAAATGCTAATTAACTTGAACAGTTCTGATGCTCTTCATTAGTGCTAAATATCTTTGAATTGCTGCTGCCTACAGATCACAAATGCAGAACCTCCCAGCTGGCTTTGCATATTTAGTATTATGTGCAGCCTTGACAGGCAGCCAGGGACTTCCTCATCTACTCATTTTGAAGCAGAAGCTTGCTCCTCATTTAATACCTTGAATTGATTCTATTTAGGTTGTAATCTGCCTTAATTGCTACTAAGATATTGAATTGTATAAAACAGTTGTTAAATACAATTTGTGATTTAACAAGAAGCATTGTGTAGAATCAAAAGGGCATTAAAATTCAAAATCAGTTAATTTTGAGAGCTAATTTCTTTATTAACGTGTTTCTGGAATTTTAAAGTTCTTAAATAGATACCTACAAAAAGACTTTTCAGTTAAATGATGGACTATGGAGCTTTATTGCCAATATTTAAGAAAGGTATTCAGAAGAAAATCTACTATTTCTGACCTTCAAGTCCTCTTTACCTCAAAGCAGTGCAGTTGAAGAAACTATTTTTCTTGGGAAATTTTATTAAGAAGGGTTAGTGGTGCAAGGGTTATCATAGGAGAGCTTCAATATTTTTCACAGAACTAAATTTGAAATTATGAAAAGGCCCTGGAAATTGTACTAAGAGTATAGACACATATCTTTATACAAACTGTACAAGGTATACAGGTGAATTTCTGTTTTCAAATAGCTAGCCCATTCTTGTACCAGAATATCTTCACAACTATTAAGGTTTGCAATGTCTGCTATTACCGTACGATTCATCAATGTTCCAGGAACAAACTCAATAATTAGTGAATATTATATAATGACTAGATACCTTGAAATAATGTAGCATGTAAAACTGTAGGAATTGGACCTACAAGAATATTTTTTTCACCTAGATTTAGGCACTCTAGATCATACAGTTCTGTGTGCAAAATAAAAAGCAACAGAGTATTAATGGAGAGATCAAAGTGAAATATATCACAAAGCTAGAGTACTTAGAAGTCAATTGTAGTTGGAAAAAATCACATTTTATAAAATATTTTCAAAGTTTTTATTACAACATTAGAACATCAGATGTTCACCTAGAGTAATATGTTAATATATTAGTTGTCTAGAAAGTTTTCAATATTATAAGCTTTGTTGCAATCTCTATAAATATGCATCTTCTATTTCAATTTGTGTCAAATATTAGGTTCACTGGAAAGATATATTCCCTAAAAGAGAAGGTATATTTTAGATTTTCACATAAACTATATGGTTTTAAAAGATAAAGTATCAAATATTCCCAAGACTGACAAGAAATAATGGTATTGATCAAATAGTTACTCTTGGCCATTCTTGGATTTGAGGGTCTTGAAGCTGATGTTAGAATCTATATTTTGTATATTAAAATGAAATGAAAAATACAAAAATGCTCTATATTAAAGAATTGTTGTAATGAAAAAGTAAACATTTGAGAATAAAAATTAACAAGATTAAACTGAAACCTGAATAATATAAATATAAGAAATATTGTGTGTTGAAAAGTGTCCAAGTTTATTTGTCAACTTTGATTACCTCCCCCTGAAGGGAAAGCAGCCTTACCAGGCCACAGAGGAAGACAATGCAGCCACTCCTGATGAGACCTAACAGACTAGGATCAGAAGGAATAAAAATAAACCTTTCCCTACCAGTGGACTTGGGGAGGGGAGTGTGTGGAGAAGGGGAGGGGAGGGAGGAATTGGGAGGGGAGGAGGGAGGAAACTAGAGGGGGATACAAAATAAATAAAGTATAAGTAAAAATAATTAAAAAAAGAAATTTTTGTAAGATGTTAAATCTTACAATGAATTATCTTTTGGGTTGACATGTGACAACTTTATTTCAATGTATATTGAAACCAGGGTTCAAGAAATAAAATCATCATTTAAAATGATTTTGTAAAATAGAATGATGGTAAATTGCAGAAATCTAACCTATTGATCTGGACAATCTGCTTATTTCCAACATAGGAATTGGGTCATGAATTCTCTTCCTTTTGAAAAGAAGCAAACATTCTTAACCTCTGCACCATGTCATTTCTCCAAGCCCTCCATCATATATTTTGAGAACTCTCCATTCAATAAACCTGTGCAACAAACATAAGATTGATGCTTTGTCTACCTTCCAGAACTATAGGCACACACAATAATAGGCAACTTTTACTAAGTAATGGGAATCAAATTGAGGTCTTTATGCTAAAAGGCAAATTCTTAAAAATTTGAAAGTTCCCTCCCCTCCCTCTCTCTCTCTTCTTCCTCTTCCGCTCTCTGACTCTCCCTCTCTCTCTCTCCCTCTCTCTGTAACCCCCTTCCCCTAATAAACCTCCCACATGGAACCGAAAAAAAATTTGAAAGTTTAAATGAATGAACAATTTCCTTGATAGAGTCTGTAACCAGTGGTGAATCAAGTTCAGATAGATAAATTAAATGTCTTATAGCACCTAAGGAAACAGAAGCAATCATCAAAATTCTCCCTTCCAAACAAAGCCCAGGGCCAAACGGTTTCAACGTAGAATTCTACGAGACCTTCAGAGAATAACTAATACTAATACTCTTTAAACGATTGCACAATATAGAAACAGAAAGAACATTACTAAACTCATTCTACAAGGCTACAATCACCTTGATACCTAGACGGCACAATGACCCAATAAAAAAAGAGAACTTCAGACCAATCTTGCTTATGAATATTGATGCAAAAATATTCAATAAATTTCTCTCAAACCAAATCCAAGGACACATTAAAGATATCATCCACTAGCCACAGTAAGCTTCATCCCAGGCACGCAGGGGTGATTCAGTATAGAATCAGTATAGAATATCTGTCAATGTAATCCACCATATAAACAAAATGAAAGAAAAAACAAAACAAAACAAAACAACAACAACAACAACAACAACAACAAAAAAACCCACATGCTCATCTCCTTATATCCTGAAGAAAACATTTGACAAACTCAATATCTGGTTCATGTTTAAAGTTTTGGAGAGATGAGGGATACAAGGAACATACCTAAACATAGTAAAAGCAATATACATCAAGCTTATAGCCAACATTAAACTAAATGGAGAGAAATTTAAATCAATCCCACTAATATCAGAGGTGATGCAAGGCTGTGAACTCTCTCCTTATCTCTTCAACATAGTACTTGAAGTCCTAGCCAGAGCAATAAGACAACTAAAGGAGATCAAGGGGATAAAATCAGAAAGGAAGAAGTCAAAGTATCACTATTTGCAGATGATATAATAGTATACATGAGTGACCCCCAAAAATCTACCAGAGAACTCCTTCATCTGATAAACACTTTCAGCAAAGTGGCTGGATGCAAAATTAACTCAGAAAAAAAAATCAGAAACCCTCCTGTAAACCAAGGACAAATGGGCTGAAAAAGAAATTAGAGAAAAAACACCCTTCACAGTAGCCACAAAGAACATAGACTAGCTTGGCGTAACTCTAACCATGTAAGTGAAAGACCTGTATGAAAGAAAGAAAAAAAGGAAGAAAGAAAGAAAGAAAGAAAGAAAGAAAGAAAGAAAGAAAGAAAGAAAGAAAGAAAGAAAGAAAGAGGAAGGAAGGAAGGAAGGAAGGAAGGAAGAAAGAAAGAAAACTTCAAGTCTCTGAAGAAAAAAAAAATCAAAGAAGACATCAGAAAATGGAAAGATCTCCCATGATCATAGATTTGTAGAATTAGCATGGTGAAAATGGCCATCCTACCAAAAGCAATCTACAGATTCAGTGTAATTCCCATTAAAATAGCAACACAATTCTTTACAGAAGTTGAAAGAACAATTCTAAATTTCATGTGGAAAAAAAAAAAAAAAACAGAATCAATCTTGTACAGTAAAAGAGAGGGCCTCTGAAAGGCACTCTGCCCTACAGACTATCAAAGCAGACACTGAGACTTAAGGCCAACTGATGCGCAAAGTACATGGAATCTTAAGTAAGAAGTGGGAAATAGTAAGATCTGGAGAGAACAGGAACCCCACAAGGAGAGCAACAGAACCAGAAAATTTGAACACAGCGGTCTCCCCAGGGACTCATACTCCAACTAAGTACCATGCGTGGAGATAACCTAGAACCCCTGCACAGATGTAGTCCATGACAGCATAGTATCCAAGTGGCTTCCATAGTAATGGGAAGAGGGACTGCCTCTGACATAATCTGATAGGCCTGTTCTTTGATCACCTCCCCGTGAGGGGAGAGCAGCCCTACCAGGCCACAGAAGATGACAATGCAGCCATTCCTGATGGGATCTGATAGACTAAGATCAGAAGGAAGGAGAAGAGGACCTCCCCTATCAGTGGACTTGGGAGGGGCAAGTGAGAAGAAGGGGATGAGGGGTGGGGCTGGGAGGGGAAGAGGGAGGGGCTTATGGGGGATACAAAGTGAATAAACTGTAATTAATAAAAAATAAAAAAATAAAAAATAAGATTAAAAAAAAAGATCTTCTGGAAGTATCTCCATCCCTGATTTCAAGCTGTACTGTGGAGCAACAGTAATAAATGGCATGGTACTAGCATAGTAACAGACTGGTGGATCAATGGAATTGAATTTGAGATCCAGAAATAAAGCTACACACCTACAGATACTTGTTTTTTGACAAAGAAGCAAGGTGGCCTAAGTAGGCCCAGAGAAAGAGGATCCAGACAGTCCTGATGAGACCTGATAGGATATGGTCGGATAGCAGGGGAGGAGGAAATTCTCTATCAGTGGACTAGAGTAAGGACATATGGGGGAAAGAGGTAAGGAGGGCAGGACAGTGAGGAGATGAGGGAGGGGGCTACAGTCAGGATACAAAGTTTATAAATTGTAATAAATATTAAAAATAAGGAAAAAGAATTTAAAAATAATATATTTAAACCAACAAACAAGAAACTCCCCATATTGCTAAATAGTGAATGAAAAGAAAAACACATTAATACTTTGAACATGAAAACATTGGAACATATCTGAAAACATTAATGGTATATATGTAATTCAGTAAAAGCTAAGGAGTTACAGTTTTTCATGGCACAATGATTAAAACTAACTGAAAATCAAGTGTATAATGACAGTGTTGCATTTCTTGATCTCATTGACACCTTGGTGCAAACACACAGCATGCACAATTTGCTTTGTGCATGTTGCCATCCACACACACACACACACACACCACATAATATTGATAAAATAAATGATGCCTGAAATATCATGGCTAATATTCGACAATTTTGCATATTATGAATGGCAGTGTTTTGACTGCACATATGAAATTTTCTTATAAGAATATCCTGGTTTAATCACAGAAAACAAAGTCTTAGTATTTTCTTACGACCATTGCTCAACCTGCAAGTATCAAATTAGTCTGTATTCTATATTATTAGTCATATTATGATAAGATGTTTGATTTTTAAAATGGGTGTTTGGATACTAAAATCTACAAATCTAAAGAAGCTTAACAACAAGAAGGACCCTAGGGAGGATGCTTAGATCTCATTCAGAAAGGCAAACAGGATAAACATAGGAAGCAGTGGAAGAGAGGAGACACGATGGGAGCCTATCACAGATGTCCTCTGAAAGACTCCACCCAGCCATGGATTGTAACAGATGCAGAGACTTACAGCCAAACTTTAGGCAGAGTGCAGGTAATCTTATGGGAGAATGGAAGAGATAAAAACCTTTGAGGAGATTGCAGGGAATCTTATGAAAGAAGTGGGAGTTAGTAAGACCTGGAGGGGACAGGAGCTCCACAAGGAGAGCAACAGATCCAAAAAATCTGGGCACTTGGGTCTTTCCTGAGACTGATAGTCCAACCAAGTAGCATGCCTGGAGATAACCCAGAACCCCTGCACAGATGTAGCCCATGGCAGTTCAGTGTCTAAGTGGGTTCCATAGTAATGGGAACAGGGACTGTCTCTGACATGAATTGATTGGCCTGCTCTTTGATCACCTCCCCCTGGGCAAGGGGGGGGAGCAGCTTTACCAGGCCACAGAGGAAGACAATGCAGCCACTGCTGATGAGACCTAACAGACTAGGATTAGAAGGAAGGAAAAAAAGACCTTCCCTTTTGGACTTGGGGAGGGGCATGCTTGGAGAAGGAAAGGAAGGAAGGGATTGGGAGGGGAGGAAGGAGAGAACTAAAGTGGGGGGATACAAAGTAAATAAAATGTAAAAAGAAAAAAGCACTTGGATGGGACAGGAGCTCCACAAGGAGACCAGAAATGCCAAAAATCTTCAGGGGCACCTACAGAGACTGGTGTATCAAACAAAGACCATTTTGGAGAAGACTGAGACCCCTTGTTCAGGTGTATCTCAAAGGCGGCTCAGTCTCCAAGTGGTCCCTTAATAAGCCATTGAGGGGCAGTCTCTGACATGAACTCAGTTCCCTGCTCTTTGATCACTTTTCTCAAATGGGGCGGCCCTACCAGCCCACAAAGAGGATGCAGGCAGTCTTGATGAGAGTTGATAGGATAAGGTCAGATACTAAGAAAAGAGGCCCCTCCCTTTTCAGTGGACTAGGAGAGAGGGAGAAAGGGGAGGTGAGAAGGAGGTAGACTGGAACCAGGAGCAGATGAGAGAGGGAGCTCCTATCGGAATTCAAAGTGAATAAATTATAAATAATAATAATTTTAATAATTAAAAAATCAGTGTTTGACTTGCTAAGTTGAGTTTCACTGAAAAAAAAATGTTCAGTCAGTATTGGGTTGGTATTAGAACATAATTTCCAACAATTACAGAAATGGCCCTACTATTCCATTGCTATTTGGTACTGTGTACTCATGCGAAGTGAATGTTCTTATCATTGACAGTTGTAAAATGGAACTATAAATCAATCCTGAAAAAAACGTTGGATATTATTTCCGTCCTTCTATATCAAATATTCAGTGAATATTGAAATCTTTAAGTAATTTTGTAAGGCACCTACCCAATTTAGCTTGTAAATCTGTTTCCATTTCTTTCTTTATCTATCTATTTATTTATTTATCTATTTATTTATTTACATTTTAGGAGGTAGGGTTTCTTGTATTTCAAGCTGCTCTCAAATATGCTGTGGAGCATGGGATGATTGGATTTATAATCCTTTCTCGCCCATGCCCAGTGCTGGAATAATAACAGGCATGTACCAACCATCTCGGTTTTTACATAGTGCTAGGTACAGAGCCCATCACTTGGTATATTTTATCAACTGAGTTAGGCTCGAAAGCCATGATTTCATATTTAATAAGTACTTACATCATATATATCAAAGAATTGTTTTTGACATAAAAGTTTTTATGGTTTATTAATAGTAAATGTTTAGGTTTTCTACTTATTATATGTTCATAGGGTTACATAAAAAGTTCTCCAGCTAAAAGGGGTCATGTGTGAAAAAGGTTTAAGAATCCTGACTCTCAGTTTGGTTAAGAGTCTCACCATCTGCCTTGATATACTGCTGGGTAGAGTCTTTCAGAGGCCCTCTGTGGTAGACTCCTATCCTGTTTCTTGGTTTCTCCTTCTTCCAATGTCCATCCCAGTTGTCTTTCTAAGTGAGGATTGATCATAGTACCCTGCACCTCCAGGGGAAGTTAATCAGAGACATTCCACTGAGTTCATGTCAAAAACAGCCCCTGTATATCTTACTAAGTAACCCACTTGGAAACTGAGTAGCCAATGGGCTTCTTTTAAACAGGGGATCTAGGTCCTCTCCATGCATGGTCCTTAGTTGGACTGTTTGTCTCTGCAGCCACCCCCGTGAGCCCAAGCATTTTGGCTCTGTTGTTCTCCTTGTGTCCTGTCTCCTTCAGGTCTTTCTACCTCCTTCTTCTTTAAGGATTCTTCATAAGGATTCCAGCACTCTGCCCAAAGTTTTGCTATGAGTCTCAGTATCTCCTTCAGTATCCTGGAGGGGAGAGTATTTTAGGGGTCCTCTGAGAAAGGCTCCTGTCCTATTCCTTGTCTTTTCCTTCTTCTGATGTCTATCCTGTTTGTCCTTCTGAATGAGGATTAAGCTTCTTCCCTAGGATCCTCCTTGGTGTTTAGCTTCTTTGGGGCTATAGATTTTAGAATGTTTATCTTATATTATATGACTAATATCTACCTACTAGTGAGTATATATCATTTGAGTCTTTCTGCTTCTGGGCTACATAATCCTTATTTAAATGATGGTGCCTGCTTGAAACCTATATGGAATCATTTGTCCAGTGGGACAAGCAAATGAGTTGAGTAGTTGTTACCTTCATTTTACAGGTAGTGTATGGTTGTGTGTGCGTATACATGTCTGGATGTGCTTGTGTGTGTGTGTTACTCTGCTGGGCTTTGCATTGTCCACGTTCTTCATCTTCTGGGGATTAAAGCAGCAGACAACCTTCTTTTAGCCTCTCAAAAATTTTCTCAGGTGAAAGCTCCTCACCTGAGCTAACTCCCTTCCCTGGAGACCTTGGTCATACATTGAGACATCTATTTCTTTCCCCTTCCATGCCCTCCCCCACACTATCATAGTTCTAGCCCCAAGGACACACCTTCATAAACAGTCTAGATTCTAAATGCTCTTTGCAGTCAGTTTTCAGAGTAGTCCTTCCCACAGGCAGTTACTTATTAATCTAGGTTGCTTAGCTAGGACGTGAAGACAGGTATTAAGGTGCATGTCCAACTCTTCCCAAGCCTCTTCCCAAGCACATACCATGCCCAGAGCTCCTCAACCCACACCGCTGACTCAAAGTGTACCTTTCAATATTTAATACATGTTCAAACTCTATCTATTCATAAAGCACTTTGCTGGGTGGCTATATTCTCACTGGATTTAGCCCCATTCAAACCATCATAGAACTTAATTATAGACATGCGGCAATTCAGCTTCTAATTAAGTTAGGTCTTTCCATCTCCTTACTCTAATTATCCTTCCTGTTTCTATGAAGCTTTGTTTTGGTTATCAAGCAGTCAAGTTACCTGGTTCTAATTGTGTATATACATTTAGTGTAGTTTACAAGCATGACCTAGGAGTATATTGTTAAATACCTTCCACCCATGCTATAGGCATTATATTTTATCATCTGTACCTGTTCAGATTTATTTCCTGAATCTCTGACACTCTTTAACTGGGTTTGTATTATCTGTAGCTTGACAGATCTCAAAATAAGGTTTTAAATATAAAAGCAATTTCAAAGACCTCAGCAGGATTATTACAATAGATCCATTTGCTTGAGGAATTAGCATCATATCTCAACACTATCAATGTGTCTGCATAAGCTAGGGAAAAACGTATCTTGATTGCACTGGGTACTTCAGACCTCAAAATGACTGGCACTCTGCATGCATCATATCTAATAAACTTAGAGGCATTGTTTCTGGAGGAAATAAACTGTCATCTGTAATGTGTGTTGATTGTCTAGATCCCCTATTCAATGAACAACTTGGTGGCTTTTTTTTTTTTTTTCTCATTTGTACCTGATAGAAAACAGCTTTAGAGTCTACCATTTCTCACATTTATTTTTCTGAAATAGAGCTCTCTACGAGCAAGGCACAATCTACATGGCCAACTGCCCTGCGATCTGGGAAGTATTTTACCAAAGCTGCTGCTTCTGCTTGAACAGGAAATGGGTGGAGAAATGCTTTTAAATTAATTCTTTGGGCTGTTCTGAACCCAGACCTCATCCCACCTTCAGACGTGCCCCTCTGTCCTGGACAGTAGCAGGGCTGTTTGAGTTTGGACTGAGCTGTGAGCCGCTCACGCTGATGTGGTCTTTCTTTTTTCCTTTCCTTTCTTTCTTTTTTCTCTTCATTTCTCTCTTTCTTTTCCTGTGTGTTTTTTTTTTTTTCTTCTTCTTCTTTTCAAAGCCCTATTGTTGCAGCAGCTGAGCGATGGGCAGGGACAGATGAAGCCTTTGAAAAGTGACCTCGCTCTGCTTTGCCATGGCGCTGAGCGGCACTAAGCCAAGCCCACCTCACATCAGTTAAATAGCACTGCAGCGAATGAACTTTTAAACAAATGAGCTGCGTGTTTTCCTCTAATGCTTATTACTGGCTGTGCAGTGAGGCTGCCCGGATTTCAAAGGCTTTTCAATTCCTGCACAGAACTGAGAGGCTGTGGCAATGATTCTTTGATGAAAAAGCACCACTATTGGGATAGGCAGGCAGCTTGGGCTTGACTCAAAGGCCTCCAAAAGTGACAGGGAACAGCACAGGGGATGGCTCTGGCTACCAGCTGCTCAAGAAATTAATATAAAAGAGGCTTTCCTCTGTCCCCTACTGCAAATATTTTCTCTTGCAAGAGGAATCCTTGGAACTTGTCATACACATGAATTCTCTTTCAACTCCAAGGGGCCAACTTTCATACCTGCCTTTGGCATCTCTCTAGAATTTAGACATTTTAATAACTGTCTGATTTAAAGGGAAATAAAACTATCTTTTTATTTGATTTTATTTTTTGGTGTAGCTAAGCCTTACTAATTCTGTTTTCTTTCTTTTTCTTTTTTTTTTTTAATTTGACATTTATTAAGCATTCCTGTGGGATTTGTAGTTATCTTTGATTTTATTAGTTTCATTTCCCCAAAAAAGGATTTACAAAAGCACAAGATATAAAATGAAAATATTTAGGTTAGGAATAAAAATAAAGTTTTAAAATAGTGGTTATCACATGAAAGAACTGTTCCCTCTGAGCTTCAATCATCAGGATTTGGCAAGCGCTTTGGTATGCTAATTGGAGTCATTCTGATCTGTTCTTGGTGGCCCTGATCAAGGCAGATCAAGTTACGCTGTCCACCCAAAGTGATGAAGCCATATTTCTTCAAGAAAATCTTATCATTTGTACTCTCCAGTCATTTATCCAAACTAATATCTCTTTGATGAAAATTACTGACGTTGAATGTAGAAACTTAGAATAATTTATAAATTCTGAGCAAATGGGGAAAAAAAAGATGTGAGGAAGAATAGAGATAATAGAACATTTCTACAAGTGTGGTATCTAGCTCAGACGTAAGGTAGAGAATTCAAAGTAGCACCTCAAACTGCAGGGGCTATTCATGATCAGTAGAGTCAGGCAGACATGGATTTCCTGTTAACTTTGTCACTAAGGTAGAATCATGGCTAATTCACACCTACATTCTGTCTCCCATTTTAGCTACCCAAATCGGGAAGAGAGATTGATGTAGAAAAATACAAAATGTTTCACGAGAAAAACATGTTTTTCATAATCAAATTTTGGGTTTATTTCCTGTTATAATTAAACACCTTGGAGGTCACATTTTAGATGCATTTTCATAAATTCTCAGAAGGAGTTTGTTATGGAAACTACATTGTTCACCTTCTCCAGAATCATTATATGATTTTTTTTTTCATTTTAGATGCATTTTCATAAATTCTCAGAAGGAGTTTGTTCTGGAAACTACATTGTTCACCTTCTCCAGAATCATTATATGATTTTTTTTTTAGCTATACTGTTTTGACAATACTGTAAATTGACTCAGGGGATAGTACCTTGATAGTGAAGAGCTGACTTCACATGTGATTTTATCTATAACGTGAAAAAAAAAACAGGAAAAATTCCACAAGGTATACTACATTTAAGTATATAGCAGAATGAACTCTGACAAACATATAAACGGATATACCAGCAACTAGCCTCCCAGCAGTTTATGAAATAATCCCAACACATTTCCCTAGGTTTGTTCTTGTTTCTTTGTGACTATAAACTAACATGCAAGTATTATCTACCTTCTTTCAATGAATATTTTATCCATACCATCATTGGAATACTCCAGAGGACATTTATCTTTCTCTAACTTCAACCATTCAGGAGAGCTTTTAAAAATATATCCATGCTCTTGTGTATTGGAAGGCCTAATTTAAATCTAGCAATATGTGAATAACTCACCAATTCACCAGATGTACAAATTCATTCTATCTTGGGATATTCTGAATAAAAACATTCTAAATATTTTTTTTTTTTTGCAATTTTTCTGTGAGGTAAACATATAGGTATAAAATGCTAGGTCAAATAAAAAGTGTCTACTTGGTTTAACATATAAACTATCAAAAATGTTCTAAGATGGCACTATCATTTCAACAGTCAGTGTAAACTGTCAATTTTATAAAGATCTAGAATCACTTCAGCAGTGGATTTAGAGGCAAGCCTGTGGGGATTATCTTGACTGCCTGTAACTGAGATGGGAAGAGCTGCCTATTGTAGCAGCACCATTCCCTGGCTTGGGTTTGGACATGTTAGGAACGGCAGACATGATAGGAAAGCTTCACATATGAAGCTTCAGAAACAAGGTCACCTAAACAAGTCTTTCATGATTTCCACATCAATCAACATGACAATGTGGAATGAGAAAAATCTCATATCATCCCATATCTAGATGAAATCCTATGGAAATTTGGTGAAAGGAACAATCCACTTTCTTCAGAGATGTGTCCCTGATAGGCTACCCAATCTCAAATAGTCAGATCTATTCACATGTATAGATAAAGGACACTAAATGGGCTCAGTAGGTTGTATATACATATATGTATATGTAAATGAAAGTGTAGAACTCATATAGGCATATATATGCAACAATAATAATTAAAGAAGAGGATGTCATGCATTTGAGGTAGTACAATGAACATGGGTGGAGTTGATGTCAGAAGAGGGAAGGATAGAAATTATATGTATATATATATATATACAGTATCTGTGTTTAAAAATAAAAAATGAATACATAGATAAAATTACTATATATTATTTGCATTAACACTGAACAAAATTTTAGGAGTTTATATAGGACATAGTATAGATGACATATTATAATATATTATAAAGGTATATATATTATGAAAGTAATAGATAAAGCAAATAAAAATATTGCAGCAACGGTTCCTGTATGTGGTAGCTTGTGTAACACAGGGACAATACAAAAGTGCTGTCTGACAAAGCTGTTTTTAGATTTCACTGTGAACTCAGATAATGTAACAGAGACTATCACTGCCACCTATGTCTTTTTACTCAATTCAAGAGATTATAACATCTGCTTTTCCTTGCCTCGTATCAGAGAAACAGGCATAATTATGGGTCTTTATATATTTCCTGTTGATGTGGATGACAAAGATAGAAAATTGTACATAATAATTGTATTCAATGCAAACCTCCTCCTCCAAAGTCTTCTTCACCTATTATTCAATGATAATGGTGGCACAGCCTTTAGTCCCCGTGCTTTCTTTCCCATCTTTCAAAGAGAAGAAAGGCAAATAGACAAAACTGCTTTCAGTTCAGGACAGAACCTGGGGAACAAGATAAATGAACGACACTAATGATAACGTGTACCAATTACAGGAGAAATCTCTTTACTCATAATTTGTGAAAGTTGCTATAACCTGAACAGCATGTCAGGCATTAAGAATTTCTCCTGTCTTCATGGTACAGTGAGGTACATAGCTGCAGAAGCAAATATTTTGTCATAATGCATCACATCCTGTTACTGACATGGACTGAAAGTTATGTAGTGACAGCTTAGGTACTGGGACATGGCAAAAGGAAACTTGGTGTCAATGGAGTCTTTAATGATGAAAAAGAAAGAGATTTATAAAAAACACCAGGCAGAATATAAGGATATTTAGACAAAGAGTATCCTAAGGAATTGACTAAACCACCATATCATGGAGCAATTGTAGGTTCTAGAGAGGACAATAAACTCTAGGGAACAGAAAATTGTTTGAGAATGTGGGGGGAGTGTCCCTCACATGAGTAGGTATCAAATTTATGAGATAAGGAGAAAATAAAGGAAAGAGTAGAGAGACAATAATATTATTTTAGTTAAGAAAATAGGCTATGACAATTCAAGGTAGTGGCAATAGACTTTTTTTCTTTTTTTATTCTTTATTAATTACACTTTATTCACTTTGTATCCCCCCTGTGGTTCCCTCTCTCCTCCAGTCCCAATCCCTCTCCCTTCCTCCACCCTCTGCATGCATGCCCCTCCCCAAGTCCACTGATAGGAGAGGTCTTCTTTTCCTTCCTTCTCATCCTAATCAATTAGGTCTCATCAGTAGTGGTTGCATTGTCTTCTTCTGTGACCTGGTAATGCTGCTTCCCCCTCTAGGGGAGGTAATTAAGAAGCAGGCCAATCAGTTCATGTCAGAGACAGTCCCTGTTCCTATTACAGTGGAACCCACTTGGATACTGAACTGCCATGGGCTACATCTGTGCAGAGGTCTTAGGTTATCTCCATGCATAGTCCTTGGTTGGAGTATCAGTCTTTTAAAACACTGCAATCATTAGAAAAATATTCATTAGCTAAAATTGGCAAAGAATGTTCTTTGATTAGTTATGGAAAATAGACAGAAACTACAGAGGCTGAGTCTTGTTTCAACATTCTGTAGAAATGAGTAGGTTTAGAAATCATCAGCCTATAATCTGATTTAGATTATCATGAGATGAAGAAGCCAGGAGACTACTGGTTCCTAACAGCAGGCATATGAAATGAATTGGACACACAAGAGTGCTTCCTATGAAGTAATGAGAAGAAAATGAGGAGAGACTTGGATCAGAGTCTGTATCAAGGCTGATCATTGCAGCAGGTAGCAGCAAACTTAGTAAGGATGTCCTGGTTGTGAATGGGAACACTAATAAAACAAGTAAAGGAGAGAATACAATGACAGCCAGTCTGGGCCTCTTGCTGTGATGGGCCCTTTGCCCATGCATCTTACAGAGGTTAAACATATCTGTTTCAACATCAAGAAATCAGGCTTTGAATTTTGCTTCTATCTGTATAAAAGCTTTATGTCTTCATCCCAAAATGAGGCACTGATAAATCATATAGCCAGTCTAAATCAAGGATAAGAATGTCTGTATTTTAAGGCTATTGTTAAAAGTAAAGAAAGATAAAAACCTGTAAAGATAAAGAGCAGATACTAGGTCAATAGTGAATGTACACAGGGTATACAAAGCCCGCAAACAATGATTTCAATGTATGTCATTTCACAATTTATTTCATTTCTGGGGACATAGCTATTACACTATTAATTTTTATAGACTCTAGATAGATGAAAGGAATTAACCATGCTTCATCCATTGCTTTAGTAGCAGTGTATATTTATGACATGCGCTCCATTCATATATTAGTGGATTCTGTCATCCTGCATAGTTTCTTGTCTCTTTCTTTTCACAGCTTTATTACTACAGGACATTGTAATAATTGATGTAAGGTAATATTTTTGTTATCTGCCTACCCCTGTGATAATTTTACAGGTTTTGTGTTTTTTAAAAATAATCACTTATTAAATTATTTACCTAGATCAACGTAGAATGCTAATATACTGTAAAAAAAAGAGGTACATCTTGGGGGAAAAAAGAAAGAGGTACATTTACTTAAATTAGAACTTGTGATATAATTAGATTAAATTTCATTTCAATCCACAAATACATTCAATTTAAAGGGTAATAAGGCTAGTAAGGGTTTCAGTTGAATTGTGAAGACGATTTAAGAGTTCAGAATGTTTTCACAATCAGAAGTTATAAGAAGAAAATTTGGCGGTGTGTATTATCATCTTTGATACACTATAGGATTTCCTAACTTTTAAACTTTATCTGGTTTGCATTTGGCTTTTGCTTTGTAACTAGCCTTCTATAAATGTTCCATGCCGCCTTAATCATTCCCATCGTCTTTGAATAAATATCACTTTCAATGTTCTTTTGAGTAATAATTTTTAAGTGCACACAGCCAGGACATTTTTTTTTTCTGACATTCTGCATTTTGGTTGAAAGCTTCTATTTTTGAAAAGTTTGGATAGATCTTACTCTGACATCAAAAGGTCATTTTTTTCAGAGATTCACATATTTCATTGAAAAATAAAAAAAAGGAAGACAACGCAGCCAGTCCTGATAAGCTAGGGTTAGATGGAAGGAGAGAAGGACCTCTCCTATCAATGGAATAGGGAAGGAGCATAGGAAGAGATGAGAAAGGGAGGGTGGGTTGGAAGGGAATGAGGGAGGAGGCTACAGCTGGAATACAAAGTGGTTAAACTGTAATTAATATAAAAAATAAAATTAAAATTAAAAAAGTAGACACATACTGGCTTATTTTCTATTTGTACTAGTAAAATACATTTTATTTATTTATTTATTTTAATTAGGAAAAACTCTTTTAATTGATTTATAATTTATTTTGCCCTCAAATTTGCGATTCTGCTTCATCCTTCCAAGTCTTGACAGTTTAACACAGTTTTCACACTATTTCTTTCTTTCTTTCTTTCTTTTTTTAATTTTTTAGAACTAATTTTATTTTTTTTTAAATTTTTTTTATCAGTTACATTTTATTAAATCTGTATCCCAGTTGGAGGTTAAATTACATCTTTCTAATTGTTGGCACCAAACACCTCAAGTATCAAAGAAATCTAATTTCCCATTTGTTGTTGTTGTTATTGTTATTGTTTTTATTTGCTACTTTTCTGTTCAGTTGCCTATTTACTTCTTCTCCCAGAATGAAAATAGCACAATTGCTTAATTTTATTTTCTAGTTGTATTTTCTTTTAGCACAATACAAGAAAGAAAATTTCTCACTTTAACTGTAGCATTCCATATGTACCTTTGAAGTTGATTTTTATGCCTACCACAATACATGATTGTTTTTCATTTCTTGATATATAACTTTTACCAGTATTACTAGAAAGATTCTCTATCATCTTAATGATATAACAGTTATATCACTAGAGCCAAGTTGAACTCTAAATAATAGGATATTAACAAAATAATGAAAATCTTGGCCTATAATTAAAAAAACCCTTTTATCATCCACTCCTTTTGTAAGAGGTCTAGGTCTTTATCAAATAGACACAAAATTCATCTTTTGATTTGTTCATCACACTAAGCTTTATATATTCAATAATGTTTTGGATTCCAGGTGGAATTATGCACAATGATAACCTGGCCTTGATGAAAATAGACTCAAAAAGAATATTTTATCAGTGATAAGAATAGGACATTAAATCTAATTTTGCATTTTCAGTTTCACTTGAGGGTTACAGCAGAGCAAAGTAAGGTATCAGGAAAGAAAATAATTATTTTGAGAATTTATTCATACTAGAAAATGATAGGATTCAGAACAATGCAAAATTTACGTTGTACCACAATCTAATAGACCAGAAGACAAACAAGTTTTAGAAAATAATTAAAAGTTGTGATTGAAATAAGAACAAAGTTCTTGCCAACTAATATATATATATATATATGTGTGTGTGTGTGTGTGTGTGTGTGTGTGTGTGTGTGTGTGTGTGTATGTCCAAAGAATATTGTTCTCTCTAGAAGCTTGGTAACTGAAGATGTTTGGCTCCAGCCAAAATAACTACAGAATTTGGAAAGCTTTAAGAAGGCAGTTTTAACTGATTCTGATCAATTTTTCCCATTGTTGCTGAAATCTTTACACTTTGCCTCAACACGCTTCATTCAGCATCATTTTTCCAGTACTTAAAAGCAAGCACTAGTTCCATCCATTTGCCTGCAAATTTCATGATGTCCTTGTTTTTATGAGCTGAGAATTGCTTCATTGTGTAAATGTACCACATTTTCTTTATTGTTCTTTAGTTGAGAGCCATCTAGGTTGTTTCCGTTTTTCTGGTTATTATGGGTAAGGCTGCTGTGAACAGAGTGGAGCAAGTGTCCTTGTGGTAGGACAAACAGTCATTTGGGAATACTCCCAAGAGTACTGGGGAAGACAGGAGGTAGGGGAGAGGGTCTGGGATGGGGAGAGAAGGGGACGCTATGGCTGGGATGTAAAATATGAGAAAGTTGTGTTAATGAGAAAAGAGTAAACCCTAAAACCACCCTGAAGAGAACAAAATCATGCCTTAGGTCACAAGGTTCCTCCTGCAGCCTCGGAATGAGACATCCTGAAGTGATTCCCTGTTCTGCTATGACTTCTTTTCTTACAATTTGGTAGACAATTTTGTTTTGGGGGACACACTCAAAAATTGCTATTGCTATGTGCCTGTTGGATAAGTGTATCTGTGAGGTCATTTTACAACAGAAATAAAAATTGCATCATGAAGCAGTTTATAATCCAGACTTTGTGTATAAATAGCTATAAATAGCATCATTTACCTCTTGTGAAGGGGATTCTTACTTTTTCTGTGTTTAATAAAAGACACAAATTTCACTGACTTTGTGACCTCCTGGAGCTGTTCTCTTATTGACTTTTTACAAATCCGATTCTGCATTTTGTCCTCAGAGAGAAAGTGGCTTCTGATATCTTAAAATACCCCACCCCAAACAGACTTTTTTTTTTTCTTTTCTGGCCTATAAAGATAGTTTTTTGCTATGCTGACTGCTGTTCATAGCTCTTAACTAACACAGAAATCGTATTTCCTGGGAAAGTGTTTGGATGTTGTGGTGAGAACTAGGTAGTGCCCACAGCTTTATGATGATGCTCCGGATCCCTCTCCTAGTGATGCCGTGTTTTTTCAGTTATGTTGGCAAGAGTGTTCAAGCAGGCATTTCCACTGCTCTTAGTGTGTTTCCCTGTCTTCTGTCTCAGTGTGGACTCTTAGGTTTTTCTGTTGAGGTGGCGATGGCAGGTTTTGCTTTTGTTTGTTTGTTTGTTTGTTTTGTGATAAGCATCAAGAAAAAGACTGCCTTTCATTTGTTCAGAAGGGACTAGTTGCCTGCAATGGCAGCCTCTGCCACTTACCTTCCTCGTGTTGTCATGTTCCATGGTTAAAAATCGCAAGTGGATGCAGAAATTGTGGTACAGCTATACAATCGAATATTACTCAGCAATGAAAAATAAGGAAATCATGAAATTTGCAGGTTAATGGTGGGACCTGGAAAGGATCATCCTGAGTGAGTTGTCCCAGAAG
>REGO01000384.1:1779475-1803715 GCA_010120015.1 Rhombomys opimus | reverse complement strand
AAAAAAAAAAACTCAAGTGATAACACTTCCTGGAGAGGTTGAGGAGAAAGGGGAACCCTCCTCCATTGCTGGTGGGGATGTAAACTTGCACACCACTTTAGAAATCAATCTGGTGCTTTCTCAGACAATTAAGAATAGTTCTTCCCCAAGATCCAGCTATATCACTCCTAGGCATATATCCAAAAGAAGCTCAAGTACACAACAAGGGCATTTGCTCAATCATGTTTGTAGCAGCTTTATTCATAATAGCCATACCTGGAAACAACCCAGATGTCCATCAATGGAAGAATAGATACAGAAACTGTGGTACATTTACACAATGGAATACTACTCAGCAATTAAAATCAAGGAAATTATGAAATTTTCAGGCAAATGGTGGGATCTAGAAAAGATCATTCTGAGTGAGGTATCCCAGGAGTTGAAAGACACACATGGTATATACTCACTTATATAGACCTACAAGATAGGATAAAGGTACTAAAATGTGTGCACCTAAAGAACATAAACAAGAAAGAGGACCCAGAGTAAGATGTTCAATCCTCACTAAGTAAAACAAAGGGGATGGACATGGGAAGTAGAAGAAAATACGTAACAGGACAGGTGTCTACCACAGAAGGCCTCTGAAAGACTCAAACTAGCATTGTATCACAGCAGATGTTGAGATTCATAACCAAACCTTTGGCAAAATACAGGTAATCATATGATAAAAGGGGGAGTTAGTATGACCTGGAGAGGACAGGAGCTCTACAAGGACCAAGTATACCTGGGCATAGGGGTCCTCTATGAGACTGTTTCTCCAATGAAGGACCATGTATGGATATAACCTAGAACCCCAGCTCAGGAAGTGAAACAGGTACTATTTCTGAAATGAACTCAATGACTGACTCCTTTACCTCGCCCCCCACCCCCAAGGGAGGAACAGTCTTGCTATGCCACAGAGGAGGACATGGCAGCCAGTCCTGAAGATATGTGATAAGCTAAGTTCAGATAATAGGTGAGGTCCTTGCAGTGGACTTGGAAAGGGGCAGGGAGAATATGAGGGAGGGAGGGTGGGATTGGGAGGAAAGGAGAGGTGGGGCTATGGCTGAGATACAAAGTGAATAACCTCTGGTTAACATAAAAAATAAAAATTAATAAATTAAAAAAAACCAAATAGTATTGACTATAGGCATGGAGATATAAAACAGGAAGAAAGAATACCATCAAGATAAATATGAGTATGGATAGTATTCAGTCCTATAAAAATATACAGTTTTCTAGATCATTGGAGATTCAAGGTTTTCACACTTCATTGGGACATTTCAAAATATATGTAAATATGTTTGTGAAAAAGTCAAATAAAAATTTCTATAGAAAATTCATAGTTATAAAGTTTGATTTCTCTTGGTTTATAATTCTGAGAGGACATGGTTTTCCTTCCTATAGATGGTAACAAATATAAAAAGAGAACATGTGACAAACAATGACTTATTTAATCATTCACAATCATTAACATGCCAATAATTAGGCATATGCAATTTAAGTATAAGGATAGAAAGACAGAGTGGTTGGCAAAACTAATTTGATTAAATTATACTGTGACTTATATAACAATGCTGGAAGGTTGGAATGTTGAACTAATGTGGTGGAAAACATTATATAAACATTGGTCAAAAGAGTGCTATTTAGACTAATTAAGATGTACTTCGGGGTAAATAAACCTTTCAGAGGAGAAGGATTACATGAAATGATAAAAGTGTCAGTGCAGCATGAAGAATTATAACCCTCACTGAGTATACACTGTGCAATGTAAACAATGTGAGGCAAATGTTAACTGAATTGAGAGGAAAAAAATGTATAAAGTCTCAGTCACAGTTAAGGATTGCAAAACTATGCTCACAAAAATTGATAGAACAACTGGGCATAAAATTAAAAACTGAACAGAAGTTAACATCATCAAGCCACTGTTCCCCAAAACAAAAATAAGTACAAATAATTTCAAGAAAGATATAAAAGAACCTTTCTATTGGTTTACATAACTCTCTACATATTCAAAATTGTTAAAATTAATTGAGGATAATTATGTAGGTAAAGGTGCTTGTTTCTATGCCGGATAACATGAGTTCCATACCTGTAAATCACATGGTGGAAAGAAAAGCCAATGCCCCCTCAGTTATCCTCTCATCTTCACTTGTATGTTGTGGCATAACCAATGCCCCCTCAGTTATCCTCTCATCTTCACTTGTATGTTGTAACATGTGCATGCACACGCATAAAGATGAGAGAAAGAAAGAGAATCACATGCAATAAATACAAATAATAAAATCATAGCAATTCAGTTGTTCCAATAAGTTGTAATCAAGTTAGAAATGAGCAACCCAAAGAATTTAGAAAAAAATATACACATACAAAGAAAGTCCATACACGCAAGATCAAAGAAGCAAGTGGCCTTTCAGAGGACTCTCTACAGTAGACTCCCTCCATTCCTCTTTCCTCTCTTCCATTGCTTCTGGTGTCTATCTGGTTTGCCATTCTGAATGAGATTTAAGTATCCTCCGTAGGGTCCTCCTTATTGTTTAAGTTTCTTTGGGTCTGTAGATGGCTAACCTGTATTATACAGCTAATATCCACTTATAAGTGAGTGTATACCAAGCCTGTCTTTCTGTTTTTGGGTTACCTCACTCAGGATGATCTTTTCTACATCCATCCATTTGCCTGCAAATGTCATGATTTCCTTGTTTAATTGCTGAGTAGTATTCCATTGTGTAAATGTGTAAATGTACTACTCTTTCTGTATCCATTCCTCCACTGAGGAGACTTCAAGCTATGGGCACATGGCAATAGTGGAGAACTCCCCCTCTCATTGGATTAGGAAAAGGGGATGGGGAAAGAAGGAGAGAGAGGTGGGATTGTGGGGGAGTTAAGGGAGAGGGCTTCAATCGGGATACATAATGAATAAATTGTGAAAAATAATAAAATTAAAATTAATAAAGGGAAGGAAGTGGCCATTTGTTAGAAGACAGAGAATTGAAAACAAGTAAAATCTTAAAAAAATGATTTAATGAAGCTTTAGTCACAATATGAACAAAGGAAACAACCTGTAGATTCTTTTTCTTTGTTTTGTCTTTACATGACAGATTTTCTCTGTGTAGCCATGACTGCCCTGGAACTCACATTGGCCTTGAACTCAGGGTCAATGTGCATAGAGAAAAGGTTTAAAAATCTTCGGCAGGTACATCACAGACTGTCCATAGGAACGGAAAGAAAAGTGCTTTTATGTGTAAAATATGGAGGAATTTCCAGAGAATTATGAATAAAAAGGCATATACCAAAGCTTGTTTCTCATGTGATTTTTTCCACAAAAGATTATTGAAATAATGATATTGAAAAGTGGAGAACACAGCAGTGAGTTGACAAGATTTACTATGCAGTGAAGATGAAGCAAGCATAGTGGCATATCATTATTTTGGAATATTGGAAATTCTTGAAATTATCACACTTTTGATTATACAAATCATAGAATATTACAGAGAAGATAAAATGCACAACTTTTTTTTTCCTTCTTGAACCACCAAGACATTGACAGAATAGATTTTGTCAGATAAGTTTTAATTCCTGGTCTTGTCAGTAGTGTTGATTATGAACCTATATGAGTCAGTGTCACCAAATTCTAATTTGTATAAAATCATTACTGAAAATAAAAATATTTTCAATAAACACTGAATCATCAGAACCAGTCTGCATGTACATTTTCAAAACAGGAACAATATACATGCATTATATTTAGTATATACTAGTCAGTATAACAAACAAGTTTGAACAGTAGTATAAATTTCCTATAGGAAAAAAAAATTAGATAGCATATCTATAATACTTTAGAGAAAAAGTAGCAATGATTCTAATAAAAACCATGTCCCCAACCAAGTTATAATACATAAAATACTGGAGTATCATATTGTCATCAATGAACTAATGCCCTGAAAATATCTATGTGTATCACAGATTCAGATATTCTCTTTAAAAGTTTGTGTGTATACATAATAACTGTTCCCCACAGTTGGAGTTTAAATTAATTCACTGCAGACCAGATTTGTCATGGTTTTATACTTGTTGCCTTTGCATTTTCAAGAGTAATGTTTTGTTAGAACAGAGACTTTTCTATGGATACTTGAAACACAATATTGCATTCAGCACCTTCATAATGACCCCTTTGTCTCTGACTAAGTTCCACACTATAGAAAATTAAAGCAAAAAAGTAAGTGGATCCTTCAACAAGCAAAGTGATTTGATGAATCTTAGAGTTTGGTTCAGTTCAGTTATATGTAGTAAAGACCATAAGACAATAGTAAAGCTGTTTGCATTTTACCATTGTTGAAATATTCTTTTTCTTTTATTGAAGCCTAGAGAAAATTGTGTCCTTATTATGTGTAATGGTGCTTGTGAAAATGAAATTGCATCATTGGATCAAAACAGGCTGCCAAACTTCTCTAGGTTTTTTTTCCTCTCTTGTTTTCTCTATAAAGCAAAAGTAATTGCGTTTTGTTTATTCTTTGCCCATTCTATGAAACTTACTCTGAAGGTAGTCATATAAAATGCTGGGATGGAAAATAAGAGGTACTTTTTAGACTAGGTGCTATTTAATTAAAGATAAAAAGCTAATTTAAAATAATACTATGCTAACAATAATGAGGCAGCCCTGACTGAAGGCCACTAGAATGCTTTTAGCACACGTCTTAGAATCTTGTGCAGAGTAGCTGTCTTCTTATAAATCATGTGACATCAATACCAGCCTGTGCTGGAAGGCACTCTTAGCATCATTAGAACTCCCATCTCCTCGTTTTCTCTTGATTGGTTGGAATAGGATGAAATGACTGAAACAGAGTACCCCAAAAGTATATATATATATATATATATATATATATATATATATATATATGTTTTTGTATATGCATATACATATATCTATATATGCATAGGAGTCAGAAAGAAACAGAATAATATCAAGTTGTGGCTTTTGTATTAATTGAGTGGGTAAATGGTTGTATTTTAAAGACACTTTCATTAAGGTATTAGTTGAAATTTCAGGAACAAGAAAATAAAACATAGTTACTGAACAGGGTAGATCAAAATGATTTAATTAAGAGTAAAATCAATTTTTTTTTCTAAATCAAATACCTCTCCTCTATCCAGTCTTATTCCTTCTTCTTCCAGATTCTTTACAGTTATAATTTTTGGTGAATCAACAGATCTAACGCTTGTATGATGTTACCATAAATGCTCATATATATTTAACAAACCTTATCTCATTTACTATTATTTATCAACTTAACGATCTTATTTTTCTGTAGGCCTATCATTCAATAATCAACAATAACTCAATAATTGAATTATGGTCACACAATTAGTAGGATGTCTTATCAAGAATTTTTTGATATTGTAATTAGCAGTGTAACTGAAGATCAGATTACTAAAACATCAACAATAAAAACTTAAACTTTAACCAAATGGAATACATTTAAAAATCCAAAACCATTAAGTTTTATTTGTGTTGCCTCAAGGTTTCTCATTGCACTGTGACAATGAGCCTATAAAGTAGACCACATTGCCACATCCTTACTATTTGATAGGATTGGTCAAGAGCTCTCAATGGAAGAAAAACTAATGTAAATAATATTTTTTTTAAAAGAGATATGTACAAATTTATCTGATAAAGTCTTCTGGCCCAAGGGTGTAGGAATAATGAATTTAAAAGAATGATTTGATGTCCAGTTTTCAATCGCTATTATATTTAATCCAAGCTATTTCAAATCTCCCATTTAACTTCTTGAATAAAAAATTAAAGCTAAAAGCAGGTCTAGTGCAGGGGAAGAGCTGCAGCAGGAGGACGCAAGGCCAGTGGGCTCTATTTTTGAAGCAGCCTTTTATTTCTGCATCTCTGATATCCAAGGCACAGCTTTCAAAAACACATCTCTTGTGACTTGGTGGCTTTTATCTTTCCTATGTTATCAAAGGAGTTAAATGGAAGGTATTCTGAAACTCCAATTTAGCTTTTATTTTTCAATAAAAAATGACAGCCCGAAAAACAGTGTAGCCACAGGAGAGAGAGGGCAACCTGCACAGAAGGGTAAAGGCCCCACTGAGCCAGACTACAAAGTGTTTGGAGAGCAGACTTACCGGGCTTCCTAAATACCTTGGAGAAGCACTGTAACAGGGAGGCCAATAATAGTCCACCACCTTGCATCCACCGGAGCACTTCTCCTACACTGATATCTTATTTAAGGAACTACAAAACAGAGATATTAGAAAATGATTCTGAAATACTCTAATATAGTTGTTTTAGCTTGAAATTCCGTTTTACCAAAACTTAGTTTAACATAATTTTTTAAAATAAATTTTATTATTAAAAACAAACTTGAAAATAAATAAAATTATCATCATCCCAAATTAGCAGGACTCAAAGTCTTTACAAGAAATAGAACAAGGTATCTCATTCTTACTTTAATTATTTTTAATTTTTAATTTTTTTTATTAATTCCAATTTATTCACTTTGTATCCCAGCTGTAGCCCCTCTCTTTCCTCCTCCCAATCCTACCCTCCTTCATATCCTCCCATGTCCCTCTCCAAGTCCACTATAGGGGATGTCCTCCTCCCCTTCCCTCTGACCCTAGTCAATCAGGTCTCCTCAGGACTGGCTGCATTGTCTTTTATGGCCTGGTAAGCCCGCTCCCCTCTCAGAGGGAGGTGATCAAAGCCAGCCACTGACTTCATGTCAGAGATAAAAGCATCTCATTCCTACACTCATCAGTTTCATGCCTTAAAAAACCGATTGGCGTTAAAGTATCAAAACTATTCAAGACCTGTAGAAGCCAGCATAGCCTTAGGGTTTATATTGCTATGATGAAACATCCTGACTGGAACAACTTAGTGAGAGAAGGGTTTATTTGTCTTATATATCATAATCAATTCAGAAAAGTCAAGGCAGGAACTGAAACAGAGCAGGGACTTCACAGCAGAAACTGAAGCAGATGTCATAGAGAGACTTGTTTAGTGGCTTGCTCCTCATGACTTTCTCAGCTTGCTTTCTTTTTTTTTTTATAATGAAATAATCAAATTTATTTTTTTCCCCTAAGAACATGGGTAATGTCTTCCTGAAGCATTGTACATATGGTGCTTTTTTTGTGTGTAAGCATATTTTGACCACTTACTGTGGACATCCAGGATATAAAATGAACAAAGCAAGGCATATGCTTTCCAGGAATGTAGAAACTATTAAACATACAAATTACCATGAGACATACAGTTAGGTGCTACAAGGTGCCCTGTGGGTAGGGGAACAGGGGGACCACTAAAGGTTTCAGAAAACCAAGACACCCTGCAAATTTCATGATTTCCTTGCTTTTATTAGCTGAGTAGTACTCATTGTATAAATGTGCCGCAATTTCTGTATCCATTTTTCCATTGAGGGACATCTAGGTTGCTTCCAGATTCTGGCTATTATAAATAAAGCTACTATGAACATAATTGAACAAATGTCCTTGTTAAATGGTGGAGCATCATTTTTAAATAATTTTTATTTTTATATTAATCACAGGTTATTTATTTTGTATCCCAGCAGCCCCCTCCCTCATTCCCTCATTCCCTCATTCCTTCCCATTCCCACCCTCCCTCCCTCATCTCCTCCCTGCCCCTTTGCAAGTTGACTGATAGGGGAGGGCCTCCTCCCCTTAAATCTGACCCTACCTTATCAGGTATCTTCAAGACTGGCTGCAATGTCCTCCTCTGTGCCCTAGCAAGGCTGTTCCTCCTTTCGGGGTAGGGGGAGGTCAAAGAGCCAGCCGTTGAGTTCATGTCAGAAATAGCCAATGTTCCCCTTATTAGGAGACCCACTTGAATACTGAGCTACCATGTGCTACATCTGAACAGGGGTTCTAATTTATATCCATACATGGTCATTGGCTGGAGAAACAGTCTCATAAAATACCCCTGTGCCCAGATATATTTGGTCCTTGTGGAGCTCCTGCCCTCTCCAGGTCATATTAACTACCCGTTCTTTTATATGATTCTCTGCACTCTGCCGAAGGTGTGGTTATGAGTCTCAGCGTCTGCTTTGATATAGTGCTAGGTAGAGTCTTTCAGAGGCCTTCTGTGGTAGGCTCCTGTGCTGTCACTTGTTTTCTCCTACATCCAATGTCCATCCCATTTGTCTTTCTCAGTGAGGATTTATCATCTTACCCTGGGTCTGCTTTCTTGTTTATCTTCTTTAGGTGTACAGATTTTAGTATGTTTACTTATAAGTGAGTATATACTGTGTGTGTCTTTCTTCTTCTGGGATATTTCACTCAGAATGATCTTTTTTATATCCCCCCATTTGCCTGCAAAGTTCATGATTTCCTTGTTTGTAATTGCTGAGTAATAGTCCATTGTGTAAAAACACAATTTCTGTATCTATTCCTCTTTTGATGGACATCTGGGTTGTTTCCAGGTTCTGGCTATTATGAGTAAAGCTGCTAAAAACAAGGTTGAGCAAATGTCCATTTTGTGTACTTGAGCATCTTTTGGATATATGCCTTGGTGTGGTATAGCTGGTTCTTGAGAAAGCACTATTCCAAATTGTCTGAGAAGTCAGCAGACTGATTTCCAAAGTGGCTGTACAAGTTTACA
Source organism: Rhombomys opimus (assembly GCA_010120015.1). NCBI lineage: Eukaryota > Metazoa > Chordata > Mammalia > Rodentia > Muridae > Rhombomys > Rhombomys opimus. The sequence continues at coordinate 1,795,074 of REGO01000384.1, read as the reverse complement.
TTCCCACCATCAATGGAGGAGGGTTCCTTTTTCTCCACAACCTCTCCAGCATGTCTTGTCACTTGAGCATTTTTTTTTTATTTTAATCACAGGTCATTCACTGTATCCCAGCCTTATCACCCTCTTTCTTTCCCTCCCAATCTCACCACCCTCATCTCTTCCCTGCCCCCTTCCAAGTCCACTGATAGGGAGGTCCTCTTCCCCTTCCATCTAAACATAGCATATCAGGTATCTTCAGGACTTGCTGCAATGTGCTTATTTGTGGCCTAGTAAGGCTGTTCCTCCCTTGAGAGCAAGGGGAAGCTCAATGAGCCAGTCATTGATTTCATGTCAGAAATAATCCTTGTTCCCCTTACTAGGGAATGCACTTGGGTACTGAGCTAACATGGGCTACATCTGAGCAGGGGTTTTAGGTTATATCCATGCATGGTCCTTGGTTGGAGAAACAGTCTCATAGAAGACCTCTGTGCCCTGATATATTTGGTCCTTGTGGGGTTCCTGTCCCCTCTAGGTCATACTAACTCCCCCTTCTTTTATGCGATTCCCTACATTCTACCGAATGTTTGGTTATGAGTCTCAGCATCTGCTTTGATACACTGCTAGGTAGAGTCTTTCAGATGGCCTTTGCAGTAGGCTCCTGTATTGTTACTTGTTTGCTCCTACTTCCAATTACGATCCCCTTTGTCTTTCTAGATGAGTATTGAACATCTTACTCTGGGTCCTCTTTCTTGTTTATCTTCTTTAGGTCTACAGATTTTAGTATGTTTATCCTATCTTATAGGTCTTGTACCCACTAATAAGTGAGTATATGCTGTGTGTGTCTTTCTGTTCCTGGGAAACCTCACTCAGGATGATTTTTTCTATATCCCCCCATTTGCCTGCAAAATTCATGATTTCCTTTTTTTCAATTGCTGAGTAGTATTCCATTGTGTAATTGTACCACAATTTCTGTATCCATTCTTCCGTTGATGGACATCTGGGTTGTTTCCAGGTTCTGGCTATTATGAATAAAGCAGCTACAAACATGGTTGAGCAAATGTCTTTGTTTTGTACTTAAGCATCTTTTGAATATATGCCTAGGAGTGGTATACCTGGTTCTTGAGGAAGCAGTATTCCTAATTGTCTGAGAAAGAGCCAGATTGATTTCCAAAGTGGTTGTACAAGTTTATAGTCCCACCATCAATGGAGGAGGGTTCCTCTTTCTCCACAACCTCTCCAGCATTTGTCGTCACTTGAGTTTTTGATCTTAGCCATTCTGATGGGTGTAAGGTGAAATCTCAGGTGACTATTGTTATGGATGCTGTTTCCCTAATTTCTTTTTTACCCCTTTTGTCTTTTGTATACAGAGGGCTACTGATTTTTTTGAATTAATACTGTATCCTGGCACTTTACTGAAGGTGTTTGTCAGCTGTAGGAGTTCCCCAGTACAATGTTTGGGGTCACTCTTTTATACTATCATATCATCTGCAAATAGTGTTTCTTTGACTTCTTGTTTCGTGATTTGAATCACCTTGATTTTCTTGTGCAGATAAATGGATGAAACTAGAAATGATCATCCTGAGTGAAGTCACCTAGAACCAGAAAGATGTGCATAGTATATACTCACTTTTAAGTGGATATTAGCCACATAATGTAGGATAACCATACTAAAATCTACAAACCTAATGGAGCCAAAGAACACAGAGGACCCTAGGGAGGATGCTTAAATCTCATTCAGAATAGGAAACAGGATAGACACCAGAAGTGATAGAAGACAGGGAACAGAATGGGAGTTTGTTATAGAGGTTGTCTGAAAGGCTTCACCCAACAGAGGATTGAAGCAGATGCTGAGATTTACCGCAGAGCACAAGGAGTCTCATAGAAGGGGGGGGGGGGTTGGTAGCAAAACCCGCAGGAGACAGGAACTCCACAAGGAGACCAACAAACTAAAAACTCTGAGCCCATGCGGCCCTGCAGAGGATTATGCACCAACCAAGGACCATGCATGGAGAAGACCTAGACTCCCTGCTCAGATGTGAAGGATTGGTAGCTCAGTCTCCATGTTGGTTCCCACGTAAAGGGTGCAGGTGGTTCCCCTGTCATGAGCCCAGTTGCATGTTCTTTGATAATGTCCCTCTGGAGATGTGGCCTTGCCAGTACACAGAGGGAGAGGATGCAGGCAGTCTTGATTTAACTCGCTAAGCTTTCAGTGGATTAGGGAAGGGGATAAGGTGGAAGAGGGAGGGATGGTAGGTCTGGGAGGAGATGAGGGTAGGGCTACAATTAGGATATAAAATGAATTGTAAAAAATTATATATCTATAATTAAATATATATATTAAAAATAAGAAAAAAAGAACCAAGAGAACACCAACTTAGACATGGCACCACACACAACAGACTGATAAAGAAATCACTGATAAATAAATGGGGGCATTTAGTCAATTGTGGTTCCTTCTTTTCTTATAATTCTAACATGTGTCAAGCTGACATAAAAAAGCCTGTACAGAACATATTTTTCTTATAATATGATTTTTATTTGTATGGATGTGTCTGTATAAATCTCATTTGTATAGAAACCCAAAGAAACAAAAGCGGGCAAAGGATTTATTTGTCACTAGAGTTTGAGTTACAGGTATTTGTGAGCCACCTGAAATACACATGTGGAATCAATCTCCAGTCCTCTGGAAGAACAGCAAGAGTGCTTAAAAGCTGAGACATTTATCCTTTCCCCAAAAGCATTAAAAAATCTTTGGTGACAGATGGGATGTGCATTGAACGCATGACAGGGGTCTACTGAGCGCATCTGAAAGCCTCTAACTAGCAGTGTTTTCAAAGCAAAGACTCATGACCAAACCTTTGGCAGAGTACAGGGAATCATAAGAAAGAAGGGGAGTTAGTCTGATGGGGAAAGGATAGGAGCTCCACAAAGACCAAATATATCTGGGCACAGGGTCTTTTCTGAAACTGACATTCAACCAAGGACCATGTATGGATATAACGTAGAACCTCCGCTCAGATGTAGCCTGTGGTAGCTCAGTAACCAATTGGTTTCCCAAAGTGAGGGGAACAAGGACTATTTCTAACAGGAACTCAATGAAGATACCTGATAAAACAGGATCAGATGAATGGGGGGAGGTCCCCCCCCTATCAGTGGACTTGGAAAGGGGCACAGTAGTGATGAGGGAGGGAGGGAGGGACTGGGAGGGAATGAGGGTTCGGGGCACGGCTGGGATACAGATTTAATAAAATGTAATAAAAAAATTTTCAAAAAAAAAATCTTTGGTATGTTTATGAGAGTGAGTGTTTCTGTGTAACTGTCCACACACACACAGGTGTGGTATGTACAGCTATGGTACACACATCAAGGTCAGAGGACAGGCTTTGTGTGTTCATACTTGCTTCTGCTTTGTATAAATCTGGAACTCTTTTTCATTAGCTTGACTGCAAGCATCTTGAGTTTGCCCTGTTTCTACCTCTCACGTAGTCACAAAAAGGCTGAGATTAGCAATGTCTGCTACCATGTTGAGATTTACTAAGTTCTGAGCATCTGAACTCAGAATCCCATGCCCTTCTCCCTAGCCAGAACTCCAATTCACACATCCTCTTAAGTCAAATAGATAAGCCCTAACAATGTTTCTGTATGGAATATTGATGACTTTGTATGATTTTGTATAATCTTAAATTGTGAAAATAAACTGATTACAGAAGTTAAATTCTACCATATGTAGAAAATACTTAGGCTTGATTGTGTTCTAAAACACTTGAAAAACATTTACAGAATTATCATTCTATTGTCTTTGTTATGAGGTAGATAGTTTGATGTTCCACCCTGCTGATTTGTTGCAACACTAGGGGGAATTAATTATGGCCTCCTTCCTATGTGTGAGGAAAACTGATGTCTGTAGACAGTGATGCTATAAATTGGTTGAAGGGAACCAATCTGAAAATACATAGCAATGTTGAAATCATAAGTCTGCTTTTTTTTTGATAGATTCTCAGAGGAAAAGGAATTATAACTATGGATGACAAATGAGGAGGTACAGGTAAGCAGAAGAGAGTACATGAAGCAGCAGGCAGATCTCTTCTCCAGCAATATCAGGAGAGTCACAATCATATAAGCCCTGCCCAACAGACTTCTCCCTTCCAGTGGTGAGTTCCATGAGGGGCATATCTGAATGTTGTTAAATAATTGCCCCTTTGTCTTGGATAGAGAATTTATGAACTAAATAAGAGTTGAATGGTTCTGGTTTTGACATGAAGTCTTATCTTATTCATGCTTTTGTTTTGTTTTGTTTTGTTTTTTTAGTTTGATCAGTCAAGTTAAAAGATCTGATTGGCCTGCTCTTTGATCACCTCCTGCTGAGGGGAAGCAGCCTTACCAGGCCACAGAGGAAGACAATGCAGCCAATCCTGATGAGACCTAATAGACTATGATCAGAAGAAAGGAAAAGAAGACCTCCCCTACCAGTGGACTTGAGGAGGGGCATGCGTGGAGAAGGGGGAGGGAGGGAGGGATTGGGAAGGGAGGAGGGAGGGAGCTACAGGGGGGATACAAAGTGAATAAAGTGTAATTAATAAAAAAAACATTAGTGATAAAGGTTTTCAGACAAGAAGTATACAAGTTTCGCAATTTTTCTGTTGTTATGTGTCACTAGACAGTGTGAGCAAATCTAAGCACATTTCCAGTTTTCACTCTAAGAATTCAGATGGTAAAGAGTCTTATCCATCATCTAATTTGTTTCTTTATGCACCTGAGGCATGGAGTCCCTGTGGTGGAAGCAATATCCTAAAGTACCAGGATGCTTATTTTGAGAGTTTAGTTCAGTATGGAAACTGATGAGTTGAGTTTTTAATTTTTTTCATTATTATAATCATCATCATCATCCTCCTCATCATTTACTACAATTTATTCCCTTGCATCCTGGTTGTAGGCTCTTCCTGGTCCCACCCTCTTTCCCTCTCCCCCCCCCCCCCCCCATGTTTCCCTCTCCTATTCCACTGATAGGAAAGGTCCTACTCTCTGACACTAGCCTATCAGTTCTCATCAGGACTTTCTAGATCCTTTTTTCTCTGTGGCCTAATTAGGCCACCTCATAGGTGCAAGGTGATTAAACAGCAGGCTACCAAGTTCATGCCAGTGACTGCCTCTGCTCCCCTTACTAGGGAGCCCACTTGGAGACTGAGCTGCCTATGGGCTACATTTGAGCAGGAGTGGGTCTAAGTCCTCTCCATGCATGGTCCTTGGTTGAATCAACAGTCACTGCAAGGCCCCCTGGGCCCATTTTTTTTTCTAGTTCCCCATTTTCCCATAAGATTCTCTGCACTCTGCTCAAAGTTTGGCCATGAGTCTTTGCAACTGCTTTGATAGCCTGCTGGGTGGATTTTTTCAGAGACCCCCTGTGGAAGGCTCCTGTCCTGCTCCCTGTGTTTTCGTACTTCCGATGTCTGTCTTGTTTGCCTTTCTAAATGAAGATCCTTGAGGGTCCTCCTTCTTGATTAGCTTCTTTAGGACTGAAGATTTTAGTATGTTTATCCTATATTATATGGCTAATATCTACTTATAATGTTTTCCTTATTAGTATTTATTATAATTTATTCCTTGTATTCCATGTCCCATAAGTATATACCATGTATGTCTTTCTGCTTCTGGATTACCGCAAGCAGAATATTCTTTTCCAGCTCCATGCCTGAGTTCTTCGTTGAGAGGAAGAAACCATTTTTCCTTCTTCCAAAGGAATGATATTTGATGTGTAGTATGGGTATTGAGACCCTGGACTGCAGCTAGGCTTCCCAGTGTACAAAACCTACTCACTAGCTATGCAACGTGATTCACACAAATTTTAGTGTGAATTTGATAGCAATGCCTAGACTTAGTCCACACTTTAAAGGGGTTAATATTTAGAAATGACTTAAATGGTATCTGAAAGGTGCTAAGGATTCCTTAGTACTTAGGAGTACTTAAGACTTGGCAGTCAGCTGGACATACTCTTTTTCCTTTGTTTATCTGACCATAGAACTTATGCACTGACAGTTTCCTTTCACTCATTGTTAGGAGCTGTTTTTTGAAATCACAGCCCTTATGCACTCCCATTCTTGTCTTAGAAGATTTAAGTTTCTCAAAAAATAGAATGAGCCAAAGGAATTTAGTAGATTTTGGAGAAAAATTTCTTGTCACAAACTCTGAAACCTTTCACATGCACCCTTTAGTTTTAGTTTCTTCCTAACTCATTTTTTTTAATTAAGAAAAAAATAATGAGTTTCCTGATCACATTTTGACACATGTATTCATTTTATTGCACTTTTCTCATAGCAGCTTTTTTGGAACCCTCTACCTCCACTGTGCTCTCACTGTTCCCCTTCCTCCATCCACCCAGAACTACTCCTTTGTTTTCATGTTTTCTACACACACACACACACACACACACACACAGAGAGAGAGAGAGAGAGAGAGAGAGAGAGAGAGAGACAGAGAGAGAGAAAGAAAGAAAGAAAGAAAGAAAGAAAGAAAGAAAGAAAGAAAGAAAGAAAGAGAGACAGACAGACAGAAAGACAGAGACAGAGGAACAGAAAGATTTAAATCTCAGAGTCCAAATGAGAGAGCATGTTATATTTTGTCCTCCTCTTCCACCCTCGGTTACATAGCCATGGTCCTTGTCTCCTTAACACAATCTTCCATTCTCCTAATCCCCATTTTGTTTTATAGCCTATAGATTAAGTATAGACTTTACGTGATAAAACATTTAACATATGTTTTTCTGACTCTGGCTTGCTTTGCTTAACATACTTTCCACTTTTTTTTGGCATATGATTTTTTTTTTCTCCTTAGCAGCTAGATACAAATCCAGTGTGTGAGTGTGTGTGTGTGTGTGTGTGTGTGTGTGTGTGTGTGTGCCACATTTCCATATCTGTTCATTTGTGGGTGGACATACGGGTCTTGGTGTTCTGAAGGATGCAGCATTAAACATCCATGTGCAAGTAATGTGTGTGTGCTCTCTTACATGTCTATGTATGTGTACCCAGAATTTTACTTTCTTATACTTTAAATTTTCATTCAATAATCATATACTTAACAATAAACATGAAGACATTTAGATCCATTAATGCTTCGCTTTCTACTGAGTGCTTAGAACAATGACTGAGCCATATTCATCTTTGAGTCACTACAGTGAAGGCTGAAGCCATGCACAACACACTCTCTGCATTGACGTCACAGGACTGCACCATCACTTTTTATTATATGTATTTCTGATTGTCCTACTATCACTGTCAACATAAGACCCATTCCCCAATTATAAAATGCACTTCATAAATATGTAATTAGTATGTGAATAGATAATTTATTTTTATTTATATATTACTAGTTGGAAAAATATGAACAAAAATTATCTACATATTCCTAGCAAAATAAATTTCTCTGTTCTTTGAAGTGGCCATGTGAAGATATCTACTCTAAATTTACAAATTATATTTCACCAAATAACTCTGAAAACCCAAATATCATTTATTTATTTTTTTAAGAGCCTTTGATATACCATTGCATTATGGTGACTGTCTAAAGTTAAAAAAAAACAGGCATGCCAGATGCATGGTTTAACTTGCATTAAAGCAGGCAGATTGGCTTCACACCCCCAGGTTCTCGGTGAAGGAAGACAGCTGCTTTCTTCAAAAAGATTACTGCAAGTGATGCTGAGATTGTAATTTTTATATAGTGTCTCTACGTGTAACATTGCTTAATTAAGAGATTGACAGTTTTTTTTGTCCATTTTGACTTTAGGGAACGAGTGCTCCTAAGAGATGTGACAAAACCAGAAATGATATTTGAAAGACAGAGGAACTCTACCAACTAAAGAGGACTCATTACTCAGAAAGAATTGCTATTATGGATATAATGTATAGAGCTGGTCCTTTCTTACATATTAGAAATGGTTATATTTCAGCCCAGCATACTCCCACTGCCCAAGGAAGAGGAGATAGTGACGCTCTTGCCCAGATGATTCAAAGTGACCCTTCCTTTGCAGGAATTGTCAGAAAAATTTTGTTTTCCCACTTGGTCATGAAACTCTGTGACTGAAGTTAGAGAAATGCTGTTGTGACTAGTTAGTTGGACACACCCCAGAACTACTGGGCCCTCTCCAGGTTAACACTAGCCATTAAAATATTTATTTCATTTATGTTTGTGGAGCTTAAAAGTTTGAATTTTTGTTACGAAAGCAATATAAGATTATTGGAGAAGAGGGAAAAATCTTAATTTTTCAAGCATATGCAAAGAATTAAACTGAAGGTATTTCCATGCAAACACTCATATGCTCTTCCTGGAGTTGGTGGTGTTTACATTTCTGGTTTAATTCCTAGACATATGACAGTATTCCTTCACATACTACATATCCTTGTCACTGTTTATAGTTCATATCTCATATATACAAGAGGCCAGGTGCTTCAGATAACTGTGAATTGTTTTTGTTTTTCAGAGTAGAAGTAAAACATTAAAAGTATCTGTCATGGTACGTTTAATTTTATATTTTTGATATCTCCTCTGTGCATCATGCTAGCAAAATATAAAAGAAGTAATTGATAAATTACTGCTTTGAAATGCGTAGTTCTGGTTCTCAGACCCTGGGAATTTTACCGGAAAGCTGATAGCCAGAGAGGGTCACTATGGTGGGACTTGGAGCTTACAGTGTAGGTCAACAAGCAGAGGGTAGAATTTGCCACAAGTTCTAAGCGAGGTTTCCCCATCTTGGGAAACCAAAAAGCATAGTGTGATGTACATGAAAGATGTTTCAGTGAACTCCAACCTTCCTCTTGATCTGTGAACAGGTACCTGCTGTTGACATCAAGATTCAAATACACGATACGAGAAACAGTTTTGAGAATGACGTGCACTCACGATCATCCTCAGCTGCTGAGACAGGTGCTTTATGACAGCTCTCCAAAATAACCAGGAAATGAATCTCAACTCTGTTCAAAATGCCAACTCTCATATATTCCTTAAATAACAGGTCAGAAACAGCTTAGCCTTTAATTGCCAAAAGGAATTGTCATAAGCAAAGCAATCCAATAAGCGATTATGTGATTTATGTAGAAAGCATCCCCCCCCCCCCAGTGGCAATAGAAAATAATCTGGTTTCCATGCTGTGAGTGGTTGTGTCTTCAAATAAATAATATTTTGTGTTTTAAAAACAAACTTAAAAAGTCCAGGCTGAATTCAGTGTTGAGCTTTACAGCAACACATTGTTGTGGTATCCATCCTTCTGGTTTTTATTTTTATATCAGTATCAATCCTTTCTGATCTTAAAATACATCTGATCTTAATAACACAGAGGTTTTCCCTCAGAACTGCTGTATTTTGTGTCATTCACATAATATTCTGAATTATGTCATCACTTACACATTTTCTTTTAATTTCAAATCATACTTCTGATTAGCAGTTCCATTCCATCTTCTACTAATTACTGCAGCCACTACCTTGACGAGTACATTTTCCCCTGCACGGGAGGGTTTGCTGTCCATATGCATAGACAGCTGTTATTCCCGGCACATGGCCTTCTTGTTCATTGTTTTCTTCCTTGTTAATTAAAACGCACCAGAATTTTTGATCCTAAAACATTTACATTTTCTTTTTTCAGCTTAAGCGTAGGGCCATATTGTCAGTCTCAAGTCAAAATAAACTATTTAAAAATTGTTACTCAAAGAATGTCCAATTAAGTATAAAATAATGATAGCTACAAGCATATTGTTAACATTTTGGCATAAAGTATTTCATTTTATGTATGTATTGTTATGACTAGAAACCGACTCTCCATTTCCATATCATACAACCTTAAAATGTTAGGAATTCTCTTTCATATTGGTAGAATCTAGATTTTACTTTCTTATACTTTAAATTTTCATTCAATAATCATATACTTAACAATAAACATGAAGACATTTAGATCCATTAATGCTTCGCTTTCTACTGAGTGCTTAGAACAATGACTGAGCCATATTCATCTTTGAGTCACTACAGTGAAGGCTGAAGCCATGCACAACACACTCTCTGCATTGACGTCACAGGACTGCACCATTAGGCTGTCTTCACCAATGTCATTTTACTACCACAATGGCCTCATCAACCTAAGTTTACCCTTCCAGGAAACTATTTCAAAAGTTTCAAATCACAACATTCACTTAGAAGCTTCCAGGAAAAACCATTTAAATGAGCATTAGAATCTCAGACTTTTCAATAGATACCATCATACGATTATACGGTCCTTAAGGCTCTTTGTGAACTCTCACCTCAAAAACCTTCCCTCTGCTGTGTGCATGAATATAAACCATTATTGCACAATCCTTTTTGCTTCTAGCCATCCTTTCTGGTCTCCGTCACTGCACTGAAAAATCCTTCAGAAACCAGAATAGAATTTTACAAATAATCTACCATTGACATCCTTCTTCTAAGAAACATAGGAGCCACTGTCAGGCAATGCTTTCTATCAAATTAGGAGAGATTAACTTTATCTTATTAACAGGCTCCATTGGTGAAATGTATTTTAGGATAGGCAGCATCTGAACTAAGTATGAATAGGAAAAGCCTTCTTATAACAGATATTCAAGGAAGGTAGTGTTGGCCTTATGTATTCAGGAATGTTCTGTGAATTTAACCAGTTGTAGATGGATAATATTTGTAGGAAAATCACACTGATGCTTTGCTGCCCTGTGCTATGCAAATAGGTTCACTATGTTTTTGTTTTGTTTTGTTTTTATTGAACACCGAGGCACTTTCCATACATTGATTCCCTGCAAACCACAGTATAATAGCTAGTCACACAACATTTGCGGTGTCTTAGGTACTAGAATCAGTGTATGGTAGGGATAATGTGTGTTGAAGATGTGTGTTGGTAATATGCTAACACAAAGGAGTTTTATACAGTCATATGAGAGTATGAATATTTTGGTCCTAAAGGAATATCCTGTGGATGAAGAAGGCTGAGTATATTCCGAAGTAATATTTATATATTCTAATTCATTCAATTGTGATGTATGATTATAAGCTGTAATTCTGTCCAGGCACTAATAAGCAAGGAAGTTTTTAGTTATAATTTTATTTTTTTAATATGAATTGGTTTATTCATTTTGTATCTCAGCTGCAGCCCCCTCCCTTGTTTCTCCCAATCCCACCCTCCCTCTCTCATTTCCTCCCATGCTCCTCTCCATGTCCACTGATAGGGGAGGTTCTCCTCCCCTCCATCTGACCCTAGCCTATCAGGTCTCATCAGGACTGGCTGCATTGTCTTCCTCTATATCTTGTTAAGGCTGCTCCCCTCCTCAGGGGGAGGTGAGCAAAGAGCCAGCCACTGAGTTCTTGTCAGAGACAGTCCCTGTTTCTCTTACTAGGGAAGCCACTTGGACACTGAACTGCCATGGGCTACATCTGTTCAGGGGTTCTAGGTTATCTCCATGCATGGTCCTTGGTTGGAGTCTCACTCTCAGAAAAGACCACTGGGCCCAAATTTCTTGATTCTATTGTTCTTCTTGTGGAGCTCCTGTCCCCTCCAGGGACTATATTGTTCTATATGTGAGTGTGCTGATTACTTTTTGGTACACTTTACACAAGCTTTAGTCATCTGGGAAGTGCAAACCTTAATTAAGGACTCTATTTAATTGCCTATAGGACAATCTGTTGTGATATTTTCCTGATAATGATTATGTGGGAGTGTCCAGACCATTACTGATATCCCTACTCATGGATACATAGTTCTGAGTGGTATAAGAAAGCTAGAAGAGAAGGCCTGAGAAACAAGCCATGTTCTTTTAGGTTCTTTGTTCCTGCCTCCAAGTTTCTGCCTAGGTTTTCTTCCCTGGGTTCCCTGATAGATAAACTATAACTAGTGACTCAGAATAAACCCTTCCCCTTTCAAGTTTCAGCAATAGAAATAAAATTAGAACTACAGGATATATGTATATGTGCATGCATGCACACATGTATGTACGTATGTATGTATATGTGCAAAGGCCAGATTTTGCCACTAGTCTCTAAAACAATATTGCTGGCCTGGGAGCCAGCAAGGTCCAGCAGTCATTCTGTCTCTACTGTATACAGCAGTAGGCTTACTGGCAGACCCATGACTATGTCATCCTTTATGTGTGGATTCTGGAGATTTGAACTCAGGTCTTGAAGTTTGTGCAGCGAGTACTTACCCGCAGAGCCATCTCCCAGACATATTCTTATCCCTTGTTATTACTGGGGACATTCTACTGAAAAAGAATAAATTACTGTCATTGAAACACCTTGATTTGGGTGTAGAAGGAGAGTATGTGTCAAACAAGGCATGGCTTGAGCATAGCTGACCTCACTCTGCCAGTGACACACTTCCTTCAACAAGGCCACACCTACTCAAACAAGGCCATACCTCCCAATAGTGCCATTCCCTATGGTAAAGTATGGAAACACATAAAGGGGTTATGCTTATCCAAACCACCACATTACACAACCATGCCCTCATAAGCTTGTAGCTATAACATAATACAGAATGCACTTACTTCAACTTCAAAATTTCTTGTCGTATATCACAGTCTCAACAGTTTAAAAGTCCTAAGTTCAAAGTCTCTTATGAGATTTATATGATTGCTTAGCTTTAATACTGAATAGAATACAAATATAAAATCAGATCACATACTTCCAACCTATAATGGCACAGGATATGCATTAGTATTCAAAAAGTGTGTACCGTAAATCCTGAAAACAGCAAGCTTTTCAGGGGTATAAACAATGCATAGAATAGCAATGTGAAAAACTAGACACATACCTCCATATCAAGGCTGGGGAAGGCAAACTCTAAGGAGAAAAGGAAGATCAGGCAAAAGTGTCACAGACAATTCCCACTTCCACTGTCAGAAGTCTCATAAGAACAGCAATCCACACAATTAAAACAGACAAGCTGACCTAGCTCAGACAACAACAACCTTCCTGGTTGTCATCTCATTCTCTGGGAGCCCATACAAACCCTGCTCAGTTGACCGTGGCTGGTTTCTTGTGGTGAACTCAAAACCTCTGGATCCTACAATCCTTGATCATCCTCTTTTCCAGGGTTCCCTCAATTGCACCTAATGTTTGCCCATGGGTCTCCGCATTGGCTTCCATTAGTTTCTGGATGAAGCCTTTGTGATGACAATTAATCTAAACTCCTATCCACGAATATAACAGAAAACCATTAGAAAAATCTCATTGATTTTTTTTTCTCTGTCATGGTGTATGGTTTTATCCTAGGACTCTGGGCCTTCCAGCCTCTGGACCCTGGGCATCAGGCGTGCCAGAAATGGGCTCCCTTTCATGGACTGGGTCTCAAATTGGGCTAGTAATCAACTGGCCACTCCAGTGATTTTAGAAAGAGTGATTTAGAAATGCTATCAGTTTGTCTCAATTTAATACAATGGCTATAGGTTTATTGTATGCAAACTTTACTTCAAGATAAGTTTGAACTAGTCATAAAGTGAACTTTCATAATGAAGGCATTTTGAACTTCATCAAATGCCTAAACAGTATCAATTGTAATACTAATGTGGTTCCTGTTCTTGGATTAATATGGCATATTAAATTTATTGGTTTGCATATGTTGAAACAAACTTGCCATTGTGTAATCTTCTTAACAAGTTCCTGATTTTTGTTTCCAAGACTTTTGTTGATGAATAGTGCTACCTCAACATCCAGCTATACCACCCCCAGGCATATATCCAAAATATGCTGAAGTATACAACAAAAAAATTGCTCAACAGCGTTCTTAATAGCCAGAATCTGGAAACAACCCAGATGTCTCTCAACTGAAGAATGGATACAGAAATTGTGGTACATTTACACAATGGAATACTACTCAGCTTTAAAAACAAGGAAATCATCAAATTTGCAGGGAAATGGTGGGATCTAGAAAAGATCATCCTGAGTGAGGTATCCCAGAAGGAGAAAGACACACAGGTATAGTCTCACTCATAAGTGGATACTAGACATATAATATAGGATAAACATACTAAAATTTGTACACCTAAAGAAGCTAAGTACCCTGGGTAAGATGATCAACCCTCATTCAGAAAAACAAATAGGATGGACATAGGAAGAGGGAAAAAACAGGGAACAGGACAGGAGCCTACTACAGAGGGCCTCTGAAGGTCTCTACCCAACAGGGTATCAAAGCAGAAGCTGATACTCATAGCCAAACTTTGAGCAGAGTGAAGGGAATCTTATGAAAGAAGGGAAAGATGAAACACCTGAAGGAAGGATAGGAGCTCCCCAAGGAGAGCAACAGAACCAAAGGATCTGGGTCCAGGGGTCTTTTTTGAGACTAGTATGTGGACCATGCTTGGAGATAAGCTAGAACACCTGCACAGATGCAGCCCAAGGCAGTTCAGTGTCCAAGTGGGTTCTCTATTAAGGGGAACAGGGAATTCTCTGTCATGAACTCAATGGCTGGCTCTTTGATCACCTACCCCCTGACAGGGGAGCAGCTTTACCAAAGCCACAGAGGAAGACAATGGAGCCAGTCCTGCTGAGACCTGATAGGCTAGGGTCAGATGGACAGAGTGGAGGACCTCCCTTATCAGTGTATTTGGAGGGGGGGATGGGAGGAAATGAGGGAGGGAAAGTGGGATTGAGAGAGAATGAGGGAGGGGTCTACAGCTGGGATACAAAGTGAATAAACTAATTAATATAAAAAATATAATTGAAATTAAAAAAAGAGTTCCTTGAAAGTCTAATAGAATTTATTATTTAAAAATTTAATAACAATGAGATTCAACCTCATTGCTTGCAATGGGTCTGTGTAAGTTATTGATATCTTCAGGGATGATAGGCTTTTAGAAATTCTGCTACTTCTGGATTATTCAGATTTTCAGACAATAATTGATATTCTGAATTTTACAGGACTCGGTTGTAATGATAATCTTTTGATTCCTAATGTTATTAATTTGCATCTTGTATCACCATTTTTTTTTTTGGTCAAATTAGCTAAGGGTTTGTCAATCTTATAAAATTTTGCGAAAGTTCCTCTTTTAAAAAAGAACCAACTCAGACTGATACTCCAACCAAGGACTATGCATGGAGATAACCTAAGACCCCTGCACACATGTAGCCCATGGCAATTCAGTATCCAAGTGGGTTCCATTGTAATAGGAACAGGGACAGTCTCTGAACTGATTGGCCTGCTCTTTAATTACCAGCCCCTGAGGGGGAAGCAGCATTACCAGGCCACAGAAGAAGACAATGCAGCCACTCCTGATGAAACCTAATTGACTAGGATCAGAAGGAAAGAAAAGAGGACCTCCCCTATCAGTGGACTTGGAGAGGAGCATGCATGCAGAGGGTGGAGGAAGGGAGTGATTAGGACAGGAGGAGGGAGGGAACCACAGGGTGGATACAAAGTGAATAAAGTATAATTAATAAAGAATTAAAAAGGATGTACTAAGATCAGAAAGAAGAGGAGAACCTCCCCTATCAGTGGACTTGCTATATTTTAGGTAATTGGACCGAAGATACTATGATGGAGCAGCTGAGAGTGGCCATTGTTACGGCAAATTCTACCAGAGTGGACTCAGGAGTAGCCACAGGAGTATCATCATGGATTGCTGCAGCCATGAATCATCTGAAGGAAT
>REGO01000384.1:1746624-1778710 GCA_010120015.1 Rhombomys opimus | reverse complement strand
GGAGAGGCATGCATGCAGAAAGGGGGGGAGGGTGGGACCGGGAGGGGAGGAGGGAGAGACTTATGGGGGGATACAAAAGGAATAAAGTGTATTTAATAAAAGTTAAATAAAAAATTTAAAAAAAAATAAAAAAAATAATTAAAAAAATAATAAAAAATAGAAACAAACACAAAAAAGAACCAACTCTAGTTGATTTTGTGCATTGTTCTTTTAATCTCAATTTCATTATTTAATCTCAATTTCAAATTTTCTTGTCATCTGGTTTATTTTTGCTTAGCTGTTTGGTGTTTTTGAGAACCAACAAAGTGCATAATTAGATTATATATTACTATTTCTCATATTTTAAATACGAACCCTTATCATTGTAAACACTGTTCTTAGGACTGCACTGGTTCCAGAGGTTCTGATGGGGTGTGCTTTCATTTTGATTTATCTTAAAATTATTTTATTTTTTATTTTTTATTCACTTTACATCTTGGTTGTAGCCCCATAGCAACTCCTCTTCCAGACTTTCCCTCCCTCCCTTCCCCCTCACCTTTCACTCAGAAAAGAGGAGCTCCTTTTTCTATCTACCCAGCTCACCAAGTTTCATCAGACTGAGAATGTCCTCCTCATCAGAGGCCTGGCATGGCATTCGTGCCAGGAGGGAAGTGATCTAAATACTACCAAATGAGTTTCTGTCTGCTGCAGCCCCAGTTCCCTTCTCTTCTAACATAGTTGAAGGTCACTTGAGATTTATTAGCAATGATCTGATTCTTTCTGAATTCATTATTTTAGATTTTACCCATATCAATAATATTAAATTTAATGCAATCTCAAAAATATTTATTGGAATTTTTATCACAAACAAATACAGAGCTATATTCTGTAGAGGATGCTATGGAATAAAAAAAAAATCCTTTGTCTCAAGGATGCCTAATTAGGTAGAATGATATGGATATGCATAACATTTTGGAAAGGCAAAAGGGATTTTTTTCTGGGAATTATACATATGACAAAAAAAGTAGTTAACTCTCTCTCATGTTTTGCTCACTTCCATTGAAATTAGATTTCTTGGCTCTTCTTTACTTCTTGGTATCCTTTAGGGCATTTCTTTGTGGAAAATTGGAAGATAAATAAGGAAAGAATAAGCTAAATTTAATTATTCCATAAAATGTTTTTCTTCATATATATCTAAAATTTCTGTATTGCTCATTTTTCTTTATAGTAATTCAGAGAATATGGTTATGAAAAAGTTTTATAATTATGGGCCTTTAAATAGTTGTCCACATTGAAAATATTAGAAATAGTAGAAATTTAATAGGAATCAAAATACAGTTAGTTGTCTATCCCTAAAATTTATTAGTCAAAAGCAAACATATACATACAGATTATATTTAAGGTATTGGTTTTCAATACTATTCCTTGTTTTTGTTATGTTTTACTATTTATATACTTGTTTTTATACCCCTAATCAACATTAACTTTTCTTTGTCAGTGTCATTAACATACTCCAAAGTTGTGGAAATATGATCTTCAGAAATTAAATTCTGAATGCATCTGTAATGGTTATTCTTGATTTTCAACATGACTACATTTTTATTCTTAATATAAAGTATGAAGATCCATTTCTAGTCTTGATCTCTGAGACTTGATGACATGATTTTAATCCAGATCTTTTCAGCTTGGAAAAAAACATACCTTTAATCTAGATCTTGAGTTGTAAAGACACATCTTTAATCCATATCTTTGGAGTTGAGAAAACCTACCTCTAATCTAAGCAACACACTTTCCTGGAAAGTATATAAGGATAGAGAAGAAAGAAACTTTTGCTCTAAGCCAGCTTGCTTTCATCTTGCTTTTAAGTCCATTTATTCACTGGCATTAGATCCTACTTTTTCAGGACAACAGCATAAACTGAAGACCAGATGAGGTATCAACCTCATGACTGAGCAACTGATGGATTCCTAGACTTTCTATTAATAACCATCCATTGTTGGATTAGTTAGACTGCTGTTTGTTTGTAAGTCACTTTAATAAATCTGATATATATATATATATATATATATATATTCATATATATGAACATATATTTATTCTATAACCTTTGCTACTCTAGAGAACCTTAATACATACAGTACCTAAATATTTTGAGCCAAAATTGCTTTATTACTTATTTATTCTACCCAGAATTCCAGATAGCATCCTTTGAAGGACAGTTGCTTTCATCATTGCTTAAAATCTTGTTGGTTTATTGTTGCTGGAGGAAAATGTCAGGTAAGCTACAAACGATTATTTTGCCTTGTTCTATATGTTCCCTTTTATAATTTCTACCACTTCAAAACAATTTCGTTCTTAGTACTCATATCTGTCTTTCAAAGGCTGTATAGATACATTTAAACAAAATATTTTTCCAAGTTACAGATACTTTATTTTCTTTTTTAATAATTTATATTTTTATATTAATTACAGGTGATTTACTTTGTATCCCAGCTGTAGCCCCCTCCTTCATTTCTTCCCAACCCCATCCTCCCTCCGTTATCTCCTCCCTGCCCCTCTCTAAGTCCACTGATAGGGGAAGTTCTCCTCCCCTTCTGTCTGACCCTAGCTTATCAGGTCTCTTCAGGACTGGCTGCAATGTCCTCCTCTGTGGCCTAGCAAGGCTTGAAAGGAGGGGAGAGGTCAAAGAGTCTGCCACTGAGTTCATGTCAGAGACATATTAATGTGAGAAAAAAATTGCTTAATCTACATAACATAATGTATTAGCTCCACTCAGAATTACACAAACATCTCTCATTCCTGAACAAAAACTTGGCTCCTTGCTACCCGGTTTTTATCTCCAGACTAAAGAAAATTATACCAACAGTAGACAACATGAATATTTATTTGGATACTTTTAAAGGATAACCAAATAAATTAAAGAAAAAAAGATACAAATTATTAGATGTTTGGTAGCATTAAGTGATTTAATTTTTAAAAGCTGTAATAGTTTCATACCTCTGAGTTATGTCATAAGGATTGAAGTCTTCCTACACTTAAGCACACACTCGTGCGCGCACACACAGTGGTTGCCATATCCCTAGCTTATCTACATTTTCCCTTATTTTGAAGAAAAAGAATGTACAAGTAGTCACAGATACTCTTTCCATCTTCAGCTTTCAGAGTGAAATGACGTCACCGTATTTTCAGCTCTAGTTCTCTTGAAAGAAGTCATTAGTTCCACTCATAAAAGTCAGAGGTGAACTATTTATGTCCTCAAGCAACTATGCCAGAAGTTAGTCAAGTGGGAAGGGTTAGTAAATATTTACCGAATCTGTAGTAGTGGTAGTCGTAGTGCCACTTGGAGGGATCTTAAATTCCAACGGTCTGCGCAAGAGTTGGAGAGCGTGGGGGTCAAAAAGTACAACATTACTCTGAAAATAGCCATGGACATCCATTGCTATAGTCAGGACGTGGTGGTGTCTGGTAGCACTCTTGAGAAAAATAATTGGAATCGTGTTTAAACTGAAAATGAACAAAAGCAGATTGACTACGGTAGACCCAGAAGAAGCCACATGCTGTCACAAAGAAAAGTTCAGACCCTCAAATGTCAGAGACAGGACATTAGTCCTCACCCTGTGTGACACCACCCTCTAGCACCATCTCTGCCTTTTCAGGTATTTTTCTTCTAAAATTGACCTCCTTTGGGTTCACTGAATCCTGTAATTGGTATATACTAAAGCTTCCTTTTTCTTAAACCTCTGATATAGTGGTTCTCAACCTTCCTATTTTGTCACACTTTAGTATAGTTCCTCATGGTTGGTGACTCTCAACCAGAAAAGTTGCTACTTAGTAACTGTAATTTTACTTTTTGAAAAATATAATGTAAATTTCTAGTATACAGAATATCTAAAATTCAATCATTTGAAAGGGTTGTATAACCCCCGAAGGGTTCACAACCCACAGTTTGAGAACTGCTGTTCTAGTGTCATGGTCCAATACTATAATTGTACCTCCCCAGTTGTCTAGGTAAAAACCATACCTTTCTAAAAATTCAAATATGGAATACGTGAACACTGATACTCAAGGATAAATTTCGGCAAGGAAAAGTAGACGCACATCCTGCATAGCAACATCTTAATCGATGACTACTCCTAAGCATGGCTCTCCACTACATCTGTCTACTTAGCCAGGCTTTTGCTAGCTTCCATTCTAGAAAATGATTTCACAGCTTTCCATTCTGAATATCACAACTTCCTCTGTCTATCCAAGACAAGACCCTATTCAGAAAAAAGAGAGATTCTACTCACTCCGATGTTTATCCATACTTTTCATTTTCTTGCTACCAGATAGGTCTCATTGAAATGCTTATACCTGAAAAGTTCACCAAATGAAGTGAACCTTCTCTCAGCCTCCTCCTCCATATCTACTTTGTATGTCCCATTTGAAGCAAAAGCATTGAGCAAATGTCAGTGGTCCACATATATGCTCCATATTTCTTTTTATCTTCTGAACCTGCTTTAGGTGGGCATTTCTCCTATCACTTATAACAACACAACTGTAGTCTAGCTCTCCAGTTGACCATATAGCAAATGGTAGAGAGAACTTAACACGGGAAGCTTGGTTACCGAGAAAGGAAAACACAATTATGGAAGTCGAAAAAATAATAAAATTGGAAAGAAAAACGTGACTGGAAGCTGCTGCTCAGGAAGATAAACTCCTGATGAAGCTGGTACCCACTGGGGAGGGTCTGAATAGCTGTGTGGCATAGAACTGGAACACTGTCAGTTGTTGGATGTAGCCTGCAGCTCAGAACATTGGGAACATCTAAAGATTATCAGATGAGGTATTATTTTTTTTAGAAAATCTGATACAACTTCATATCTTTACATGAATCAAATATTCTCAACTCCAACATCTGTTTCACATGACTTCTTCACTTTGATTTTAACAGGACATTAAACTGTGTCCTAAATGCCCAATACTAATTTCCTCAAAATTTGATTCGTCAATCTTTGTTATTCAATAAATTAATGCTTCACTTTACATTAATGAAGAGCTATTTATACATCATATATCGTATGGTCCATGCCTGGCTTATTTCCATATTTTATCTATAATTCCATCAATGGGAATAAAGAAAATCAGTATTCTGATTATTGTAACTAATGTGTCATTTCAATACATCTTCACTGAATTAAAACTTTCATTTATTTGCTTATTTATTTTTGTTTTTGTATATGAACATATTTTTACTTTGTGCATTCATGAGAACTGTTTTTGCCTGGTGCCCATGGACATCAGAAGATAAAACCAGATCACTGGAGCTGGAATTAAGGATGGTTAGTGCATAATGTGGGTACTCTGATCAGAACCCTGGTCCTCTGCAAAAGTATCAAGTCCTCTGAATCTCTGAGACATCCCTCCAGTAGCATCTGCCTTCAACTCTTAACCACGTTTTTCTCCATTAACCTAAAGACCTTCCCAGATACAAACTTGCTCTCTCATTCTCTCTCTCTCTCCCTCTCTCTCCTAACTGATGCTTCTTAAAGAATGCATATTCTTTAAAGGGTCCAAAATTTATTCAGTGCTACAGTAGCAGTCAGCTGGAAGATTGTCCAATGCTTATTGAGACTGATCAGATATTTGTTAAGTGAATAATTCTGACAAAAAAAATAGACTTAAAAAAAAAAGAGTCTTTGAGTAAGTGGACACAAATCCACAGGGTTGGGTGGTGGTAAAATATTGACAGACCACATTATATGTCTTTATGTTCTCTACTAAACTACCAATATTTTATTATTTTATGATTGGTTATTTAGTTTGAGGTACGTTGTTGTATGTTCTAACTGTATTTCAAATCCCTGTGTAGCCAAGGAAAGTCTTGCTTTGAACTCCAGGTGAGTCTTCTTTCATCTACCACTAGAGTGCTAAGATCTCAGGTGTGTGTTACCATGTGCAGGTTCTCTGGCATTGGCGATAGAACACAGATCTTTGTGCTGGCTAGGCAAACACTCCACCCACAAAGCTACAACCTTATTCCCTCCCCCAATCCTTACCCATAATTCTAAAACTTCCATGATGCACAGTCTAATATCACTAGATATTTAATTAATGACTAAAGTACACATTCACAACCTTCATAAATTGTACAAAATAACTTACATTAGAAATGCTAACACCTTTGAAGCACATTTTACTGAAACATCAACTAGGTGTTGTGGCGCTACCCCCATAAATTCTCACCAACACAACTGCCCAAGTGTGAACTACACTAATGGCTATGCCAAAGAAAGATGGAAAAAATCCCATCAGGTCTCAATCCAACACAAAGAACTATAGGCAACTGAGAAAAGCTAGTTTTAGGAGACACCAACTGTTGGTCCTGTGCAAGATGGTAGCTTTGGAAACATCTATAAACATCATTGTACAGACTAAGCAGGTTTCCTCTTGAAATGTATGTGTATTGTCCTACACATAACATGTTTGCATGCAATAGAATAAAAGAAGAGGCCATGAATTTGAAGGAGAGTAGGGAGGGATTTGGAGACCATTGGGGGAGGAAAGGAAAGGGAGAATTTAGCAATTATCTAAAAAAAAACAATTTAAAGCTCTGATAGGGCAAGTATCTACATGGTGTTCCTTTTTCCTAGTAATGTTTATGTGTATGTGTTTGAGTGTATTTACGAATATGTAGGGATGTAGAGCCCTGAGTTCAACCTCAAGCTTCAATTTCGGGCTCTGTCAACCTTGTTTTTTTGAGACAGGGTCTGACCCAAGGATCTAAGTATTAAGAGAGCAAACTGGATTACCAATAACCCCAAGGATTCTTTCTGTCTCTACTTCCTCAGCACTGTTTTCACAAGTGCACAGGACAATGCCCAGCATTTTACCTGGGTGTGTAGTGTTCCAGCTGAGGTCCTTGTGTTAGTATGGCTAGCACTGTACAGACAGGGTCACCCCCAGTCATTTGCTTCATCTCTACTTTGTAAACCTCATTTTTGTCTTTTCGTGGAAATTGTTAAACCTTTTGGTTAGGTTCCATTCATTATTAAAACCAAGTTTATCTTAAATAAATCTTTAATGTTGGACTTTGTCAGACATAGTTACACCCCCTTTCTGCCTAGCTTGGTAAGTGTATGGAATGGAGTCCTTCCACTTCCCTGCAAACTCCTTGACCAGCATATCAGTACAGCTAATCCCTCCATCCTTCCTGACAGTTGATGCCTGACTTGAGCTTGTCATTACTGTTTTCCATACCCACTCTATTTCCTTTCAATAGCCCACATCCCTCACTGCTCTCTCAGTTCTAGAATGCTGCAGTTTTTGCAGGAACTTGTCTATATTTCTGAAAAATGATTTTAACTTGGAATGGATTTAAGAAGCCACTCAAAAGTACATTACAACCAAATGTATTCCTCTTGATAAATTAGTTTACTTGGCTATTTTATACATAAATAGTGTCATTTCACACTGAAAATGGGCATTGTGGAACTACCTTTTGGTTTCCTTCCTACTCCATTCATGCCACCCTTAAAGAACAACTTGGCTTTCCCAGGACATAAAACCTGAGGCTAAGTCATTGCCCTGACCTTAGCTTCTGTTTCTTTGAATCCTCTATTTTTAGCAGGCTCTCTTAGTTCTATCTTCATCCTCACCTACAAGTTTACCATCAGCAACATGTCTGTGGTTTTCTCCATGTCCATTCTTCCCAATTGAGGATGTACCAACCTCCTGTCTCTATTGTACTGTTTGTAGGCTGACTAGATCATGGCCTCCAGGGAGATTCATATGGAAACTTCCTCACTGTGATGCATTTTTTTCACTTGGATATACTTACTCAAAATATCAGAAGCAGACATGCCCAGGGCATCTTTTTGAATCTTGGGTTTTATTTTCTCTTGTTCAGTTCTTCGGTAGGTAAAAAACACTGAGGTCTGAACTGCAGCAGGGTTCAAGAGGCCATTTTCCAGTGTCCTGGGCATGGAAACACAGTAATGGCATCGTGAGGGATAACAGGGACATCTTGATTCTATCTTTCTGATTCGTGTGCTGTAGAAGGTAGGCTAAAGTTAACCCCTGGAATCACTCCAAGGAATTTGTAAGCTCCCAATTCTCGGAGTCAGATGTCTTCATATTTAAAATAGCTAGACTAATTTATTTTTATTATTATCATTTATTACAATTAATTTAAATTGTATCCTGGTGGGAACCCCCTCCCTCTTCTCCTCCCAATCCCACCCTCCTTCTCATTTCTCCCCCTTTGCCCCTCCACTGATAGGGTCAGTCCTCCTCCCCTTCCATCTGACCTTAGCTTATCAAGTCTCATCAGGACTGGTTGCAATATCTTCCTCTGTGGCCTGGTAAGGCTGTGTCCCCCTCAAGGAGAGGTGATCAAACAGCCAGTCACTGAGTTCATGCCAGAGATTGTCCTTGTTCCCATTACTAGGGAATCCCCATGGAGACTGAGTCTATGGACTAGACTCATTTTTAATCTCTATACTGACAGAAGCTTTAATGGGCACTTTTATTTTCACTCTCTTTCCTTGAATTACTTTCTTTACATGGAAACCAGAGGATCAAGGTGTCTCATCATTTTTTAATGCCCTCCACTTATCTCTCATTTCACTTTAAATAAATTCTTTTCTATAGCTAATAAATCTATTCAGTATCAGCTTGGCAAATCCCTTTCATATTTTACTTGTTTTATATGTCTGTGAGTATCTCTATGCATGTATTTTGACTTCATGTATATCTAGTGCTCACAGAGGCCAGAAGAAGTTGTCAAATTTCCTGGAACTATACTTATATGCTGTTATGAACTACTAGAGGAGCAATGGTCACCAAATCCAGCAACACCCCCCTCTCCCCAGCAAGAACAGCAACCACTGTTAACCACTGAGCAATCTTCTACAGTGTTTCTTATGATATTACTGTTCTCTCCTTGATCATTTTCTAAAATAACATTTCATTTGCTGAATTTACATGGTAAATTTACTGTTTTATGACCATTTTCTCCTATCAAAACAGGGACTTTGTCTCATTTTCCACTGAGTTCAGAATACCTGTGACATTTCCTAGCATATAAAAAAGAAAGCCTTCAAAATAGAAAGTAAATAAGTGAGAAACATCAGCTTTTATCAGAATAAGTGGGAAAATAATGAATATATTTAAGATATGAACAAATTTTGTTCTTTTGAAAGTAATATAAAGGCGTAGTTGGAGTATTTCTATTACACTTTGTCTAGTACAGTTTCAATATGTACATTTTTCCCTTCCATTGCTTCAAATCCATCAGAGCTTAATTGCTTTGAAATAAACTAAAGCTTCCATGTTTTCCTACTTACTCACAAGGTATTTTGTATATGTCTCTTTCTGCTATATTTGAGAAAAAGGATCTATGCAGCAGAAAAATAATTAAAATAAATGTTGTTTTAGGTATAGGGAAGATCTATTCTCAATTGGTTGTTTGACACTCATTCTAATTCTACTCTATGACTAACCCCTTCTGGAGCTCAGCCCAATACTGGACACTCTTCATGTGGGCTAAGAGTGTCCAGCCCTTAGCGAAGTCATTATGGGCTTTCAGAGAGCATTGTAAGAGTAAAGGCTATAGGGTCGAGCCCAAGATGACTACTTTATGTGGAAAATGAGAAATGCTGCAAGATGTAAACACATAATGTACACTTTAAAGTACCCAGAGATAGTTATTGCTGCTGTGTGAGCAGGAAAGAATATGTTGTTAAAGTATTGTAATCTTACTAAAAGCAAGGCCAGCATAGGTCTATGGCCTTTTTGGAACTCTAGTTTATTTTTCATGATTTCTTTAAAAGTAAGTTTTTCGTTTGTTTGTTTGTTTGTTTGTTTTTTCAGACTAATGCCATTCAGGCCATACTTTTTTGTTGTTTTTATTGCTGCTGGTTTCAATTGAATGAAAATTCCTCCAAGCGTTGTTTCTTACCTTACAATTTATTTAAATTGTATCCTGGTGGGAACCCCCTCCCTCTTCTCCTCCCAATCCCACCCTCCTTCTCATTTCTCCCCATTTGCCCCTCCACTGATAGGGTCAGTCCTCCTCCTCTTCCATCTGACCTCAGCTTATCAAGTCTCATCAGGACTGGTGCCTAGATTTGCAGTATATTCAAACTTAAAAGTAAGAAAATTTGTAAGAGTGATTAAATGATTTCTAATTAGAAATGCAAGTTAAGGATTTTCAGGACAGGCTGAGGGATGGAGAGTGGGATTGGGAAGGAATGGAGGAGGAGGCTATGGCTGGGATACAAAGTAAATAAGCTGTGATTAATATAAAAAATAAAAATTAATAAATTTAAAAAGAAATGCAACTATTAAGAATAATGATTTTTGTTTCAACTAATACAAATAGAATCCCCTTAATAGTTTCCTTTCCCCCTCTAAAGCTCATTTAGTTTTAAATATGATGTAGATGTACATGTCATTAATTTAAGAATATGAGACTTTTGCTTTAACTACTTCGGATGTTGCTGGGTCCTAAAAAAGGACTATAATAACCACAGTGGAAATCATTCTTCAACCACCGCCTTAATGAACAGCATGACATTGTCTGGCTTCAAAATCAAATAATGGCTGTCAGATGTTCAAATGGACAAAACGAAAGCCATCTTACGAAGATCTGTTCCACAATTGTGTGGGAGTATGGAAGCTTACCATGGTATGTCAGCTTTTGAAAACCAGCTGACAAGCTTTGAAATGCAACCACTCTATGGTTAGTGAACTTCTGCATAAAAACAAAGTCAGTAGAAGTAAACCTTTTGGAAGGTATGCATTTATGCCTTTGTAAAAAAAAAATATTCTGTATTTGTTATCACAGGATCAATGATATTAGTTAAGGATTAAAGACTTCAGATTAAAACCCTCTAACACATTTGCTCTTAGAAGCCTTTAGATTTTGGTGGGGATAATAAGTGTCTATCGTGAGCCCTTGATTATGTTTCTTTTGGAACTCAAATTTGGTTTTATCTTACATTCAATTTTTTTATTTTCTATTTTTATCTCCTGTGAGTTTGATCAGAGGGCAAGGTTCCTTTTCCAAAAATTTTCCCTTTAAGTCACAACTATTAATAAGAATTATAATATAATTCTTAAGAATTATATACTGGATTGCCAGTATCTTATTGAGTATGTTTGCATCAATGTTCATAAGAGAGATAGGTCTGAAGTTCTCTTTTTTTGTTTGGGTCTTTGTGTAGTTTAGGTATCAAGGTGACTGTGGCTTCATAGAATGAGTTTGATAATGTTCCTTCTGTTTCTACTTTTTGTAATCGTTTGAAGAGATTTGGAGTTAGCACTTCTTTAAAGGTCTAGTAGAATTCTGGGCTGAAACCATCTGGCCCTGGGCTTGCTTTGGAAGGGAGACTTTTGATGATGTCTGTTTTCTTGGGGGATATATAACTCTTCAATCTTTCTTCCTGATCTTGATTTAATTTTGGTGAATTGGATTTATCAAGAAAATTGTCTCTTTCCTTTGGATTTTCAAATTTTGTGGCATGTAGGCTTTTGTAGTAAAACCTAATTTGTTTGGATTTCCTCATTGTCTGTTGTTATGTCCCCTTTTCTGATTTTGCTGATTTGGATAGTTTCTCTCTGCCTTTTAGTTAGTTTGGCTAAGGGTTTGTCTATCTTGTTGATTTTCTCAAAGAACCAGATGCTGGTTTGAACAGTTTTATTTGATTCTAATTTATTGATTTCAGTCGTGACTTTGATTTTTTTCCAGCCATCTACTCCACTTGGGTGTATCTGATTCATTTTATTCTAGGGCTTTCAGGTGGGCCATTAAGTTGCTTGTATGAGATGTTTCAAATTTCTTTTTGAAGGCACTTAGTGTTATGAATTTTCTTCTTAGCACTTCTTTCATTGTGTCCCATAAGTTTGGGTATGTTCTGCCTTCATTTTCATGAATTCTTGAAAGTCTTTAATTTCTTTATTTCTTCCCTAATCCAGTGTCACTGAGTAGGGAGTTGTTCAGTTTCCATGTGTGTGTAAAATTTTTTTGCAGTTTCTGTTGTTGTTGAAGTCCAGCTTTAGTCCATGGTGGTTAGATAGAATACAAGGGATTATTTCAAACTTCTTGTATCTGCTGAGGCTTGCTTTGTGACCATCTGTATGGTCTATTTTGGAGAAAGTTTCATGAGGTGCTGAAGAGAAGGTATACTCTTTCAAATTTGCATGAACAGTTCTGTAGACATCTATTAGGTCCATTTTATTTAGGACCTCTGTAAGTGCCTTTATTTCCCTATTTTGCTTCTGTCTAGATGATCTGTACCTTGGTGAAAGTGGAGTATTGAAGTCTCCCACTATTAAGGTGTTGGGATTGATGTGCAGTTTAAGTTTTAATAATGTTTCATTTATAAGTGTAGGTGCTCTTGTATTTGGGGCATAGATATTCAGAATTGTGATGTCCTCCCCATGGATTTTTCCTTTGATGAGAATGAAGTGCCCTTCCTCATCTTTTTTGATTAATTTTGGTTGAAAGTTTATTTTATTAAACATTAGGATAGCTACCCCAGCTTGTTTTCTGGGTCCATTTGCTTGAAAAACATGTTTTCAGCACTTAACTCTGAGGTAATGTTTATCTTTGGTGCAGGGGTGCATTTCTTGGATTCAGAAGAATGTTGTATCCTGTTTCCACACCCATTCTGTCAGTCTGTCTCTTTTTATTGGAGAGTTGATTCCATTGATGTTGATAGATAGTAGTAACCAATGAATGTTACTTCCTTTTCTTGTGGAATTGGTGGTATTACTGTGATTCATTGCTCATTTTCTTTCAATTTTTGTTGTGAAAGTTATCTGTATCCTATGTTTTCTTGGGTAGTTGTTTTCATTGGATTGGAGTTTTCCTTTTAGTATTTTCTGTATGGCTGGCTTGCTGTGTAGATATTGTTTAAATTTAGTTTTGTCATGGACTATTTTGCTTTCTCCATCTATGTTGATCGAGAAAAAAAAGAAATCTTTGTTGGATAGTGTAGTCTGGGTTGGTATCTGTGGTCTCTTAAAGTCTGCATGACATCTGCCCAGGCCCTTCTGGCTTTCATAGTTTCTGTTGAGAAGTGTGCTGTGATTCTGATAGGTCTACCTTTATATGTTACTTGGTCTTTTTCCCTTGCTGCCTTTAATATTTTTTTCTTAGTTCTGTAGGTTTAGTATTTTGACTCTGATGTGACATGAGGAGTTTCTTTTTTTATTCTAGTCTACTTGGTGATCTCTTGTATGTTTATGGGCATCTCTTTCTTTAAATCAGGAAAATTTTCTTCTATGATTTATTGAAAATATTTTCAGGACCTTGGAGCCTGAAATCTTTTCATCTATTCCTATTATTCTTAGATTTCATCTTCTCATGGTATCCTTGATTTCTTGGACATTTTGTGTTTGAGACTTTTCTGATTTTACTTTTTCTTTGAGAGATGTAACACTTTCAACAAGTGTAGCTTCATAACCTGAGATTCTCTCCTCTGTCTCTTGTATTCTACTGGTGATGCTTACCTTTGTGATTCCTGATCGTTTCTCTAAGTTCTCCAGTTCCAGGGTTTTCTTTGTTTGTGTTTTCTTTATTGCTTCTAATTGTCTTTTTATGCCTTGCACCTTTCCTCCATCTGTTTGAATGTGGATTCCTGTCTTCCTATGACGGCTTTTTTTGTTTGTTTGTTTGTTTGTTTCCTCTCTATATGCCAGTAATTGTGCCTCTATTTTGCCTGGATTCGTTTGGCTGTTTTTTCCTGTATTTCTTTGAGAGCTTTGTTCATTTCCTCTTTTTTTTTTTGCCTCCATTTGTGTGGCTATTTCTTTGATAGCTTTGTCATTTCCTCTTTATTTGCCTCCACATGTGTGACTATTTCTCTGAGAGATTTGTTCTTTTCCTCTTTATGTGCCTCTAGTAACTGGATAAGCTCAGCTTTGAAGTCATTTTCCTGTGTTTCCACTGAATTAAAATATCAGTTGATTTGGGGGGGTTGCTGGTAGAGCCATGATGTCTGATTTTTGTCGGGGGTGTTCCTCCCCTGACCTCTGGCCATCTGCTTATCTGTAACCTTCATTGCTTGTTCCTGGAGTCTGTGCTTCATACTGGGTCCATCTTTCTCGGTGTCTGTAGTATTCTTCAGGAAGTTGAGAGTGGTCCACGGGTTTGAGAGTACGCATTGGTGTTTCAGTTGTATCTAAGGCAAGTAGGGCCGCTGGTGCAGAATCACAACTATGGGATAGCAAGTGTGTGTGTGTGCATGGAGGTTTGTCTTGAAGGACAGAGTCTACAGAGTGTAGATAATTCGAATGTGTGGGGGTGCAGGTACAGGAGGGTGTGGATGCTAGCTCTGTTCACAGGCACAGTTTGCGGTGCTGTTTGTGGGCACACAGAACCTGCGGTGATTTCCTAAATATCTCAGTGGTCTACAGTTCTGTCATACTGTCGTTCTGGTGTTCAGATCTGCCTGGGCTCCAGGAGTTGTTTGCCTAGACTTCACTGGAAGACCTGAAGAGCAGGGGCTTCAATGTTCATAATGTTGTCTCAAGTATCCCTATGTTCCTGCAGAACTTGGGGGCTGGTATTATGGTCCACTGGGAGTTCAGCCACCTCGGCAGAACCAGAAGGCCGCTGGAACAGATGCCTTATGGAAAGCCCTGGGGAGCTACAGACCTGGTTGGCCTGGTGGAGCAGCCAGCACTTCACTGTGTGCTAGGAGCTGAGGGCACTGCAGGCCCAGCACTGAGCTCTGTGGCGGGTGCTGTGGGCTGCCTTTGTAGCCTTTTCCTCCACCAAGGAGGGAGAAGGGAGGCCTATTGAGGGATTGCAGAGGGTTCTGTGCTAGGAGCTGCATACACTGTGGACTGCCTCTGCTGCCTCCCCTGCTGCCTAAGCTTCCTCTGCTGCTGCCTCTGGTTGAGTATGGAGGCCTGTTAAAGGGGAAGTGCCTGGGAATTCAGTTCCCAGGAGAAGTCCGCAGAAAAGTCCACAGTTAACCTGAATCCTAATGGTCTCAGCCCAGGGCTTGTCATCTTTCTCCCAGGAAGCCTCAGTGTTGATGTTCGGGTTCAGCTGTCCCTCCACTCACCAATTTAAGAGTCTCAGATTCTCTGCACCTCAGATAGGGTACATGCTGGTCACCACCATCTTGGATCTCCCTCTTGTTTTTGTTTTGTTTTTTCAATTTCTTTATAAGATGGGTTACATTGATAGATTTCACTATGTTGACCCACCCATGCATCCCTGGGATGAAGCCTACTTGATCATGGTGGATGATATTTTTTAATGTATACTTGGATTCAGTTTGTGAGTACTGTATTGAGTATTTTTGCATCAATGTTCATGAGAGAGATTGGTATGAAATTTTCTTTCTTTTTGAGTCATTGGTTTAGGTATTATGGTGACAGGCCTCATAGAATAAGTTTAACAGTGTTTCTTCTGTTTCTGTTTTATGAAGTCGTTTGAGGAGTATTGGTATTAGCTCTCCTTTGAAAGTCTGGTAGAATGCTGCACTAAAAATCATCTGACCCAGGGCTTTTTTGTTTTGTTTAAGAGAATTTTAATGACTGTTTCTATAGAGGTGGTAGATCTATTTACCTGATCTGTAATTAAAAGTGGTAGGTGGTACCTATCAAGAAAAATCATCCATTTCTTTTAGATTTCTTGAATGTTGTGGAGACAGGTTTTTGAAGTACAATGTAATGATCCTTTGGATTTTGTCAGTTTCTTTTGTTATGTCCCCGTTTTCATTTCTGATTTTGGTAATTTGGATATTATCTCTGCCTTTTGGTTAGTTTGGCTAAGATTTTGTCAATCTTGTTGATTCTCTCAAAAACAACAACAAAAAAACCAGCTCTTGGTTTTGTTCTTCTTATTCTTCTCTTTGTTTCTTACTTATTGATTTCAGTCCTGAGTTTGTTTATTTCCTGCCATAATCCTTTTGGGTATGTTTGCTTCATTTCCTTTGAGAACTTCTAGGCATGCTTTTAAATTGCTAGTATGAGCACTCTCCAATTTCTTTAATACACTTAATGCTATGAACTTTCCTCTTAGCACTGCTTTCATTGTGTTCCATAAATTTGGGTATGTTTTACCTTCGTTTTTATTGCATTCTAGAAAGTCTTTCATTTCTTTATTTCTTCCCTGATTCAGTGGTCTTTAAGTTAAGAATTGTTCGATTTCCATGGAATTGTAGATTTTCTGGTGTTTCTGTTATTGTTGAAGTTCCATTTTAATCCACAGTGGTCTCATCAAAGAAGGTGTTATTTCAATGTTTTTTTAATCTGCTGAGATTTTCTTTGTGACCAACTAGGGGGCAATTTTAGAGACTGTTCTATGAGAGGAAGGTATATCCTTTTGTGTTTGGATGGAATCTTTTTTTAGATATCTGTTATGCCCATTTAATTCATTCTGTCAGTGAGTTTCATTATTTCTTTTTTTAGCTTCTGTCTTGTTAATCTGGCCAATCTTGAAAGAGGGCTGTTGAAGTCTCCTACTATTTAATGTGTGAGTTCAAACTGTGATTTAAGCTTTAGCAATGTCTCTTTAACAAATGTGTGTGCCCTTTTATTTGGGACACGTGTTCAGAATTGAGATGTCATCTTGGTCTATTTCTCCTTGGATGAGAATGAAGTGTCTTTTCCCATCTATTTTGATTAATTTTGATATAATGTCTATTTTATTAGATATTATAATGGTTACTCCTGCTTGCTTCTTTGGTCTATTTACTTGGAAAACCTTTTAAAGCTTTTTACTCTGAGGTGATGTCTATCTTTGTTGGTGACGTATATTTCTTGCATGAGGCAGAATTGGATCCTGATTTTCCATCTATGCTGTTAATCTGTGTTTTAAATTGGGAAATTGGGTTCATTGATGTTGTCAAATATTAATGACCAATAATTGTTAATTCCTGTTCTTTTGATATTGGTGTTATTCCTGTGCTTGTGTTTCTATGTGCTTCTCTTCCCCTTTCTTTCTTTCTTTCTTGACCAAAATAAATACAAACATTTAATGGCAGAAAATAAAAACTAGAAGATAAGAATTTAAGAGAATTGTCACACAAAAGGTATCAATTAAAAAGCAAGAGTTGAAAAAATATAATAACTACAATCAAGAATCAACCTGGGGTTTAATAGCAGGTAGGGTCTACAGTAAGAGGACTGCTGACGTAGGAGAATAGTCAATATCTACGTTCTACAGATAGTTTCGTTTATTTGTTGTTGTTGTTCTTTTCATTTCTTTATTTTTGTCATGTTTTTATTATTTTAAATAAATTTTTTAATTTTATTTTTTTATTAGCTACATTTTGTTAACTCTGTGTCCCAGCTGTATCCTGCTCCCTCATTCCCTCCCCAACCCCACACTCCTTCCCTGGTCTCCTCCCTTATTCATTGTTTATGTATTCTTTCTTTCTTCCTCTCTTTCTTTTCTTTCTTTATTGCTTTAATTGAATTATTTATTTCCTGTGTTGTCTTGGACGTAGTTAACCTCCTCGGGTTACATTTTCCCTTCCAGTATTTTCTGTAGGAATAGATTTGTGAATAGATAATGTTTCAATTTGTTTTTCTCGAAATATCTTGTTTTCTCCCTCTATGGTGATTGAATGTTTTGCTGTGCATAGTAGTCTGGGCTGACATCTATGGTCTTTTAGGGTCTGCAAGAATCTGCCCAGGTCCCTCTGGCTTTAATACTCTCTGTTGAGAAATCGGGTGTCATTGTGATAGGTCTGCCTTTATGTTACTTGGCCTTTTCCCCTTAAAGCTTATAATATTTTTTTCTTTGTCTGTACATGTAGTATTTTGATTATTATGTGTCAGGTGGATTTTCTTTTCTGGTCTGTTCTATTTGGTATTCTGTAGGCCACTGGTGTGTTTATAGGAATCACTTTAGGTTGAGAAAATTTTCTTCTATGATATTGTGGATCATATTTTCTGGATCTTGAAGCCAGGAATATTCTCTTTCTTCTATTCCTATCCTTATTTGGTTTTTGTCTTTCATGGTTTCCTTGATTTCTTCGGTGTTTTGTGTTAGGACTTTTTTTTCAATTTAACACTTTCTTTAACAGATATATTGATTTTTTTGTTGTTTTAATTTATTTTTTATTAATTACAGTTTATTCACTTTATATATCCCCTGTAGCTCCCTACCTCCTCCTCTCCCAATCCCACTCTCCTTCCCTCTTCCTCACCCATACCCCTCTACCAATCCACTGATAAGGGAGGTCCTCTTTACTCTGATACTAATCTATCAGGACTCATCAGGAGTGGCTGCATTATCTTCCTCTGTGGCCTGGTAAGGCTGCTCCCCCCTCGGGGGGGGTGATCAAAGAGCAGGCCAATCAGTTCATGGCAGAGACAGTCCCTGTCCCCATTTATGGAACACACTTGGACACTGAACTGCCATAAGCTACCTCTATGCAGGGGTTCCAGGCCATCTCCATGAGTTGCCCTTGGCTGGAGCAGCAGTCTCAGAAAATACCCCTATGCCCAAACTTTTTGAATCTGTTGGTCTCCTTGTGGAGTTCCTGTACTCTCCAGGTCTTACTATCTCCCCCTTCTTTCAAAAGATTACCTGCTCTCAGCCCAAAGTTTGGTTATGAGTCTCAGCATCTGCCTCAGTACCCTGCAGGATAGAGCTTTTCAGAGGCCCTCTATTGTATGCTGCTGTCCTCTTCTCTGTTTTCTCCCTTCTCTGATGTCCATCCTCTTGACTTTATGAATGGAGATTGAACATCTTAGCCAGAGTCCTCCTTCTTGATTAGCTTCTTTAGGTGTACAGATTTCAGTATGTTTATCCAATCTTATAGAACTAGTACCCATTTATGAGTGAGTGTATACCATGTGTGTCTTTCTGCTTCTAGGATACCTCACTCAGGATGATCTTTTCCAGTTCCTACCATTTACCTGCAAATTTCGTGATTTCCTTGTTTTTTCTTGCTGAATAGTATTCCATTGTGTAGATGTACCACAATTTTTGTATCCTTTCCTCAATTGAGGGGTATCTGGGTTGTTTCCAGCTTCTGGATATTACAAATAAAGCTGCTACAAACGTGGTCAACAAAACAGAAATTAAACAAAGAAACAATAACTCTAACAGAGGTCATGAATCAAATGGACTTAACAGACATCTACAGAACCTTTCGCCTAAACACAAAAGAATTTTACCTTCTTTTCAGCATCTTATTGAACCTTCTCCAAAATACACCATATAGTTGGTCACAAAGCAAAACTCAACAGATACAAGAAGATTGAAATAATCCCTTGTATCCTATCTGATCACCATGTACTAAAGCTGGACCATAACAACAACAGAAATAGCAAAAAGCCTACACCACACATGGAAACTGAACAACTTGCTACTCAATGACAGTTGGGTCAAGGAAGAAATAAAGAAATAAAAGTCTTCCTAGAACTTAGTGAAGGAACAATATACCCAAACTTATGGGACACAATGATTTTTTTAATTTCAAAATGTTTTAATTTTTTTACATTACTGTGTTTTATATTCTTTTTATTATTATCATTTATTACACTTTATTCAAATTGTATTCCAGCTGTGGCCCCCTCCCTCATCTTCTCCCAATCTCACCCTCCTTCCCTATTTTCCCCCTATGACCCTTCCCTAGTCCACTGATAGAGAAGGTCCTCCTCCCCTTCTATTTGATCCTAGCCTATCACAATGTTTTATACTAGTTTCCCTCCTATTGTTGCACACACATTCTTACAGTTATATATCCTATTATCTACCATCTATCATCTGTCTATCTTCTTTATCATACATCTATGACACAGAAGTAGACACACACAAACACACACACACACACACACACATACTGTTGTAAATATGTGATTTCTTCCAAACACATGTGCTTCAAAAATTGTTGAAAATCAATGTTTTAAAG
Source organism: Rhombomys opimus (assembly GCA_010120015.1). Classification (NCBI taxonomy): domain Eukaryota; kingdom Metazoa; phylum Chordata; class Mammalia; order Rodentia; family Muridae; genus Rhombomys; species Rhombomys opimus. The sequence goes on along the minus strand of REGO01000384.1, from coordinate 1,758,860 downwards.
TCTAAAGTTTGAAGGATTTAAAATGCATTTGTCACTTTGTTAGTTATGGCATGATCCAGTCCACAGAGGAAGACAAAGCAGCCAGTCCTGATGAGACCTGATAGACTAGGGTCAGATGGAAGGTGAGGAGGACCTACTCTATCATTTGACTGGGGGAGGGGCATAGGAGAAGAAGAGGGAAGGAAAGTGGGACTGGGAGGGGAGGGGGAGAAGACTACAGCTGGGATACAAAGTGAGTAAACTCTAAGTAATAAAAACAAAAACAAAAAAATCACTCGATGAAACAGAAAATAATCCCTCATCACTTGGACAGATAGTTTTGAAGATACACAGATATTCTCTTGTATAGCTCAGAGCATACTTCTCTGACATGATAACATTGTTTCTTTGGGGGAAAGGTATTGACTATGGCTAAAACGGGTAGCTTTTCATGAAGCTATTGTTAAGAATTAGTTCATATGTTCTGGAGAAATCAAGACAGAACACTTCCTAAAACCATTAGTCTGTCATGAGAATGATAATAGTCATTTGAAAATACCTTTATGAGGGAGCCTGGAAGAAAGAAACTTTCACTCGGCACCAAATTATCCTTTTCTTTCCTGGAGCTAACCAAAAATAGCTACAGCAGTTTGTAGACAAACCACTGAAGTGTAAACATTCTGTAGTAGTCAGGGGGAGAAACCACTGTGATGTTAACATTCCATGGCTCATGCCATAACTGATTTCTTCTATTGTATCTTCTACACTTAAGATTCTTTCCTCCATCACTTCTATTCTGTTGGTGATGCTTACCTCTGTAGTTCCTGTTTTCTTCTTTAACTTTTCCATCTGCAGAATTTCCTCAGTTTGGTTTTTCCTTATTGCTTCTACTTTCATTTTCATGTTTGGAATAGATTTGTTCATTTCCTTCACCTTTTAGTTGTGTTTTCTTGTATTTTTTAAGGGATTTATTTTCTCTTTAAAAGCCTTTCTCTTTTTAATAAGGTTGGATTTAACGTAATCCTCTTGTTCTTAGGCAGTGTTAGAATATCCAGGGCCTGATGTGATAGGATAGCTGGGCTCTGGTGGTGCCATATTGCCCTAGCACTTGTTGAATGTGTTCTTAGGCTGGCATTTAGCCATTTGACTTGCCTTGGTGTTGGCTCTGTAGTTGTGCCTCAAGTGAACCTGAATGTCTCTGGGGTCCTGAAGGTCTCTGGCGACTCTACTGGGTTTGCTGTTCTGCTCTTTCTGGAGACCCTGAAGACTCTTCAAGCTGAGCCTCAGGTGGGTCAAGCAGATAGAAAGCAGGTGGAAAGAGCTCTAAGCTGAAAGTTGCTTGGACCCCACCCCCAGGACTCCTTGGGATGGGAGGTAATGGGCTTTGCATCTGCTTACAGCTCACCTCTGCTGGCTCTCAATTTTCTCCCATTCTTTTGGCATTCTCCAACTCCATTGTTTCCTTAGATGTATAGAAGGTTTTAGAATTGTGCAATATCCCATCTATCAATTTTTTCTTTTTTGTAAATGAATGGAATTCTATTCAGAAAGTCTTTTCTGTGCCTGTAAAAGTATAGGTTACTGTCTATAGTTTCTTCTAGCAATTACAGCACTGCAAGTTTCATATTGAGGACTTTCACCTTAGAACTTGATCTTTGTACAAGTCAATAGATAGCTGTACATCCAGATACAGGTCTTGGAATGTCCACAATCCCTTCATTGTTTTCTTCACACTTTGTGTCTTTAGTGATTCTATTATGTCATCTTTAATATAATTAATTATTATATCATTTTGTTGGGTGTTTCACTTGGGTCTTTTCTTGATAATTTGTTTTTGTTTTTCAAACCTTTTTGTATTTTGGTTTTGTACTGTGTCTGCAGTATTTTGTATGTTATTTATGCTTTAGTAATGGGACATTATACTATTTTTGTCTTGTTTCAGAAATGCAACATATTATCAACACTTCACACTAAGCAGAGTTCATATCTATTCCTTCTGTAAAACATAAATATTCTAATGAAATTAGTCCTTTCCTTACTATTTTTCGCTTTTATCTAACAGTTAGTTAAAATGTAAATGATAAACTCTACATTATATTATTTTGTTTTAAATATTCAAATAACCTTTAAGGAGATTAAGAAAAAGTAAAATAACATATTTTTGCACTTGACTACCACTTTGGTGCCTTTTCCCCCATTAGCTTTGGCTAATTGCTGACATTTCAATAGTGTAGAAACATTTTTTTGCATATATTTTAGTACAGTTTAACTGAAATTTTTTATCTGTAATGTTTTTCTTTCACCTTTGCATTGACAAATACTTTTCCTGAACAAACTTTGAGTTGATATTGTTTTAAACAAACATTTTGGTTTAAGAGATACGTATTTGTCCATCTAAGTTTTCCACCTGTCTTTCTGATATTGAGTAGTTGCATGATTGGTTACCTAAAGCAGGACACTTGGCCCTGGTCGTGTTGGCATAAGAGAGCAGTAGACTGACCAACTCAGCTTCTACCCAGGCCCAAATCCAGTACTCTGAGTTGGCCCACCCCAAATCTACCCCATCTATAAATTGCTGGGGTGCTTGAAGGGGGCAATATTTCAGGTTAAAAGCTACAGGATATCCATCACATAAGGCAACAACAGGATATCCTTCATGAGGAAGCCAAGTGAGGATCCAATATTGACAGTGCAGTAGAAGCCAAGGGCCATTAACAGGTCATTGACTCCTTGCACTGACCATGTGCCAGTCAAGCTGTTTGGGCTATACTTTTTGACACCCCATGACACATTACAACTTCCATGTTCAGATTTGCTGTTTTTTGTTGTTTTGTTTTGTTTTTATTGAGGGGGGAGATTGCAAGGGCAGAAAGCAGATATAAAAGGACAGGGATATAAGTGGGATTGAGGTGCATAATATGAAATTCACAAAGAGCCAATTAAAAGTTTTTAAAAAATGTTTTCATCCAGGTAGGCATTGGACTGATGTCATGGACTGCTTTAAGTATTCAAATCATAAGGGTTTTTTTTTTTGTCTATTTTAAATGCTTCTATTAGTGTTGCTGTTTATCAATGCCCCTCGCATGAAGACTCAGGATGCAACTTGAGTTTTGAAGTAGAAGAAAGATTTTCAAAATGGAATAATATTTGTTTACTCTGATACTTATATGGAATATCATGTTTTTCATTTTACTCAGGAAGTCAATACTACTCTTAAAGGCCTCCGTGATGACCTGAATTATGTGTATAGCATAATGTCAAACTGCTTTTCTTTACTTGTTAATGTTCTTTAATTTTTATTTATTTTTAAAGTACACATTATAATATTTTTATAGATACATTAATATATATTATAATATATACTTCATAGAAATATCTTATATACATATAATTTTGTTTGGCAGCAATGGCGTAACTCACAAAATATTTTGTGAATGTGTCCAAATTCTTTCAATTGGCAGAAAAAGAGGGTGGCATGGATGCCAATTCAATCTTCAGTCTCCATAGCCTGAGCCAGTAGAAGCTTCCTGTTCTTTAATAATTTTTTTTTCATTTCCTCTTTAAGGGCCTCTATTATCTTCATAAGATGGGATTTATGGCCATTTGTCTATACTTCACCTGTGCTGGAATATCTGTGTCTTGCTGCAGTTGGCTATTGGGGCTTTTGGTACCATATTATCCTGGCTATTTTTCGTAGTGTTCTTATGCTACCATCTAGACATCTGGGTTTGGGGTGATTAGAAGTTTGGGTGCCAATTCTAGGCTTTATCTTTGTTGGATGGTCATTTCTTGCATGTTATCTCCCTTGCTTTCTGTAACCTTTTAGGTCTCCTGGTGTGAGTAGCCTGTGGATCTGGTAATCAATGAGTCTTCAGAACCATCAGGGTTGTTCCACTGGAGATTTTGTGGCCTGTGTGACCTCTGGGTTTTGGGTACTTGTGATACCTCTGTAGTTTTGGGGTTTGGGGAATTGGTATGGCCTGTGGCATTCTGGACACTGATGTGGTCTCTGGGATTCCAGGTACCAGGGATGTCTGGGGATCCTAGTCCTTGTTTGGCCTCTGGAAGAGTGGTAGACTTCTGCCAGGGTTGTGGGGTAGAATATGGAGCCCAGGACAGGGGAGCCCTTGCAGACTGCTGGGCAAACTTTAGGGAGTCTGAGTTGGCTGTGAGCAGTGTCTTACCTGGGGTTTCTGGCTTGGTCTCTATTAGAATGGGAGTATTCTTTTGGGTTTTTAAAATTATTATTATTATTATTATTATTATTATTATTATTATTATTATTTTAGGATGCCTATTTTCTAATTCCAGAGAGGAGAAAAGGATGTGGATTTTGGTCGGTGTGGAAGTGGGGAAGATTTGGAAGGAGTTTGAGAAAAATAAATAGTAACCAGACTATATTATTTGAAAGTATATACTCTCAAATAGGAAATAAAAGTGATGCTCTAATATTGATCTAATCTTAGAGAAACTTTCATTACTTAGCAGAAGTTAGATAAAAGCACAGATATTTGAAAATCAGAGTGAATATAATCTGGAACACAAATGCTTTGTAAGAAATTTAGAAATTTGGAAGGAGGATGAAGTAATTTCTGGGGAATTATGTCCCATGCTGCCTCTCAAAAAAAAAAAAAAAAAAACCCTGCTTTTGAAGAAAAATAGGCTCCAACAGCCTAAGACAGATAAAGCATCGATAGTCTGCACATATGCTTTTATGTCTGCTTTGCAATGGAATAAAAGTAATGAAAGAGAAGTGATATTGCTAAAGAATATCTTCTGTACGTTAAAGAGAAGGTGTTGCAATGTCTTCTTGAGTTGTTTTGCATGAAGATTGGTCATTGTGTGTATAACCCTGGAGTACTTAATTATAACTACTTATATAAATAGATAATAATAAGCAGTAACATACTTCCCTGTTGACTTGGTTGGCACAAACATTCTATTTCTCTCTCTTCTCTGACAACAAATATTGCATCTATCCCATGGTTTTCTGTGACTCCTCACCAGATTTTCCATGGCGGTGATTGGAAAAAGATTTAATTCTGGGGACAATTTGCATTATTGAAGGAAAGAATCCAGTAACTAGGAGTGAAATAAAGAGCTTGCTGGCCAAAAAATCCCTCACAACTCATCCTGTACTCCTAGGATGAATGACATGCTCATTTATTTCTTTTGAAATACTTATTAGTCACAGCGGTAGGATGTTCCCAGGAGCAAGGCACTGGCCAATTCTTGCTGCAGTTTAATAGAACTTCTTGGCCTCAGGGATCACTCTTACTAGAGATTCTAGTTGCACAGGTCCATGGCACACCAAGGCAGAAAGCAAAGGTGAAGTCTGCCTTTGCCTGCCCCGGTCTCCATGGATGACCTATCAATAAAGCAGAGAAACTGCCAGAAATAGTACCAGTTCCTAGCTGACACAGTGACTGACTGAAGTCTTTAGAGGAAAGAAGACACTGGGAGAAGTGTTTAAACTCTGCTTGACTTGTTCAGTCAGGAAGCTTGGGAAATGATAGATATATAACATCTATGAAGAAGCCTAAGCTTTTCTGTTTGTTTTCATTAATACAAAAATGAGTGCTTAGCCATTTTAATCAATAGACACTGTAACATATCACACACATTATGTGTTAACAATAACCAAAGGCCAATGAGATGGTTTATAGAGAAAAGAAAGATACAAACATAAGAATCTTCTTCCATGGTTACATAATGCCAAGGCTGGTGACTCCAGGAGCTGTCCAGCAGGGTTGGAGGACTTGCATAAGGGTCCCGAGGGGCCATTGTTTTGAAGGTAGAGCCTGGTTTCCAGTGAGAAACCAAAGATTTTGTATATGACAGAACCATGGGGCATCTTCCAAAATACAGTTGTGAACAGAGAGCTGAACAAGAACAAGAGACAGATGTGTGTGGCAGGCAGTAACATTGGGTGTGTGGAAGTGGTTCAGCCCTTTGATACTGAAACCCTATGTACTAGACATGAATTATGGGACATGCTGTTTAGTCTGCTGAGTGCCATCCTGCTTTGCTCCAATCTTTCCTCACTATGTCCCATTCCTTCCTTCAGAGAATGTAATGTGAATTCTTTTCCATTCTATGTTAGACTATCTATCTATCTATCTATCTATCTATCTATCTATCTATCTATCTATCTTTATCTATTTATCATCTTTCTGTCATGTATATATGTTGTGTGTGTATGAATATATGTGTATATATCCATACACACACACACACACACACACACACACACACACACACACACATATATATGTAACAGGAGGTCATAAAAATTTCCTTGGAGACTGAGCTGCCATGGGCTACATCTGTGCAGGGGTTCTAGGTTATATCCATGCATGGTCCTTGGTTGGAGTATCAGTCTCAGAAAAGAACTATGGGCCCAGATTTTTGTATCTGTTTCTCTCCTTGTGGAACTCCTATCCCTTCCAGGTCTTTCTATCTTTCATTTCTTTCATAAGATTCCCCGCACTCTGCCCAAAGACTGACTATGAGTCCCAGCATTTGCTTTGATACCTTGCTGGGTAGAGTCTTTCAGAGGCCCTCTGTGGTAGGCTCCTGTCTATTTCCCTGTTTTCTCCCTCTTCCAATGTCTTTCATGTTTGCCTTTCTGAATGAGGATTAATCATCTTACCCAGGGTCATCCTTCTTGCTTAGCTTCTTTAAGTTTACAGATTTTAGTATGTTTATCCTATGTAATATGCCTAATATCCACATATAAGTGAGTACATACCATGTATGTGTTTCTGTTTCTGGGATAACTCACTCAGCATGCTCTTTTCTACTTCCCACAGTTTGCATGCAAATTTGATGATTTCCTTGTTTTTAATTGCTGCATAGTATTCCATTGTGTAAATGTACCACAATTTCTGTATCCATTCCTCAGTTGAGGGACTTCTTGGTTGTTTCCAGGTTCTGGCTATTATAAATAATGCTGCCATGAACATGGTTGAGCAAATGTCCTTGTTGCATAGTTGAGCATATTTTGGATTTATGCCTAGGAGTGGTGTAGCTGGATCTTGAGGAAGCACTGTTCCTAATTGTCTGAGAATGTTCCAGATTGATTTCCAAAGTGGTTGTACTAGTTTACATTCCCACCAGCAATGGAGGATGCCTCCCCTTTCTCTACATCCTCTCTGGCATGTATTGTTACTTGAGTTTTTTATCAGCGATTCTAATGGGTGTAAGGTGAAATCTCAGGGTCGTTTTGATGTGCATTTCCCTGATGACTAAGGGGAGGAGGACCTCCTCTACCAGTGGACTTGGAGAGGGGCATGGGAGGAGATGAGAAAGGATAGGTGCAATTGGGAGGGGACAATGGTGGAGGCTACAGCTGGAGTACAAAGGGAATAAACTATAATTAATTAAAAAAAGTAGTGAAAAAATAAATTGTCTTGGGTCTCTGAAATGACTTCAGGACACAGGAATTTCTTTTGAAATTTACAATTCATTTGTATTTAAATTCTCTCATTAGTTTATTTATTTAATCACAGCCTGATCACAACACTTTTCCTCCTCTCCTCCCAGTTGTACCCTCACACCCCCTTCACCATTCCCCCCTCACACCCCTTCACCATTCCCCCCTTACACCCCCTTCACCATTCTCCCCTTTATTTCTATTCAGTGAAGGATGGACCCCATCAGTCCTAGCACATCAAGTAACAGCAGGTCTAAGCAGTGTCCTATCCCCACTGAGGCCAGAAAAGGCCACCCAGCAAGGCGAACGAAATTCAAAATCAGGTAACACAGTCAGCGACATACCCCTCTCTAACTATTAGGCGACATACATCATGACCGAGCACCACATTGGCTATATGTAAGGTGTGTAGGTCCAGCCCATGCATGCTGTTTGGTTGGTGGTTCAGACTCTGTGAGCTAACCAAGGGTCCATGTTAGTTGACTCTTTAGATTTTCCTGTGGTGTCCTAGACTTCTCTGGTTCCCTCATTCCTTCTTCCCATTCTTCCATAATACTCATAGAGCTCCTTTGCGTAAATCTACTGCAGATTCTCTATTCACTCTCCAGTTGAGGGACATCCGAGATGTTTCTAATTTCTGGCTTTCACAAATAAAGCCACTATGAACATAGCTGAGGAAGTGTCCTTATTGTATGGTGGAGCATTTCTTGGGTATATGCCTAGACGTGGTATAGCTGGAGATAGAACTTTTCCCAATTTTCTAAGAAAGTGCTAGACTGATTTCCAAGGTGGTTGTACAAGTTTGCACTCCCACCATCAATGGAAGAGTGTTCCTCTTGCTCTATACCCTTTTCAGAATGTGCTATCACTTGAGCTTTTTATTTTCTATTTTTTATTTATTTTACTTCAGCCATTCTGTGCCTGGTGTAAGACGGAATCAGAGTTGTTGTCTTTTTTAATTAAATTTTTATTTTCATATTAATTACAGTTTATTCATTTTGTATCCCAGATATAGTCCCCTCCATCCTCCTCTCCCAATCCCACCCTTCCTCCTTCATCTCCTCCTATGCCCCTCTCCAAGTCCATGGATAGAAGTCCTCTTCGCCTTCCAGCTCACCCTAGCTTACTCATCAGAACTGGCTGCATTGTCTTCCTCTGTGGCCGAGCAAGACTGCTCTCCCATCCAGGGTAGGCAATCAAATAGCCAGCCACTGAGTTCATGTCAAAGACAGTCTCTGTTTCCCTTGCTAGGGAACCTTCCTGGATACTAAGCTGCTATGGGCTACATATGATCATTGGTTCTAGGTTATCTCCATGAATGGTCCTTGGTTGGAGTATCAGTCTCAGAAAAGACCCTTGTGCCCAGATTTTTTGGGTCTGTTGCTCTCCTTTTGGAGCTCCTGTCCTCTCCAGGTCTTAAGATCTCCCCAGAGTTGTTTTGATTTGCATTTCCCTGATGACTAAGGACCATGAAGATTTTTTTTATTTAATTTATTTTTTCCTTTTTTATTTTTATTTTTGTTAATTACAATTTATTCACTTTGCATCCCCCCTGTAGCTCCTACCTCCTCCCCTCTGAATCCCACATTCCCTCCTCTTTCTCCACCCATGCTCCTCTCCAAGTCCACTGATATGAGAGGTCTTCTTCTCCTTCCTTCTGATCCTAGTCTATCAGTCTCATCAGGAGCAGCTGCATTGTTTTCCTCCGTGGCCTGATAAGGCTTTTCCCCCATCAGAAAGAGGTGATCAAAGAGCAGGCCACTGAGTTCCTGTCAGGGACAGTGCCTGTTCCCATTACTAGGAAACCCACTTGGATACTGAACTGCCTAGAACCAAATGCAGGGGTTCTAGATTATCTCTATGAATGATCCTTGATTGGAGTATCAGTCTCAGAAAAGACCCCTGTGCCCAGATTTTTTGGTTCTGTTGCTCTCCTGTTGCTCTCCTGTCCTCTTCATGTTTTTCTATCTCTCCCTTCTTTCATAAAATTTCCTGCACTCTGCCCAAAGATTGGCTATGAGTCTCAGGATCTGCTTTGATACCCTGCTGCGTAGTGTCTTTCAGAGGCCCTGTGAGGTGTTGGTATTCTGTTGAAGAAGCTGTCTCCTGCACCAATGTGTTCAAGGCTATTCTCACTTTCTCTTTTATTAGATTTAGTGTATCAAGTTTATGTTGAAGTTTTTTATTCACTTGGACTTGAGCTTTGTGCAGGGTCATAAATGTGGATCAATTTCCATTCTTCTTCAAGCAGAAATCCAGTTAGACCAGCAATATTTGTTGAAGATTTTTTTTTAACACCATTGTGTGGTTTTGGCTTTTTCTTTTCTTTCCTTTCCTTTTTTTTTTTTTTTTTTTTTTTTAAACTCCTATGTTCCTAAATTTGTGAATTTATTTCTGGGTCTTTGATTAGATTCTATTGATCAACCTGTCTATTTTTATGTCAATACCATTCAGTTTTCATAAATATTGCTCTTTAATAAGCAGCTTTATTCCAGGGATGGTGATACCTCTACACTTTTTATTGTACAAGAATGCTTTAATGATTCTTGGTTTTTTTTTAAATCTTTCCATATGAACTTGAGAATTACTCTTTCCAGGTCTGTAAAGAATTGTTTTCTACTTTTTGTAGGCATTGCACTGACTCTATATATTGCTTTGGGTAAATGGCCATTTTTACTGTGTTAAACCTTCCAATCCATGAGCATGAGACAACTTTCCATCTTCTGATATCTTCCTCAATTTCCTTTATTAAATACTTGACATTCCTTGACATTCTTTTAATAAATGTGTTTCAATTGCTTGGCTGGAGTTACACTAAGATATTTTATATTATTTTTGGCTGTTGTCATGGGTGTGGTTTTTCTAATTTCTTTCTCAGTCTGTTTATTGCTTATGTAAAGCAGGGTTACTGAATTTTTTAAGCTAATTCAGGGATAGCTTCAATACAATGAAGGCAATATGCAGCAAGCCAATAACCAAGTCTGAGTATGAAATTTGACAAAATCCCAGTTTGCCACCCTATGGAAATGGCAGAAGTAAACATTTAGAGATTTTGTCTCCAAAGGAGAATAACCTCCAACTTGCTGTTGAAAAGAAAGTGATCTGACATCAAGTGCATGGTCTGCTCACTGGATGACATAACCAAGACTGAAAAAAAAAAATCTTCCCATATCCCCCAAACTATACATACTGAATTGCATCAAAAAGAAAATAAGAGCAAAAAGACAAAATGATAAAACAGGGTCAAATGAAAGGGGAGGAGGTCCTCCCCATCAGTAAACTTGGAAAGGGGCAGGGAGGAGACCAGGGAGGGAGTGTGCAGTTGGGGAGGAAATGAGGGAGTGGGATACAGCTGGGACACAGAGTTAACAAAATGTAACTAATAAGGAAAATAAAATTAAAAAAATATTCCGGGGGCGGGGCAAGATGGCGGCACCGGGAGGACTTTCATTCTGACCAGCAATACAGCAGGATCAGCACAGTGACCAGCAATCAGAACTCGCGGCCATAAAACACAGTGATTGTGTTTCCCAGGTGAGAGGATACCCCATGGTGGGGGATTCAATCAGCTTTTAACTCACCCGGCTAAACCGCCGCAGAAGAGATCCCAGTTCCCCCAGACACTTGGCTGCTGGCCGCCAGCACCAGCCCCAGCCCAGAGCCACAAGCCAGTGTCTCTGGTCATGGTCCCAGACTGAACCGTGTGCACCACACTATCAGAGACTGGAATTTTCAGTCAAGAGATAACCTCACAGTGCAGGAAACGATTGGGACCGACCTTAGGTCACCCAAACATCCCCCTGGAAAAGACTCGGGTTCCAAGGGCGCCCCAGGAGCCAGCCCGGAGCCAGAGCCGGGGACCCAGGCTCCAGCACAGAGCCCTCCCTGTGCGCCTGATTCACCACCTGAGATAGAACTGTGGGCACCAGGGCACTAGCGAATGAGTTTCACTGTCCAGTGCAAACACACAGGGAGGAAAACAGCTGGTCTGATCTCAGAGCACTCAGCCAACACCCCTACCCTGAAAAGGTCTTGGGAGAATTACCCAGTTTAGGCAGACGCCCAGAATCCCAAAGGCCGGAAAGGCAGACTCAGGCAGTTTCTGCGCACCAGACAGCTGGCAGAGTCTGAGCAGTGCGCACCAGGCCAAAAAGGAGACTGGGAGTTCCTGCCTCCAGAGAATCCACAGGGAAGGAAGAAAACTGTACTAATTTAAATCACCCAGTCCTTCCCTGGAAAAAGTCTAGCAGACCGGCAGGGCCAAGCCACCATCACTCAGCTGTGCTCCAGACACAGGCACAAACAGTTGCTGAGCGCCAGATGTCCAATTGGGTCACGGCAGCTGATCATTAAATTTACAGCAAGAAACCCAGAAACAGGGCAGCTGTCTTCAGGACTTTCCTGGGTGAGAGGAGAACCCTCACGACTAACAAAGACCAGTTACTACTCAGGTCTCTATCTCTGAGGTGAGCAGTAGCAACTCCTGAAAAAACGCCAGACATTCAGGGACTATAACCAAAAAGCTGAGAAGACATCCTTCAGGAAAAAACAGCTTTATGCAAAGGGTATTCCCCCACCACAGGATCCCCAGGAACCATCAGAAAATAACCCCAAACACCTAAGATAGTACAATGGGTAGAGGCCAGCATAAAAGCTCAAGCAACAAAAGACAGAGCAATATGGCATCTCCAGAACCCAGTTACCCAGGGGCAAGTAGCCCTGGGCACCCCAGCATAACTGAAATCCAAGAAGATGACCTAACAACTATGCTCATGAAGATGATAACAGAGGAAACAAATAAGATACATAAAGACATAGAGGA
>REGO01000384.1:1694379-1741799 GCA_010120015.1 Rhombomys opimus | reverse complement strand
GCCATTCCTGATGTGAGCTGATAGACTGAGATCAGAAGGAAGGAGAGGAGGACCTCCCCTATCAGTGGACTTGGGGAGAAGCATGCATGCAGAAAGGGGAGGAAGGGTGGGACCGGGAGGGGAGGAGGGAGGGGCTTATGGGGGGATACAAAATGAATAAAGTGTAATTAATAAAATTAAAAAATTAAAAAAAATTCCATTTTTACCAAAGGTTGAGAAAAAAAGAGTTTGAAAGAGAGAAGAAAAAAAAGAAGCTGGGGAAATATCATTAAAGACAATTTTCTCATATGTACTTGCTTTCGCCTCTGAGCAGATAAATATACACAGATCAGTATTGGCTACTACACAATCTTAGGTTCCATTTTAAAAAGTTACCTAATTAAATTTCAGGTAGGATGAGATTAGCTCATGAGCATATTTAGTTTCTAACAAAAATAGAGCAAAGAATATTGCATTTTAACAAAAATATTTTAATACAATATTCTTTTTAAATCTTTGAGAATTTTATGCATGTATACAATGTATGTGATCGTATTCCTCTCTCATTCCACTCCTAACTCCTTCATCACACATCTCCCAAGGTGCTTTCTCCCCAACTTTATGTTCTTTAAAAATATTAATAACTCAGAGTCCAACTTGTGCCATTATGGTTACCCTGACTGACATAATTAAATGCCATTGGCTCTGTGGTTTTTTTTGTTTTGTTTTGTTTTGTTTGTTTGTTTGTTATAGAGCATGGGGATGCATTTCCCATTCTGACTGAGATGTACTCTATATAATACCAGGGAACCGCATCCTCTTAATAAGCAGCCTCGCCTCATTGGACAAGTGCTCCTGACGTGAAATCATGAATATTTTCAGAAGTTACCAATTTCATTTTTAAGAAAGAGGCAAGGGAAGGGAAGGAAGGAGGGCTTTGTTTATGTTATCATTTGTTTGGAGCAAAGGCACACATCTTCCATAAGATTCTAGTACTTTTTATTAAGGAGACCAGCTAAGAATTAAGCCAGTTTTTAGGTTGAGCTTTGTCTGCAGATGTGCACCACATTTTTTAGTCCTTTTTAACATCCATTGTCATAACATTTTTAAATCTTTCATTCTAACGAGGAGATAGAAAGAACTGGAGGTAAAGGAGCTCCACAATGAAAGCAACAGAACCAAAAAGTCTGGGCACCAGTGTCTTTTCTGAAAATGACACTCCAACCTAGGACCATAAATGGAGATAACCTAGAACCCCTGTGCAGATGTAGCCCATCACAACTCAGTCTCCAATTGGGTTCCCTAGTAACAGGAACAGGAAATGTCTGTGACATGAACTCAGTGGCTGCTCTTTGATCACCTTCCCCTGAGAAGGGAGTAGCCTTACCAGGCTACTGAGGGAGACAATGCAACCAGTCCTGATAAGACCTGAGAGTAATATAAAATTTGAACACAGGGGTCTTTCCAGAGACTCATACACCAACCAAATACCATGCATGGAAATAACCTAGAACCCCTGCACAGATGTAGCCCAAGGCAGTTCAGTGACCAAGTGGATTCCATAGTAGTGGGAAAAGGGACTGCCTCTGTCATAAACTGATTGGCCTGCTCTTTGATCACCTCCCCCTGAGGGGGGAGCAGCCTTACCAGGCCACAGAAGATGACAATGCAGCCACTCCTGATGAGACCTGATAGACTAAGATCAGAAGGAAGGAGAGGGGCACCTCCCCTATCAGTGGACTTGGAGAGGGACATGTGTGAAGAAGGGAGGGGGGAAGGTAGGATTAGGAGGGGAAGAGGGGGGTTTATGGGGGGGATACAAAGTGAATAAAGTGTAATTAACAAAAGTTTAAAAAATAAAAATAGAGTAAAATAAACATTAAATCACACACACACAAAAGACATGAGAACCTAGGGTCAGAGGGAAGGGGAGGAGGACCTCTCCTATCAGTGGACTTGGGGAGGGGCATGGGAGGAGATGAAGGAGGGATGGCGGGATTAGGAAACAACAAGGGAGGGGACTATAGCTGAGATACAAAGCGAATAAAGTGTAATTAATAAATAAATTTACAAAAAAGAAAAAAGAAGGTAAAATCCATGTTGGCCCTCTTTTCTTTATTTTAGTTCACCATGTTTCTTTTGTAGCTGGGATGGTTAATTTGTACAAATTCATGTTCCTGTTAACATATTTTGTAGGCACCAGAAGTTTGACTACAAATAAACACAAAATACAAAATTAAATATTGCACAAAATCTTTATGGAGACAAATATTTATATTTCTTATCATTATGCATTACTGCTCTCATTAGCAAAAACAAAAAAACATAGAAATTTTAAAATACCTTATTAACAAAGAATACGTTTTAATTTGATTCAATGTATTTTGGAAAAAATATGTCTGCATATATATATGTGTGTGTATATATATATATATATATATATATATATATATATATGTCTGCATATATATGTGTGTGTGTGTGTGTTTGCATTTGTGTGGAAAAATAACAGTTTGATGAATCTTATGCCAGATAATGTGCTATTAGAATTCTGGGATGATATTCTCAGTGTCAATGCCAAAACTGTAAACAATGTGTTTTGCTGCTGTACATACATAATTGACTTGGAAATATTTAAACGATAGATGAATGTCTGGTGCAAAAAGAGATGTGAAGGAAATCGGTCCAGGCATACTTTCTAGAGAACAGATGATCTAAGTAACAATCTAGACATGAAAGTGTCTACACATTACCATGCTTCTGTCTAAGAGTTTCTTTATGGTATTTTAATAGTGTTTTCACTGTTAATTATAACTATATTGGAGAAGATAATATTTAGTAAAATGTAGATTTCTCCTTGTCTTCTTTTTTTGGAAAAATAAAAAGAAAAATAAAAGAAGGATATAAGGGAGGGAAGAAAGGTTGAAGGTACCTCAGAAATTAATTTTCTAGAAAAGATGAGCCAGGAATCAAAGGTAAGCATAGGCTAGTAATATAAAAGATAGTCAACATTCAGCTGAGGCAACCCAAGGAAACAGAGCAAGACTTGACAGGACACTTGATCCAGTGGATAAAAGGGATTTAGTGGAAATGGAAAGAACAGTTTCCAAGCCTACAGAGAAGATTATGATTATAGAGATTCAAGTGTCTATCATTTACAATAATGCCTGATTAGGGGCTTGTATCCAGGTCCCAAGTAAAGGAACGCTGATAAATGATAATGGAGACTTCCAGCCCAATACATTCTGAAATACTTAACTAATTGCTTCCTTAGCTGTATTCTCCCCCACTTTAATCCACCTTAAAATTACATAGAACACAATAAGAAATGATAACCCCAAAGTCCTCATAATTCTTTTCTTTTTCAAGGACTTATATGGATCCATATTTATCACATCTAAATTCTTCTAATTATTCTCCACCTTCACAGAGAGTGGAAGAGTATAAGCCAGTACTAGAGGTTTATGTCCAGCTGAGAACACAGAAAATTGAAAAGAAAGAGATGTTATCTTATTTACAATATAGAGAATAAATATGGCTTTTAATTTTTGTTTGGGAATCAATATTTAGCAAACAGACACTATCATTTTGCAATGCTTCTAGAAGTCAAAATGTTGCTCTCTGTCTCTTTGTGTGTTGGGGGTGGTGGTGAAGGGAGGTGCTTGAGTGTAGGTCTGTTTGTGATGTGCATTCCTGGTACCCATGGTGGCCACAAGAGTGTCAGATCCTAGGGGACTGGAATTATAGACAGTTGTGAACTGCTATGTTAGGGCTAGGAATTGAACCAGGTATCCTGAAAGAGTTGTCATTGCTCTTAAGCACTGAGTCATCACTCCGGCCCCACTATCCGTCTCTTTATTATAGATATCAACTTGCCCAATGAAGAGTACTTTAACAGTATTTCACCTGTATTAATTGTATGCATTTTCTTAAAAATAAATTTGACAATTTATTGTCTCAATGATATGTCAAAATTATTGAATCTCTTTCTTTGGGAATTCTGGAAGGGATGAGGGGATGGAAAATAGATAAAATTTGTATTGTAAAGGAAATGGAATTTACTAAGTTTCCCAATTACTGCTTGGATTTAGTTATTTCAATTAGCTTTTTCTTTGGATTTTTCATGTTTTGCTGTCTTCATAAAATGACATGGGAAAACAATTGGAGCCACATCTCAGTAGGAAGCAAGTCCAATCAAAGGTCAAGTCTTTCTGAAAGGCCTTGGGCCCCTCTACTGAGATAACTAAATGCAGGCTTCTTTTTAATTTTCTTTTGCATCAGCATTTAATGGGATCTGTAAAATTCTAATTACTGACTAGGGTAACATTATCTGCATTTATCCTTACTTAAGAGATATGACTTTGCTTATTTCAGAAGTCCTGCCAGAAATTACCTACTGTATGCTCAATTATCCACCTCTCCACAGCAATACAGTATTTTAATATAAGCTTTTCACTGTAGTCAGCAACTATTGTGTATTTTCTTTAAATTGAGTTGTCAGATCTTATTATGAAATATAAAGGAAAAAGGCTGAAACTCTTAGGGTTAAGCAGTCACTTCACTGTGGTTTGGCTTCGTTCTGCAGCATATTTTCTATCCAGCATGCCTTGGTACAACCATGAGAAAAGAGAGAATCTTTGGGATAAACAAAATCATTAAAATGAGAAATATGTAGTGTACATCAACTGAGGTTAGCCAGTTTTAGCAAATTAAATGCAGATCCCTTTTTATACCGACCTACTGTGCTATGCAAGAAATGTAACTATGTCACTAATATATAGATTAATATCTACATTAAATCAATTTGAACTTTCTTGACTGATAACAAATATCATTTTTCTTCTAATACCAAATAGGATTAAGCAAAAAAAATATGAAAGCTTTGTGTGTGTTTGTGTATGCATTTCTCTGTGTTTGTCTGTATGCCATTTAATAGGAAACATGGAGAGACAATCTTTAAAGATTCTCATTGATTGTGATTTAATGTTCAATTACTAAAATGCTGAGTTAACTGGAATCTTCATTACAATCTTACTATGAAATCTAGAACTGTAAACTAAATACATCAAAATATTTTCCCCCACAATGTCTTCTGAACCTCTTGATATTATAATACTCATTATGAATATATAAGTCTAGATAATTAAACCAAGGATTTAAAATACAGAATGATGTTTAGTGCCTATGGAAGTAATAAATTATAGTGTGCTAACTTGTTTTACATAATGCAGGTGATAGCTTATGGTAAAGAATGCTAATGAGTTATTTATCAACATGGCTCTTTTTCTCTTTTTAAAACATTAAGTGTCACTACAACTCATATTCTCTAAATAAGAGTTCCACTGATAGATATGGCAATGTTTGTTTAATCAACACTTTTGAATCTATTGTTATTTTCACTATTCATGTGTTGATGGGAGATACTTAATCTACAGCCTTCAATAACTAGTATCAAAATATTATAATCCATAAAGACATACCATAATGATAATAGTATACAAACAAACCAAATCATTCCTATTTGCCAGTTGTCATGTGTGTGAGAACCCTATAGAAACAGCCCAATTTATACAGAAGCTGCATATTTGATTTCATAAAATTTATTTAACCCAGACCAGCTAAATGAAAAGAGTACCTTTAGCAGAGTTTGGAGAAGCCAAATAATTGTATGTTTATTTATATGATGAGGAAGAAAAACTGGTTACAGAATAGCATTATATTATATCCATGACCTGTTCTGCTTTAGATCACCTCAATTCCCGACACTTAAATGAGAGGACAGACACACTGTGCTGACCCATGCAAGCACATGGGCAATGGTGTTACCCTTCGTACCCTTTGTGTTTCCTTACCTGAATTCACAGCCCAGGATGCTCTGGTCTCTGATATAAAAGAGGAATGGGACAACATGGTGTTGCAATATTCTTCTTTGAACTCTGTGCTTCATTAATTTCAAACTGTTTATAATTATCCATAATGTTCTAAGTGTTGTGTGTCTTGGATAAGATTGGCTACTGTCATCATTTGCTTAGCAAACTTGAATTTATTATTCTCAGCTTAGCTAACATATTTTCTCTGCTACCAATTTTTTTTTCATTCCATTTTATTCTCATCAAAGTCAAAAACCTCACATCTGTTCTAATCATTCCGTCATGTTATTGTTTGTTTGTTTTTCAGTCTGTGATAAAACACAGGTTTTACCTGTGTTCTAGCAGAGTTTGAACTATTTAAGGACCATGACTCTCTGCTTGCTTGCCACCCTGGAAAATGTCTGGCATAACATTATTTTCATGGGATAAGGGTAAGTTAATACCAAAGCAAGAGATTATGCCATGAAAGCGGCAATGGAGATAAGAAGCACAGTTAAAAGTGTGAAATTGAAAAACAAATTGAGTTCTTTTCCTTGAGAAGATAAAGAGGAGGTATGGAATTAAGGATCCTACTTACAATCTGTCCTTGGAGATGGAGAAGATATTGGCCTAATTTCTTCAAATCCTGAGGTTTTGTCACAACAGGCTTGGAATCTGGAGATCACATGTTACCCTGAGCCCTGAGTCTCCCACACAAAATGAAATGATTATTAGAGCAATTGTCTTTGAAATCTGGATGTAAGAATGGTTCTACAGATCTCACTTAATCAAATTAGGTCTAGTTCTTAATTTTTCACAGAAAACCTCCATGTTGTTATGACTGTTGTCTGCTGGCTCATTGTTACTGTGTTCTGAACGGGGCTCATTATCATTATAAATGACTGATCTGCCTGGGTGGCTTACAGAAGTCAGCAGTGTTTCTTTCTCATCTTTTCCACATCTATTATTACAGTTACTAACCCTTCAAACACGGGGAGGTAGAAGGCTGAACCCACCACCAATGTGCTCTGCTCTGCATTTCAACTGCACTAATTTAGCAGTGTTTAAAGTATGTGTTGTTTGGTCTCATTTAATTTTTAAAAATAGTTTAATGCAGTTTTTCAAACTAAGACAACAAATGTTGTGGTGAGAGCAAGAAAGGGTTGTTTTCTAAGCTAGTTCCTGACATCTCAAACTCTTTCAGAATATAAAATTACAAACATGAAAGCTTAAGTTATGTATTTCAGGTTCAAGATGATTGATGGATTCATTGATAGATTTTTAATAAGCACATTTTATCTTTCAACCCAGTTGAAATCTACACTTTTATAATCTAAAGTAGATCTTTGGAAACTTATTTTAGGAAAGACAAGTTTCCTTGAGAAAACTATGTCTAACAGAAATGCCTTACTGCACTCTGACTGAATGAGGCATGAAGTGATGAGGTTTTGATCTAAAAATAACATTTTGGTGGGTATTGGTGTCAAAACATTTTAAAAACAAAAATAAACATAAAAGGTATGCAAACATTGCATGAAGAATTTGAAGAAATATAGTGCTAATATAAGCTATTCCCTAGAAAAGGAGATTTGATCAAATGCAGGCCAGTTCCATTTATAAAAATTGTCTGCAGTTGTTTATGGTCTCAAATCAGGTCAGCCATTTACATGCCAGAGTCTAGTTCTCATAGTAGAACTTCTATAAATCTGGAATCAGGTAACTAATCATGAGCACTGCCCAGAGCAGTGATAGTGGGCAAAGTAGCATGTGAACAGGAGGTAATAGCCTCATTTACAATTACAAAAGCAAGGACTTGCAGAAAACAGAACGTGATTGTGTGGCAGCAGATACATTTCTAGATGCCATTTTTTTTTATTGGATAAGTATGTAGAAATGCTAAATATAATTTTTTTGGTGTTCCATTTTGGGGTGTTTTATATAATACCATGAAAGAAAAAATGTCTATTTCTAGTGCAATGCCATTTTAACTATTTAATTTAAAGCCAAATTACTTATTTATGTCATTATTGTTTCTTTTTCTGCCATGGATGCTGTCATATTGAGAGAATATTCTTCATGTTGTAAGATGGCATGAAAATAGATACTTTATAAGATATAATTGTAAAAGAGGAAAATACTATAGAACTAATTATTTCTGATTATATTGTTTTATATATTTTGACTAATATTTTATTTTTCCTTAGTAGAATTCCTGTACAGCATGTTAAGAATGTGACACATCTGGGCTGGAGAGATGGCTCAGTAGTTAAGAGTACTGCCTGCTCTTCCAAAGGATCCAGTTTCAATTCCTAGCACCCACATGGCAACTCACAATTGTCTGTTAATGCTGATTCCCTGATTCCAAGCACTCTGACTCCTTCACACAAATGCATATAAAATAAAACCAAATAAATAAAAAAAGAATGTGACACATCAATACTGTACATAAAAACTATAACAGTTAATGATTTTATTTTATTTTTTTCTTCCTCAGGCACTGAAATAGTTCCGTAGTTTAGCTTTTCGATGTTAAAGACCTTTGGATGACAAATAACAGCCATAGAAAGTTGGAAATAAAAGACAGATTTTTATCTTGAGTCTGCGATGCCACAGATTTCGCTTAGAGGAAGAAAATCACAATATTTTATTTAATAATTTTTAAGTTGGAAAAAAATTCTATTGCATGTATCTTTAAGGTAAGGACTGTAAAAACTTGATGTTGCAGTCAGTTTTTGACATCTGTTAACTGATTTTATAGAACAGTTTCAACAGCTAGCTTTGGAGATCATTATGTAACTATATACAAGAACCAACAGTGCCAGCATGCCATAACAACAAGTCACTGTGGTTCGATTTCAAATACTGCTGTGCATTTAATAGCTTCCTGAATGCATTGTGTTTTTGTCCCAACAATATGATTGCATTTGGGGGCCACAAATTAGCAGATTAGTATTGATAGTTCTTGTGTTCGATGGAAGAAACCGTATTTTACTCTACATTTCCAAGTGGAATTTTTCTTTTCCCTGCGAGGCTATCACATACTTAAGCCAGATAATCCTAAAATTAACTCATTTTTGAGTCAAGTTCTCTTAATGTTGGGCTTATTATTAATTTTTTTTCTATGTGATTTCCTGAGTCATGAGTATCAAAATGTATTCATAATGGCAGGATTTCTGACTATAGATTTTCAAGCTGAAATTAAGAATCAAATGTTTAACCAGGAGGAAATATTTCTGTTTTTATAAACTTCATTTTTCATATTCTTTTCTTTGTGAGTGACTAGCAAGATGACTCTTTTTCTTACAAAAGATGAATTCTACTATGGTATGAACTGATATATTTTTATCCCAAAATGTACTTCTTGTCATAAAACTAATTATGCTTTCTTTGTAGAGCTGATGTTCTAGCTCTGCAGAAAGTGCTCATCAAATTTTGGTTGTGATTTTTGTTTAAAAAATAAAAAGGCTTCTAGGTGTAGAGTGTAGTTGATAAGTCACATATGCAATGGGAATGTGAAATTCAATTGTAACCATGTAAAAAGGCCACAAGCAATATTTGCTGGGTGAGAAAAATATACACAGTATTATTTAATAGTGCTTGGGTATTACATTTAAATATCATAATATGCTCTAATCTGCTATATACATTACAAATCCTGCCATGAGAACACACTTAAGATTGCCAAAGTTAACCTCTGAAGGGAACACTGAAGCCAAATGCTCTTTAGATTTTCATTTTACTGCATTAGCAAACATGTCTTTGGGGAATGGGAAGGCCTCAGCTCATTTTGCATTTTCAATTGTCATATACAAATACATAAAATAGGATACAGACGATTTGACCTATAGTGCATATGGATGACAAATAAACATGAAAGGTTTAATTCTCCCAGCCCTGTTCACTTTTAAAACATTTTCTCTACCACATTCACACGCAGTTTTACCTTCTCTTAACCATGCAAAGCTGTGGTGTTTCCAAGCTGCCGATTAGTGATGGTGGCAGCTTATTTCTTTTTGTTATCTTCAGCACCATCTCAGTGTCTTGGGGCATAAAAGAATATTATCTCTGTGACAGTTATGACTGGAGCCATGTATACTGTTCATGGCAACAGCACACAAAATGCTGTGACTGGAAATCATTCCATTTCAGACATTTTCCTTAGTTTCATTAAAACTTAAATTCACATAGAGCTGCGAGGTATGACTAAGGTTGCACAAGATTTTAGCTAGTCTCTTGTGTTTAAAAGCATGCAAGTGGCTGAGGTTTTCTTTCGACATGGCTTGTTCACACAGATTTGCTAGCCTCTTGCAAAGGCACTGACTCTATAGCAAGACAACCTATGCAACCCCTTTGTCCCTCTACTTCATTTTCATCACAAATAACGTGCCACTCTGATTGCATGAAATCATCAGGAGCGTCTTCAATTACTGCATGCAACCTCTGATCACAATACTCTAGTCTGTATCCAGGGATGGATGGTGCTGAGGAGAGAGGCAGAGTGGAAGAGTAAATGCAGAGCTAGTCATGTATTACAAATGTCAGGCTACAGAGAAAGTGTATATATTCATATAAGATAATTTAGAAGCTGGAATTGTGATTGCAGTAATGGCTCATTCATATCTGCATTTCATTTAAATGCACTGTTTTGACTCACTGAACATTTGTCAAGGACAGTATAGCTAAACTTTTTCACATGGCCACTGAGGTAATGACAGCATTACATTACCAGGAAACTGCATGGCTTGCTGATACTTCCATTTTCCCCAGCAGCTTATGAAATAATCACAATGTGTGCATGAAATGGCGGCCTGCTCTGAATTTATTTTAATATAGATGGACTTATGCCGAGAGGAAAAAAAAAGTGCTAGATCCCCAACAGGAGAGACAGTGACTTTGCACAAAGCTGAATTTTACTAGCAGAGAAGATGGATATATGAGTATTAGACTTTTCATAGCTATAGGAAGGATAATCTTTCAATCAGATTAATGAGAAAATATATTGCATGGGCCCTACAGCACTTTTTGCTTTCCAGGCTAATGCGTGATTTAAATCCCCAAAGTACATTTTCAGTATTACAATATCCTTTGATAATAATGTCGCTTGCACAAAGACAGATAAAAATAAAACAGTCCCTCTTGATTTCCCATTTTAGATTTGAAGTATATTTTCTACTCTTTGCTGGCAATAGAGTGAATTCTATTGAGGAGTCACATTTAATAAGACAAAGAGAATTTTCTAATTATGCGACCTGTCAAGATTGGAATCTATGGGATTGCCAGTGCGATTGAGGAAAGGTGGGAAGCAATTGCACAGAGCCCCGCTCACTTTGCTGTGTCATTACCATTTGCACTTAGACGGTGCTAAATGTAAATCAGCCAAGCACCTAGAAATGTGCTTTATGATAAATACTGAAAGGCAGGTTTCAGGAGAGATCTCAGCATTTCCCATTTCAATTTTCAGTAACCAATTTTCTAAGATTTTCCTAATTCATCTACTGAAAACAACATAAACCGCAGGAAATAATAAAACTAGAAAAAGGCGCAGAAATGAGCAGCATGATGTGCTGTGAGCATCACCAGCTGATGTGAAACCCTGTAGAGCCAATATTCTATGCAATAAATATGTACACATAATTACGCATAGTATCTCCTAGAGGAACTGACTTTCAAAGAAAAATGCGTGCTAAGAAAATAGGTACAAGGACTCTAGAATACTACAATACCTTTTATTACTTTCACCTAATTTGTATTACAACTGTGAAGACATTAAAGAAAAATCTCACAAGTATTCAAATACCTCTCTGAAAGTTATCACGTGCTCTTCCTCTGTGCCTCTAGGGAACAGTTCCCCATGCCCATCAGACATTACTCTTCCTTTTCCTAGCACTGCAATTGTTGAAACACTATGGCACATTAGACAAGGAAAATAAATATTGTCCTTTCAGTTTATTCCTTGTGTGCACTAAATGCAGGCACAGAGTCAATTATCATAAATATTATTGTCCGATAAAAATACTCCACTATGAATCAGCTAATTATAACTTTCATGAAGAAGAATTTACTAAAATCATAATTTCTGAGGTACAATGTAAGGAGAAAGATAATTAAACAAAATATTTAATGACAGCGGCAGGCTTAGTGATTTAAGTTTTTCAGTGATAGCCCTTAATTCCAAGAGAACTCGTACCTTTAGCAAGAGGCTAGAAATGCATTGTATAATGTATTAAAATGGCTTACCTTACATTAGCTTTAAATAGATCTGTGTTTCTAACTATGAGAATAATATTGCTTTTCTGATCTCCCATGGAGGATAGACTATTTTCCATACAGTGGAAAACTAGACTTTCCTTCCTACTTTTAAAATAAATACGAGATATTTTCAAAACAAACTCACAAAGATTATATAGTCATTATCTTAATTTTTACAATGAGAATTTGAACCAATGTATATATATATCAAATATATGTATATTAATTCAAGTATATACACACATGTATATACATATATGTATATATGAAATTACAGATCAATGATAGCCCAATAGAGTTGGTCTCCAATTTATATTAACGGTTTTATTTCTGATGTTTTTTTTTTCCATGAGAGTGGTGTGAAAACATGATCTATCTAATTCAGCAGCAGCTTTATTTTGAATCTTAATCATCTTCTGAGCAGAAAGCATGTACTGGTATCATATGTTGTGATGTTAGGCAGTGGCAGCACCCATTCTCAGTCTACCATATGATCCCGAACACCTGCATCTGGTAACACTCAGCATAATATATTGCTAGGTTTTGCTCATAGGTTTATTAAGCTATTTTGACTTATGTTATTCTCAAGTTCCAATGTATTTATTGAGCATAACTCATCAGAAGTCAAGAAATACCTGCACAAAATTAGAAGACAATCCGCCCTTTAGCTACAATTTCACAATGTAGCAAATCACAGGTTATCTACTAGATTACGTCCTTGCATAATCTGAGATATTGGTATTGTACTCATTTCTCAGCCAAGGGTATAACTTTCCTTAGAGATAGAATCCCTAAAGAGATACTTGAGGGAAGAATTAGAAAGATGGCATTGTTGTTAAAGTGCCTGCCGTGCAAGCATGAAAGCCCGACTTCAATCTTCAGAGCATGCGCCGAGAAGCTAGGCCTGGTGACACATGCCTGCTATCTCAGCGCTGCAGAGGCCATGGCAGGCAGCTACCAGGAGATTCTTGGAGCTGGCTGGCCAAGCAGTCCACCTAAACCTATAAATACCAAGTTCAATAAAAGATACTCTTTAAAGAAATGGAAAAAGTTTTAAGAAAGTACCCAGTATTGGCCTTTGGCCTTCGCATGCATGTTCACACGTCTACAGCCATAAACATAAGCATACACATACATACACACACAGGTTTGCACACACACACACACACACACACCCACACACACACACACACACACACCACAAAGTAATTCAGCTAAAATGCAGTTGTTAGAGAGCACCCTAATCCTTACAAAGACAGCTGATGAGGGTACAGATATGCACATGAAGAAGACCATGAGGAGGCTGAATGAGGACACAGATCTCGACAGGCTGAGAGGGGCATCAAAGAAATACCATCTTAAAATTCTAATCACAGATGTTTAGCCACCCAAATCATGAGAAAAATCATTTTTGTTGTTTGGCCCACCCAGCTTCCAGTGCTAAGTTATGACAGTCCTAGGAAACTAATAAATCTCAAAAGATCAGGAGCCTTTTAAAGAGACAAGTCTATTTTAAAAATTGTATTCCTACCTCTCTATTTTTTTCAGGTTTTTTATTTTTGTTTACATTTTTATTTTTTATATTAATTACAGTTTATCTGCTTTGTATTTCAGCTGTAGCTCATCCCTTGTCCCCTATCAATCCTACCCTCCCTCCCTCATCTCCTCCCATGCCCCTCTCCAAGTCCACTGATAGCCTATCACGTCTCATCAGGACTGGGTGCATTGTCCTCCTCTTTAGGATTCATTCTGAAGTTTCTCATATGGCTTGATTGTAAGGTCTGCCTCAAAGTTCATGAAAACTAAGATTATGTATACTACGTCAGAACCAGAGGTGGTTCAAGCCTTGTATGCTTGCAATTCTTCATTTGTGCATTTTATAAACCATGCTATTTGCAATGATGACATTGATTGGGCGTTTGTAAATATTCATTTCAACTTGTGCTAAACAAATGTATCTATGTCTCCGTGCATGCAAAGCCCCTGCTTTTGTGGGTTAATTTAAATCTGCTCAAGCTGGCTATGATGACCAACATATTTTACGAGAGTAATTTAAACAGACTCTACCACAACTTAAGCGGCTGGCTAATAACTAACACTAAAACTAACAATAGTGATCATGTAGTAAGACATAATATTTTTCAGACATTGAATGCATATTCCAGTTGGTTTAACAACTGTAAGATTTAGGTATATTTAGTCAGTATTTTTAATAAGAATAAATCAAGATCTTGTGACTGTTAGTCATTTTCCCAGATCATGTAGCTAGTAAATATCAAAGTCTGGATTGGAATCTAAAGTGCTGTACTGGTCACTCCAGTAGACAATAAAGATTAAAGCATCAGAGTAAACATGGCAACTCACCCGTGCCTTATGTGGATTTTCACCAAGAACAAAACAAGAAACACCCTAATTTTATTAATACAATATTTTATTTATTCTTTGATATGTGTATAATGTTTCAATTATATTCACCCCTGAATTCCCAGAACTTCCTAAAACAAACATCTCTTTCAAATCCCCCTTCGACTTCATTTCCTTTTTTTTTAATGACATGATGAGTCCAATTTGTGTTGTTCATGTGTGCATGAGTATGAGTCAGACTTTGATCAACAGACCACAACTCTAAAGAAAATGGACCTAACATCCAATAACTGTTAGCAGAGTCTCAAATAGAGGCGGGGCTTTGTAAGCCTTTCCCCTCTCCATATTAGAATGTGGACTGTCTTGATCTTGGGCAGACAACTGTAGCTGCTAGGAGTTCAGGAATGCTAACATAGCCACAAGACATTGCTTTACCTCAGGCCTTCTTGGCCTCTGGCTCTTACAATTTCTGCTCCATGGTGCTCTCTGAATCTTGGAGAAGGGAGTATGTTATAGAAGGATATTTATCCATCCATCCATCTATCCATCCATCCATCCAACCATCCATCCACCTATCTATCTATCTATCTATCTATCTATCTATCTATCTATCTATCTATCTTTATTTAGAAATGAATTTTAATTGAATTCATTTCTCCACCATTATATTTTTTATTAATTATCTGGGAATACATTCATTGGAGCATAGTCAAATTCCCAGTGGCCAGCACCTTAAAGAAAACAGAGTGATTTTCCACCCCCTCTCCAGAATCATCAACTCTGCAGAGCTACACTTCAGCATCTTTGTCACAATTTTTAAGGAATCTCTTTAAAGGCTTCCAGTCTAGACTGTTTCTTTTAGGATAAAGGGAGGTTGATGCAGAGGCTTTAAACATCTCCCATTCTCAACTATTAATCTGAAGTCATCAATATTACTGGAACAGAAGCTTTCTTGCCCTTAACACCCAGAGCAGCACTGTTTCCACAACTGCACAATAAAAAAAATGGACCTCAATGCGTTCCCTGTAGCAGCATGGATCATTGACTTCGTCATGGCCCTCTGGTAGCAGAATGGACCCCAGACATCAACAAGGAATCAGGAGGCATCTCAGACCACTGACAAAATCATGGCCTCCAGCAGCTTGAACCCTACAGACACCAACATGGCCTCCTGTATTAATATTGTCCACAGGCAGCAGCACAGCTTGCTTATTGTTGTCTGTTTATTTGTTTGGTTTTATTTGTGAGTGTATTATAGACACGTGCATGTGCAAATGTGCATATATGTACGGAGATCTCAAAATCTGATTTTTCTCTGAAACATCTCACTTTTTTATCATTTAAGACTTCTAACTTAAACCAGGAGCTCACCCATTGATTATTCTGGCTGGCCAGTGAGCTCCTAGTTCTATGTGTGCTAGGTTTACAGACATACATGACCACAACCACTCTTTGTGTGTAGATGCTGACATCTAAACTCAAGTCCTTATGATTGCAGGGTACGTACTTTATTGTCTAAGCCATCTTCTCAGCCCCAAGAAAGATCTTTCTTATTCATTTGTTGACTCAAATGTGAAAAGAAAAAAAAATAAGAAAAATGAAAGAACAACATAGAACTAAATCCATTTCAGACATTTAAAATTAAATGTTTTGACTGATTATACAGCCATTTTTATGAAATACTCCTTCATGACAGACCACGGTATTTTGGCCCTTACAGTTTCTCCATCAACTCTTTTGTAATGTTTCCTAAGTCATGGATGCAGGGGCTATGCTGTAGTCTTAAACATTGTTGTAGGCAACCTGAAAGCTCTTAAAGTCTCCACTGTTTCCTGTTGTGGTTTTCTGTGATGGTCTTCATATTTTGTAAAGGGATTTTCCATTTAGAACTTCCTTAGGAATTACACTGGCATAGTGATCTGAAGGTAGTAGATTTTTCTTCTAAGATACATGACTTCATCAACTACAAAGGGTGGGCTGGGTTTCTAGCATTAGGGATGATTTTATTCCTGTGGAGTGGGCCTTAGACAGCTGTTTGTTCTCACCAGAAGTAAGTAGCAGTTACTGCACTTTTAACGATATTTTGCCA
Organism: Rhombomys opimus; assembly: GCA_010120015.1. Classification (NCBI taxonomy): domain Eukaryota; kingdom Metazoa; phylum Chordata; class Mammalia; order Rodentia; family Muridae; genus Rhombomys; species Rhombomys opimus. The sequence continues at coordinate 1,725,269 of REGO01000384.1, read as the reverse complement.
TGCCAGTCAATGTTGTAGTTCATGGCGGTTGGAGATGAATAGAGTGTTAATTGTTTCTCTTCCTGGCCAACATGCACAGCATTTTCTCTTATCAAGGAAAATAGGTCATAGGATAGGACCTAGGCTTCCAGGTTAGCACCCTCCGAAAATGTCTGAATTTTGCGTTCTAAGAATAAAATGGCTTCAGGCATAAGGGTTTACCTTCAGCCTCTGAATGACAATGGTCTGCACAGTTCTAGAAGTCACTTGAACTACCCTGACCAACCACACAAAAGATTTGTGTATGTATGGTACAAGGGTGTTTTATAGTCTATTTTATAATCTTGTAGTAAGTAGCCTTTGTGATCCCAAATGGCATAACTTCTTTTTAGCTGCATAGGTAACACCTAAGCAGTGGCAATATCTATAGACTTGCTAACATAAAAAGGGAAAATCTCTTGTTGACACAGCCCTAGTAAAAGAACTACAAGCAACTAGTGACTTCAGAGAGAGTGAAAATTAGCTTTTCCCGGGATTTTCCCCTAACTGGCTCTCTAAAAAAAAGGGTCAGTTTTGAAACATTTTGCACCAAAACCTAAATGACACAACGAGTTGTATTTATAAATTTATGCATACAAATTTATTACAAATTTATGCAAAGTTGATAATCATATAAAAGGGGCTATTCTTGAGAAAGTAAGGAGAAAATATTAAAGGAAATGGAAGGAGGTTACTTGTAAGTGCTTGGGGTGAAAGAAAAGGGAGGGGGTGAAATGATGTAACTATATTTTAACTAAAGTTTTTAAAATGATAAATAAAATTAAAACTCATGAATATCTAGCTTAAACATTTATAATTTCATTTCTAACTAATATATTATTCCATGATGAAAAGAAACTCAGTAGTCCCAACCTAACATATTTAAGACTGATGGGGCACACCTGTGTTATATTTTTCCCACAGTAAATACTTTCATAATTCTTCTGTTATACATAGCACCCTGAAATCATTAAAAAAAGAGACTAAGCATATGTAAATGTATTTCACGGAAAGCAAGATAAAACAGTAATGGTAAATAATTATTTAAATTGTACTAGAAGGTGAAATAACATCAACACCCAAAGTTGTAACTGCTAGAGAATCCAGAGTCGAGGTTTTTGGTTGCATTCCTGTATGCAGCCTCCAGCACCAGCAAATATTCCACCATCAACACACCAGTCCAGCAGGTCCGTAAAACAGGCAACATGCTCTTGAAACTCCAGTGATGAAACAGAAACCAAGGAACCAAACTTCCACCCAGCAGAGACAAACCCAATAAAAAGACTAATAAAATGAATATGAAAAAAAGGCCTGTCCTCCTGCTGCATAAAAGAAGGACATCGTGACCTATGGGATAAACACTACCTATGTGTAAATGGGTAGGAAAAGATACTTGAAGCAAATGGACACATGAAAAAAGCTGGTGTAGTCATTTTACTATCTAACAAAGTAGAATTTTAAACAAAATTAATCAGAAAATGGTAAGGACATCACATATTCATCAAAGAAAAAAAACTACCATAATCATGTTTTGATTCTCTCTCTGTCTCTCTCTGTCTCTGTCTCTCTCTCTCCCTCTTTTTTTTTTCTTTTCACAGTTAGTTATGGATCAGTTATTGAACAGAGCATGCCAAGACTGGTCAGAGCAGAGATACAGAAAGGAACTCAGATGCCTAACTGTGACATCCACAATGTCTAACAGCAGGGTTTTTACAGAAAGAACCAAGTGCAAACGACATGGAGACGACATGGGGGAGCTGTAACACATTTTGGCTAAACATGCAAAGCAAAGCAATATTATGCTTTTGGGTAATTAGACAAATTATTATCAACTAAACTTAGAGATGATTAGATGTCCTATCAGATAACAGTGTCCTATCAGATAACAGTCAAATGGAGAGTGACCATTTGAGCTTAACATAAGGTCCTCATGACAAAAGGCAAAAATGCTAACCTCCTCTTGTGTACTATGGTATGCAGGCACCAACACCCACACCCATGCCCATACCTTCACACCACCCTGCCCCCCCTCACACACTGAGGAAGGTGATAGATAGATGATAGATGTTAGACAGATAAACAGACAGACAAATAGATAGGCAATAAATAATGAATAAAATATAATAATGTTTTAAAATATAAAAAATATTTTAAAATTTTGCTTTATAAAACACATATAATTACTATTTGATGGACAGATGTGAAAGTGAATTACTGTAAATACTTCTTCAGTATTAAGAGATTTTTTTTGGCTACTTGGTACAGTAATCATAAAAGAAATATTTCCTTTAACTTTATATGGTTCAATTATTATTATTATTATTATTATTACTATTATTATTTTACCTACAAACTGTTATAAGTGATCTAATTCATGGAAGGCCTTTCAAGTTTCTAAAAGATATATATTGTTGTGGTTATCAATAGTGAGGCTGTGATACTATAGAAATTTTGAAATACAGTTTGCAGCATAGATTAGTGGGGCGAATACTCGATTGACATACAAGGAATCCTGGATTCCATCCCCATATAAGCTCAGTGGTCCAGCTATAACCCCAGAGCTTGAGATAGAGACAGGAGGATAAGCTCACATGCTATGTTTGGAGCAAGCCTGGGTTACATAAAAACCAAGCTAAAAATAACAAAACAAAGAACCTTAATTAACTAATACAGAAATGAGATTCCTTTCTTTTTTTGTGTGTGAATGTTGTTTTCTTACTAAAGTTGTTTTCTTCTGGACCATAAAAAAGAAAAGCAACAACAACAAAAAAAAAAAAAACTTGTTATTGATTCTAAATTAGCAAACTTCTGGAATATCAGGAATCATTCTGTTTAACAACCGAAACATTTAAGAAACTAGGTTTTACATCTTGACAAAACTGTCTCAGTCCTGAAAAGTTACTACTTTGAAACTTAGTTTTCCTTGGCTAACTCTGACAGGATAAGTGAGGAAAGTCTTATGTCCATGTTCATGTTTTATGGGAAAAATTTCCCATTCTAAGCAGGGAGAGGAAGCTAGGTCAGTTGGACAACTGAGTTGAGGAAAAAGGCTTAGATTTGGGAAAGAAGGTGCTAAGACTCGCAAGAGAAAGCACCTGTGTACAGGGAGAAACCAGTAGACGTGCCAGCTTTTGTGACGTGCTTTTGTGGAACATTATTCTCTCCAGGGAATGCTCAAACTCCTTGAAGCTGGCAAGGAACAATTACATGAAGAAAATCATTAATAATGTATCAGAGTAACAGTATCAGAGAGCTTAGAGTAGAGGAAGAAGGGAGTTCCCTTCAGCCAGAGTGGAGAGAATTTACTCCTGGCATTTCACATTCCTTGTTCTGCTCTCTTGTTGCGATCAATCAATGTTCACATACTTTTTTTAAAAGCTGCATTAGTATTGAACACGTACAAACCCCTCTTCTTCATCATTCTTTTCTATGTTATATAGAGAAGTGAGTACTTGTAGATAAAGCCTTTACAATGTCCTTGTTTAAACAAAGTTTAAATACTCTAGAGGAGATAAAAAGTAAATCAGAAGATGTAGGAATTCTGCCATCTTACTCATGGATTCACATCCTGAGATATTGGTGTCTTGGAAATTCTCAGTCTAAGCCCTTATAATATTTGAAAGATGGATGTACATTTACTGATTTCAGTAGAGGCTGAGATAGCCCCGCATTTGTATGTGTGGAAACCTGTGGTGATGCAGGTTCTATACTTAAGTGGAAGTTAACAAGCATTGCTATGCAAGAAGTTAACAGGGCTAAACAAGGAATCTTTTTTTAAATTTTTTTTATTTAACTTTTATTAATTACACTTTATTCATTTTGTATCCCCCCATAATCCCCTCCCTCCTCCCCTCCCCGTCCCGCCCTCCCCCCCTTTCTGCTTGCATGCCCCTCCCCAAGTCCACTGATAGGGGAGGTCCTCCTCTCCTTCTTTCTGATCTTAGTCTATCAGTTCTCATCAGAAGTGGCTGCATTGTCAGGGTTCTAGGTTATCTCCATGAATAGTCCTTGGTTGGAGTATGAGTCTCTGGGAAGTTCCCTGTGTTCAAATTTTCTTGTTCTGTTGCTCTTCTTGTGGAGTTCCTGTCCTCTCCAGCTCTTACTATTTCCCACTTTTTACATAAAATTCCATTCACTCTGCCCATCAGTTGGCAGATGCTGAGCCAAAGATGGAATCTTTTTATAATCCAACAATTGACAGTAAAAAATTGAAGCCATCAAACTTGTAGTAAGAACATGGTAGAGGTTAAACAAAAGACAAATGACTTGGCACTCATTAGAAACTGGTAGAGTCAATGGACTGGTAATCAGAAACTTCATGACATATTTTCTATAAATTAAAAGAAAAGATGCAAATAATGAAGAGAGTAACTTGCAAAGAGAACCACATGGAATCTAGAGGTAAAATATAACACTGGAAATAAAGTTTCCATTTATTCTATAAATATTACTTGAACACTGTAAAACACCAATGAACCCATAGAAGTCACATAAGAACATACTTTTAATGGAGAACAAAGAAAAAAGTAAAAGAAACAGAAGTGGTCTATTGTAGAGTTAAGGGTCATAATTGATTTAAATATTTTATGGAAATATATAGAAAAGTCTGAAGAGATGTAATATATTATTTTCTTTTTTAATTGTAATTTTTATTAATTACAGTTTATTTACTTTGTATGCCCCTCTGTAGATCTCTGCCTCCTTCCCTCCCATTTCCACCCTCCTTCCCCCTTCGCCACCCATACCCCTTCCCTAGACAACTGATAGGAGAGGTCCTCCTTCCTTCTGATGCTAGTCTATTAGGTCTCATCAGGAGTAGCTGCATTGGTCTTCCTCTGTGGCCTGGTAAAGCTGTTCCCTCCTCAGGTAGAGGTGATCAAAGAGCAGGCCAATCAGTTCATGTCAGAGACAGAACCTGTTCCCATTATTGTGGAACCCACTTGGACACTGAACTGCCATGGGCTACATCTGTGCAGAGGTTCTAGGTTATCTCCATGAATGGCCCTTGGTTGGAGTATCAATCTCTGAAAAGACCCATGGGCCCAGATTTTTTGGTTCTGTTGCTCTCCTTGTGGAGCTCCTCTCCTTTCCAGGTCTTGCTGTCTCCCCCTTTTTTCTTAACATTCCCTGCACTCTGCCAAAAGTTTGGCTGTAAGTCTCAGTGTCTGCTTTGATACTCTGCAGGGTAGAGCTTTCCAGAGGCCCTCTGTTATTGGCTCCTTTCCTATTCCCTGTTTTCTCCCTCTTTTGATGTCCATCCTCTTTGCCTTTCTGAATGCAGATTGAGCATCTTAGCTAGAGTAGTCCTTCTTGATTAGTTTCTTTAAATGAACAGATTTTAGTATGTTTATCCTATATTATATATTTAATATATAAGTGAGTCTATACACTGTGTGTCTTTCTGCTTCTGGAATACCTCACTTAGGATGATATTTTCCAGATCCCACAATTTGCCTGCTATTTTCATGAATTTCTTTCTTACTTTCTTTCTTTTTCTTTCTTTCTTTCTTTCTTTCTTTCTTTCTTTCTTTCTTTCTTTCTTTCTTTCTTTCTTTCTTTCTTGCTTTCTTGCTTTCTTGCTTTCTTGCTTTCTTGCTTTCTTGCTTTCTTGCTTTCTTGCTTTCTTTCTGCTGAGTAATATTCCATTTTGTAGATTACCACAATTTTTGTATCCATTCTTCAACTGAGGGGCATTTGGGTTGTTTCCAGGTTCTGGCTATTACAAAGAAAGCTGCTACAAACATGGTTGTGCAAATGTCCTTGCTGTATACTTGAGCATATTTTGCATATATGCCTAAGATTAGTATAGGTGGATCTTGAGAAATCACTATTCCTAATTTTCTGAGAAAGCAACAGATTGATTTCAAAAGTGGTTGTACAAGTTTACATTCCTACCAGCAGTGGAGGAGGGTTCCCCTTTCTCCACAGTCTCTCCAGAATGTGTTGTCACTTGAGTTTTTGATCTTAGCCATTCTGATGGATGTAAGGTGAAATCTCAGGATCATTTTTATTTGCATTTCCCTGTTGACTAAGGACGTTGAACATTTAAGTGTTTCTCTGCCATTTGATAATTCTCTATTGAGAATTTTCTGATTAGCTCTGTACCCCATTTTTTAATTGGATTAACTGATTTGTTGCTGTTTAATGTCTTGAGTTCTTTATATATTCCAGATATTAGCCCTCTGTCAGATATAGGGTTTGTGAAGATCCTTTCCCTATCTATGGGCAGTCTTTTTGTTCTGACAACAGTGTCTTGCTTTACAGAAGCCCTTCAGTTTCATGAGGTCCCATTTATCGATTGTTGCTTTTAGAGCCTGTGCTGTTGGTGTTCTGTTCAGGAAGTTGTCTCCTGTGCCAATGAATTCAAGGCTTTTTTCCTACTTTTTCTTCTAACAGGATTAGTGTGTCTTGTTTTATATTTAGGTCTTTGATCCACTTGGACTTTAGTTTTGTGCAGGGTGATAAGTATGGATCTAGTTGCATTTTTCTACATATAGACATCCAGTTAGACCAGCACCACTTGTTGAAGATGCTATCGTTTTTCCATTGAATTGTTTTGGCATCTTTGTCAAAAATCAGGTGTCCATAAGTGTGTGGATTTATTTCAGGGTCTTTTGTTTGATTCCATTGATCCACCAGTTGGTTTCTGTGCCAGTACCATGAGGTTTTTAGTATTGTTGCTCTATAGTACTGCTTGAAATCAGGAATGGAGATACCTCCAGAAGATCTTTTATTGTAGAGGATTGTTTTAGTAATGCTGGGTTTCTTGTTATTCCATATGAAGTTGAGAATTTTTCTTTCAATTGTATTGGTAATTTGATGGGAATTGCATTAAATATGTACTCAAAAGATAGACATTAACTGAGTGTAAAGGGATGGAAGATGGTTCTCCAGGCAAATGGACCCAAGAAGCAAACTGGAGTAGCCATTCTAATATCTAATAAAATGGACTTACAACCAAAATTAATCAAATGAATTGGGGAAGGACACTTCATACTCATCAAGAGAAAATTCCACCAGGAAGACATCACAATCCTGAACATCTATACCCCAAATACAAGGGCACCCATATTTGTAAAAGAAACATTAATAAAACTTAAACCACACATAGATTCCCACACATTAATAGTGGGAGACTTCAACACCCCATTATCAACAAAGGACAGGTCAACAAAACAGAAATTAAACAAAGAAACAATAGATCTAACATAGGCCATGAACCAAATGGACCTAACTGACATCTATAGAACCTTACACACAAACACAAAAGAATTTACCTTCTTCTCAACACCTCATGGATTCCTAGTTGGTCACAAAGCAAGCCTCAACAGATACGAAAGGATTGAAATAATCCCTTGTATCCTATCTGATCACCATGGACTAAAGCTGGACCTCAACAACAACAGAAATAGAAAAACCCTACACACACACACACATGGAAACTGAACAACTCACTACTCAATGACAGAGGGATCAGGGAAGGAATAAAGAAAGAAATTAAAGTCTTCCTAGAATTCAATGAAAATGAAGGCGCATCATACCCAAAGAGAATGGATGTTCTTTTTGTGCTTACCAATAAACCCAGGCTGCAGACCCACATTTCCTCCTCAGAGGGGAGCCACTCTTGGGAAGACTTCTTTCCCTTCTAAGTCTGCCAAAGCTTTAGTTTTTATATTTAATTCACACATATTTACTTGCTTTATTATGTGGCTTGGGATGGAATTCCAACTTTATTTTTGCATAAAATAACTACCTTTCTCAGTATTTTCTTAAAAGGACAATTCTTTTCACATTAAGTAATCTTAACACTTTCATTCATATTCCATCAAAGATGAGTTTAATCTGCAAGTGTACATTTAAGAAAACAAATTACATTTTTATTTATAAAAAATTTACTTATGCTTTTTTATTTTATTGAGTTTCTTTAAGTGGAAGAATCCCTTTAAACAGGTCCTAAGAGACATTTCCTTTTCAGCCTGTTCTCACAGGAGTTGAAGGATCCTTAAGAAAAGAAATGATACAAATGGCACTATTCTAACTTATTTTCCCCATCTCATCATTCTATGACAATTTGCGAAACAACCTTATTTACAGCTCTTTCCTTTTTATAAAGTTTGTGTGATGAAGATGATGATGCTCATTTTCTGACTCCCCATGGCCATCAGTTTATCAGACACTACCAGTATTGGCAAATTTGGCCTGATGCTTCACTAATAGTCAAAAAATAAAATGTTTTATTCTCAACTTTAACTCTTAACACTGTAATGAGATTTGTAACTGCCACTTTGTCCTTATAATAAGAAAAGATTGAACACACTGAACACCAGCAACTCTTTATAGAATCCACCAGAGACCTGAGTTTGGGGAAAACTGTTACCTTTGTGGAGATGGATAGATTCATTTACCCAGAAAACCGTCTGTGGAGCAGAAGCTATACTCTGAATGCATGTGCTAAAGTCAAGTAAGTAGAGCTTTGATGGGCACCCACTGCCAAAAAGGATCATGAACCTTTGAAACTTCCAAAGCTGAAAGCATGAAGTGAACCCCACATTCTGTAGAGTCTAATCATACAACATCAACTCTACTTGAGAACAACAACAGCAACAAAATCCATTATAATTAGGAATAGTGCTACCTCAAGATACAGCTGTATCACTCCTAGGTATATATCCAAAAGATGCTCAGTAATACAACAAAGATATTTGTTCAACTATGTTCATAGCAGCTTTATTCATAACAGCCTGAAATTGGAAACCACCCAGATGTCCCTTATCTGAAGAATGGATACAGAAATTGTGGTACATTTACACAATGGAATACTTTTTTTTTTCTAGGAAGGGAGAGGTTTTTTTTTTTTTTTTTTTTAATTTTTATTTTTATCAGTTACATTTTATTAATTCTGTATCCCAGCCGTGCCCCGAACCCTCGTTCCCTCCCAGTCCCTCCCTCCCTCCCTCATCACTACTGTGCCCCTTTCCAAGTCCACTAATCAGCAATAAAACACAATGGTGGGAACTAAAAAAGTCATCTTGAGTGAGGTATCTCAGAAGCAGAAAGATGTATATGGCATATACTCACTTATATGTGGATATTAGACATATAATATAGGATAAAGTTATTAAAATATAGTCCTAAAGAAGCTAAACAACAAGGACAACCCAAGAAAGATACTCAAACCTTACTCAGAAGGGCAAACATGAGAGAGACATAGGAAGTAGGAGAAGACAGGGAACATGACATGAGCCTACTACAGAATGTCTCTGAAAGATTCGTCTCATCAAGGTATCAAAGCAGATGCTGAGATTCATATCCTAACTTTGGGCAGAATGCAGAGAATCTTATGAAAGAAGGGGGAGATAGAAAGTCCTGGAGTGGACAGGAACTCCACAAGGAGACCAACAGAGACAAGAAATCTGGACTCAGGGGCCCTTCAGAGACATATGAATCAATTAAGGACCATGCATATAGATGACCTAGACCTCCTGCTCAGATGTAATGCATGGGTAGCTCAGTCTTCATGTGGGTTCCCTAGTAAGGGGAGTAGGGGCAGTCACTGGCATGAACTGGTTCCCTGTCTTTTGAACACCTCCCCCCTGGTGAGTTGGCCTTACTAGACAACAGAGAAAGAGGATCTAGACAGTCATGATGGGACCTGATAGGCTAAGGTAAGGAAGGAGGAACTCCGCTATGAGTGGACTAAGGGAGAGACATAGAGGAAAAGAGAAAAGGGGAAATGAGACCAGGAGTAGATGAGAGAGGGGACTACAGCTGGTATACAAAGTGAATAAACTGTGATTAATACCACTACTACTAATAATAATAATATAAGTCAGAAGAAATACCTCTATGGTATAGATATAAAGAAGTAAAGGAAGAGCATTAGTAATAAATGTCGTGTGTACATTAGTGACTTTTGTTCGAGATTTACCTTCAATTATCTTCATTCTTGGTTCTGTCTAATGAAAGAAGAGCTAAAATGTTTTTATAATGCATGTGTTACAATGTAAAAATCCATGATAACCACAGTTCAGAGATTTTTCAATAGTCTAAAACAATTCTCTTCCACTTATATTCACCAAAAAGCTGAATTCCATCCAGTACAGTTATAACATATAGCTGAAAGAACAACGAAACACTAACTCTGAAAAGGAGTATTTTGAGAAGATAAGCAAAGATACAGGAGAAGAGAGTATAGAAACAGATATTAAAGTCATCTACAGCTGTAATAAACCCTCATGGGACAGGGTCAGGTACCTCAGTTCCTCACACCTAATATGGGTTTTAAAGATTTCCAAACACATGGATCGGTAGCATTCACATAGTACAAAAAAAAAAATAGCCATCCTTCCAAAAGCAATCTACAGATTCAATGCAATCCCCATCAAAATACCAATTCAATTCTTTACAGGTGTTGAAAGAACAATTCTTGATTTCATAAGGAAAAAACCAAAAAACCCAGAATAGCTAAAACAACGCTGGTCTCCATCCCTGATCTCAAGCTGTACTATAAATCAAGAATAATTTAAACGGCATGGTGCTTGAATAGAAGCAGAATGGTGGATCAATGGAATCAAACCAAAGATCCAGAAATAAACCCATACACCTATGGGTCTTTTGACTTGATTTTTGGCAAAGAAGACAAACCAAACAATGTAAACTAGACAGCATCTTCCCCATATGGAGCTGGTCTAAGTAGATGTCCAGATGTAGAGAAATGCAAATAGATCCATATTTATCACCTTGCACAAAACTAAAGTCCGAGTGGATCAAAGACCTCAACATAAAACCAGACAAAGTAAAAAGTGTTCATAGAAAAAAGAAGTCTCACGAAAGTTTCCTCTTTTACCATTCAACCTTGTACCTGTGGGAATGTGGCAACATGATAAAATAATAGAGACTGGATTCTCGATATACACTAGACTCCAAACTTGGAGAATATATTTCTATGACTTATGAATTAGTCACACTCCATTTCCATTATAGTAGCCGCATTTCACTAAGATAATTCCAAAGAATCATATATATATGATTATATATGTATGTATATATATATATACAGAAAAAATATATACAGGATATATATATATATATCACTTTCATATATATATATATTTTTTAAATGGATATCAGTGGGTGGCCAATAATGGGAAGTGAAAGTAACTGGTACTAGGAAACATGAATGCTCGTTTATAAATAGTGATATTAAATACCATTCTTATGCCATATACCAAACTTTATTAAGAAGTATGGAAACATTAAATGTAAGATCTAAAACAATGGTAGCTTTAGAAGAAATTAAAAGTTCATGCCATTAGATTTGACAGTGATTTCTTGACGTTGAAGACATAGACAACAAAAGAAAATGATAGACAAACTGGGGATGGAGAGTTGGCCCAGAAGTTCAGAGCATTTGCTCTTTTTGCAGATTCATTTCCAGGATTCATTTCCAGACTCCATAATATGCATCTCATAAAAGCATGCATGACTAGATATAAGCGATCTAACACCCTGTGAACTCCATGACTATCTACATGCATCTGGTGCCCATGAACTCCCACAGATACCCACTAATACGTATAAATAAAATCAATATCTTAAATATACATCTGAATTTTCAAAAGAGTTCATTAAAATTTACAGAATATAAAAATTACAGAATATGCATTTGGTAACAGTTAATGTGCAAGATGTATAATGAGCTTCCAAAAACAACAAAACAACACTTGACTGTTAAATTCATATGTGTACAAAGACTTGAAATGATGTTTCCCCGAAGATACATAGGACCAACATTAAAATCCTTTAATCATTAGAGAAAAACAAAACAAAATTAGGGTGAGGTATCATTTAAACAAACTATAATTGTTATTATAAAACAAAGCAGAACAAGTACTGATGACGGTGGTGAAACACTACAAGTGTTGTGAACTGTTCAAAAATAGGAAATGGCACTGCCGTTGTGGAAAACAGAACAGTGGTGCCTCACACAAGAAAGATGTAATGATGTTACGATGTAGCAATTTCACCTCAAGCACATACATGCATTTTTCCAACTTACAAATTGTGTGTGCCCTGACAACTAACCTTAACTTGGAGAAAGTACACATGAAATCTCTTAACTGCCATAACTTGGCACACAATATACAGTACACTGAATTTTTTTTTTTTTTTTTAACCTACATGGTCTCATGACTTGGAGAGGTGATTGAGGACTTCAGCCCAATATCATGAAACTATTGTTTCACACACCAGGAGCCCATATCTTCTAAATTCAAAACGTTAAGTATAATTTCTATTGAGTATTGCTTCTTCAAAACCTCAAAAGTGGAACTACTATAGTTAAGGTACTGGCTTTTGTCAAAAAAAAAAAAAAAAAAAAAAAAAAAAGATACCGATACCTGGATCTTCAATAGAAATATGTGCATACATTTTTTTTTAAATCTGTGTTACATGCAAGTGGTAAAAATAGAACTAAGTGTACCTTTCATAAATGACAAATAGAATAAAGGAAATGTGACTTGTTTCACAGACTATTACTAATTATTACAAAATGGGTACGCCCCACAGAGCTGTAGCAGAGATATGCCTTGAAAATTCCACACTAAGGCAAACAAGGCAGTTTTAAAAAATTATATACACTAATATGTAATAATGAAACTTGAAGAGTAGTAAACACTAAAACAAACAAGAAAGAGGGTTTTCATGTAAAATGCGAGGAGAGAGAAACTGCCCAGTAAGTACAGTTTTAGTTTTATAAAATGGAAAGTGTTATAATGGTGATGGGTTTACAAGCTGTAATGCTTTAAATATATTTAATTTTACTGTACAGTTAAATTGGTCAGGGGAGTAAATTTAATGTAACATTTTATTTTATCAAAATGAAAATAAAACAATTTGAAATTATTACAAAAATAAGATAGTAAATAGGGAAAGTAGGTGCCATCTTTGACATGGACTCAGTGGCTGGCTCTTTGATCACCTCCCTTTGAGGGGGAAGATTACTTATCAGGCCACAGAGGAAGGCAATGCGGCCAGTCCTGATGAGACTTACTACGCTAGGGTCAGATAGTCGGGGAGGAGGACCTCCCCTATCATTGGACTAGGGGAGGGGTATGGGGGAGAAGAGGGAGGGAGGGGGCCATGAGAAGGTGATGGAGGGGATTGTAGCAGGGATATATAGTGAATAAATAATAATCAATAATAAATAATAATAAAAACCTAAAACGTTAGATAGGCTCATGTATATATGTCTATGTTTAAACTCATCAAATAATATACGTTAAATGTGTCATTTTAACAGCACCCTTTGGTATGTAATACATAAAGTGTCTCATCATGTAATCTGATGGTTGTACACATTGTGTCCACCCATTGTGCCATCACCACAAGCAAAGTGAGAAGATTAACTTTCAACTACAAAAATAATCTTGGCCCCCTATGGGTAGTATGTATCTGTGGTAACATCCCTTTACATGAGAAGAACTTAATGTCCATGAAGAAAAATTTACCTGTATAAGATGAATTTATTCTAGAAATGTCCTATACTACAGAATAAATACAGTGAACCATATAATATTTTTCACATAGAATTTTCTTAATATATTCGAGTCTATCTATGTTGTTGTATAAAGCCCTAGAGAATCTAGGTTATAGAGTAAAATCAAGCCTTCCAGGAAAAAAAATGCTGACCAATCAAAACAAATCAAGCCATACCTGAAATCTGTCATTTGCAATTTGTCATTTCCCAATAGATAATTTAAATCTTTTGGTTTCCCCACACAAACTGCAAAAACACTTAATTATACATACTTAAATTTTGATTTCACATTCATTGATATTTTTTCTGAGCTAAAAAAATTATTCGTATCTATAACTTGAAAATAATTATGTTGTTGTCAATGTGTACAATATCATATAACAGCCATTATGGGCATTACAGTAATGAACACTCCTTAAAGAATTCATTCCATGTAATCCAGAAAGCATATATGTCTACATAAACACACACGGCAAAAACTTCAATAAATACAAATATATGAAAAGTCAATGTAAATGATTTGAAAATTGGGAACTGAGAGAGTTAAATTCTGGTGCAATTATTAAGAAAAATATTCGGAGGACGTAGCTTTTAAGAAATGCTACAAACCACTTAAACTGCATTTTTTTATAGTCAGTGTTAAGAGCAAGAATTTCTTACTTGTGAACCAGAAGAAATGTTTGTATTTCAAAAACAAATTCTTAGAAACAGGAGAGTAAACAGGTTATGATTATTTATTTCATTAATATTATTTAATGAGAATTTAAAAACATAAGAATTTAAAAACAGACCCTCTAAATAAACAATTTTATTTATTTCTCTAAATTCTCCTTGTGTTTGCAGCAACTCTCTAGGGACACAGAGGAGAGTAATGGGCTCGCTTACAAACTTATGCTAGCAATGTCCTTCGGTGTGACTTTAACCCCAATCTGTACTTATGAACCTATATTAAAAATCTTTGATTTTCCAGTAAGCTTATGAAGATCCTATTGTGCTGTTATATTAATACAACTGTATATTATGTACAACAAACATATTTCTATAAAAATTATATAACAAATGTTTATACATTACATTATGTGATACATGATTTATTACAAGCATATGCTGTTTATGGTATATGTCTGACCTGTAAAATGTGAATACAAACTTTGTTTCATCAAGTTGTCATGAAATGAACTAGGTATTGTTTACAAAGTCACTTAAGAAGCTAAATCTGTCTTTATCATGTACAAGAGAAATATGAAGAAATTACAGAACAGAAGGGCATGTGAAGCCACCCAAAGACTTAAGCAAAAATCCTGCTAGAGGATGAGAGGAGGTCATGACCTAGCCTTTGCAAGCAGCTCTTACACCACGTGCTTTCCATGTGGGATCCATGCCTGCTATTCTCAGCTAAACTTTTTATTTTTGTTTTGTTTTTTCCTGAGGACCCAGGGATACCTGCTGTATTAGCGAGACCTAATGTTGGCATAGTTTTTCATCTCCATCTCCTCAAGGCCTTGCTTTACTAAGGACAGCTTTTACGGGACTTGGACTTTACCAACTTCATACATCTTGCCCAGGAACAAAGCATTTGCTGAGGATTTCAATGCAAATGGACAGTAAACCAAGAAGTGGAGAATTCATCCAGGACTAAATAGATCTTCATATAACTCTCACTTCAGATACAAACAAGCCTTCCTCTACATTTCAATCTCGTCTATCCTCTCCTTCATTTTTCTTCTAAGAAGGGTTTATATTCCCTGTCTCCTCCCTCAGTGTACAAAACTTCCCACTGAAACTGACATTCAGTTGGTTGCCAGATGCCTAACCTGCTGAATCCAATGAACACTTTTTGGTGCCTTGGATATTTGACTTTGCTAAAGAATTTGAATCTACTGACGGTCAACCATGCCCCAGTTCTTACCACCTAGTTACTGGGTGCTGGGTATCCAAGGAAAAGTTCACCGAGGTACTATTCTCAAGGTACCTCCTAGGCTACATTCTCTCATGGCTTTCCTATCTAGAGATACAGCTTTATCTTCATCTATCAACCAACAAAATGCCAATTTTCACTGCAGATCTATGGTTTATGCCTGTTATCTCTACATGTTTTGTTTTTTTTTTTTTTTTAATCCATTCACCCAATAAATTACTCATTGAGCATAAAAAAAAAGCTACAAAGCACTGATAAGCATGCTGGTGAAAATAATCATTCACTAAATAGATTTGTGCTTACAGCAGCAAGTCACCTGCTGTGTAAAATTAAGAAGACCAGTCAGAAAGACTCTACCCATCAGTGTTTCAAAGCAGATGCTGAGGCTCATAGCCAAACTTTGGGCAGAGTGCAGGAAATCTTATGGAAGAAGCAGAAGATAGAAAGACCTGGAGAGGACAGGAGCTCTACAAGGAGAGCAATAGAACCAAGGAATCTTGACCCAAGGGTCTTTTCTGAGACTAATACTCCAACTAAGGACCACTCATGGAGATAACCTAGAACCTCTGCACAGACATAGCCCATGGCAGTTCAGTGTCCAAGTAGGTTCCATAGTAATGGGGACAGGGACTGTCTCTGACATGAACTGATTGGCCTGCTCTTTGATCACCTCCCCCTGAGGGGAAACAGCCTTACCAGGCCACAGAGGAAGACAATGCAGCCAGTCCAGATGAGACCTGATAGGCTAGTGTCAGAGGGAAGGGAAGAGGACCTGTCTTATCAGTGGACTTGGGGAGGGGCATGGGAGGAGATGAGGGAGAGAGAGCGGGATTGGGAGGGAATGAGGGAAGGAGCTACAGCTGGAATGCACAGTGAATAAACTGAAATTAGTATAAACAATAAAAATTAAAATTAAAAAAATGGCCAGACCAGAAATGCCCATTTCTCTAACATTCTATGATTGAAGAATGTAATACTGACTCAGAAAAACGAGTAGATTTGTAAATCTAT
Organism: Rhombomys opimus; assembly: GCA_010120015.1. Lineage (NCBI taxonomy): Eukaryota > Metazoa > Chordata > Mammalia > Rodentia > Muridae > Rhombomys > Rhombomys opimus. The sequence goes on along the minus strand of REGO01000384.1, from coordinate 1,708,785 downwards.
CTGGAGCAGAAGAAACATTGTGCAGAAAGTAAATGGTATCTTCTTCTAATCTGGCTACCACTTGTGTTTCATCACCGTAAAAGTTTACCACTAAGCAAATGAAAGAAGACAGAATTAATTAAAACTGACGTTTTATAAAATATTTTTCCGATCTCCTTGTCTTTCTTTATAAACTGTCAATGTGCTTTTTGACACATTTCTAAAAATCACTTTAGTGAAGATCGTGCTACAATGAATATATTAAGTATTTATCCATCATTTAAAAGCAATGAAGGAAATAATGTTTATAAAATGGCTACAAACTTGATCCATCATATGTTCTGGTCTTCTTTGTACTATTAATTTGTTCAGCATTTGTTCTTTCTGTCTTATGCTAGTAATTGAATAGAGTATTTTTAATTATCACAGATTTAATTCCTGAGGATGATGTCATAGTAACTGCCTATTTAACGTAAATTGAATTACCTACTTAGTAATGAAAGAATTAAAGAAGGATATTGTCAGAAACATTGTTGTTCTTTTCTCCATGATGGACAACTTAATGTTTGCTTATTTTAAAATTTTTGGCATGTATAACTGTGGACATACATTCATAAATGATGATACCACAGTAAGCTATAAGAGTACATTTTCATTTATTTGTAAGTTCCCATTAATTATCCCTTATGTATAGGAAATTATATTAGATTTTTATTTTGCATTTGAAGAAAGGAATTTGAGAAAAGATAAATGTTTCTTAGATTCCAAATATATTCTTTATCTCCTAGTCACAATTTAAGAAACAAAAACAAGCAAAATTCAATCTCTTGGTCATCTATGACTAAATGACATTGACACATGACAGTTTAATGCCCTTAGGCAATAAATAGTTCTTAGGACTGTTATTCATCATAACTTTTACAGAACTTTTAAAGTATTTAGTTTTACTTTTTCATTCTGTGTGTGTGTGTGTGTGTGTGTGTGTGTGTGTGCGCACGCGCTAGCGCACACGCATGTGCATGTGTGTGTTGGGGATACATGCACATGACTGAAAGTACTTGCCGGAGCCCACAAGATGCCATTGGATTGCCGAAATGAAATTACAGGAAGTTGTGAATCACAAGTGGATGCCATAAAACCCCTTAGGTCTTTTTGGAAGAGCACGCTGCATCTATAGCATCTGAGCATCAATCCTGCCCCTCACCATAACACTTTAAGTGAAGGTAAGACACTATTCTTTTTAGTTTGTTTAAAAACCAGCACAGTCTTATAGTTTCTTTTTATTTAATGAAATTTAATAAAAACTTTAAAATCACATATTTGAATGACAAATTGAATTTGGTGCAAAATTTTATCAATATAAATACGGAAAAAATAGTTTCGGATGAAGCTCCTGGTAGCTCAATAACCAATTGGTTTCCCATAGGAAGGGGAACAAGGACTATTTCTAACAGGAACTCAATAGCAGGCTCTTTGACCTACCCACCCGCCAAGGGAGGAGCAGTCCTGTTAGGCCACAGAGGAGGGCTTTGCAGCCAGTCCTGAAGATACTTGATAAAACAGGGCCAGACGAAAGAGGAGGAGGTCCTCCCCAATCCGTGGACTTAGAAAGGGGCAGGGAGAAGCTGAGGGAGGGAGGGTGGGATTGGGAGGGAATAAGGGAGCGCGATACAGCTGGGATACAGAGTTAATAAAATGTAACTGACAATAATAAACAATAATAAAAAAATATCTGTTTTTTTGTGATAACTACAGTTCTATAAAAGCTTAATAAGCATTTTAGTCACAATACTATAGTGAGTTTCGTCTTCCAATCCTCAAATAAAGAGCTTATTCCTAAATATCATTTAAAAACCAGAAAGCTATCTACAGGCAGTCTGCAATACGGTGTAAACTTTGGAAGAAAAAATACATTTTTCTTAAATCCACATATATTTAAAACATATTTTAACAAACAAGTTTTTGAACTTTGAGGTAAATACATATTTAAACATTTTCCAGTTCAAATACTATATACATTCACCCAATGTGTTACTCTCTAGAAAATCACATGAAAGTATCAATAATATTATCAAATGGCCAATATTAGCCCAATGCTTATTAATAATTTAAAAAGAAACAACTCCCTAACATAAATGTATGAGAGTTGAAAAATATTACTTAATAGTTCTAGATCCCTAGGTATGTACATTTATTTCTCTGTCTTTGATTCAGTTCTGTTGATCCACCAGTCTGTTTCTGACAGTACCATGAAGTTTTTATTACTGTTGCTCTCTAGTTCAGCTTGAGATAGGGATGGAGAGACCCCTGGAATATCTTTTATTGTACTGGATTGTTTTAGCTATTCTGTTTTTTTTTTTCCATATGAAATTAAGAATTGTTCTTTCAATGTCTTTAAAGAATTATGTTGGTATTTTGTTTGAAACTGTAATCAATAATAAACAAAAAATAGTTCTTGATCCTCTTATGTCACTCTTTATGTACTTAATATTTAGATGCAAAAATAGTGTTTGAAATTGTATGTAAGGCAGATATGAAAATACATTAAAATTTGAATTGGACTTAGATGCCAGAAAGGCAAAATAAATTATACCCTTACTCTATTAAATATTCAATTGATCTGATAGGATTTTTGAGAAATAACTTTAATAGTAAGTTAGTGATAATTTCTCTTACTAATAAAGTTAGGAGAAGAAAACACAATAACTCACCTAGTGTTAGGATTTTGGTCATTCTTGTCCAATGCAGATACTCTCAATTTATTGTTAGTAATTCATATATATTAATATTTGCTGAAATGTTTTTAAATTTCAAGAATATAACTTAAAAATGTGTTTTGTAGTAAATATTTAAGTTTCAAATATAAATGTCTAATTACTACTTTTAAATACTTTATCTTGATACTGAACATATACCTATAATAAAATTGTGCATGATCAAAATGCACTGTTCAAGTGACTCTATACCTTAGATTATAACAAACGTGGATAACTGAATTATATGCTAACACATGTATTATATGGGCATCATTTTAATAGTTTATTAAAACACTATTATCATTTCATTGCTATCCTTATGCAAAAGTTATCACACAAATAAGATTTAATTCCCTAGGCTTGTCAAGAGTAGAAATCACAGAAAGAGTGTAAAATTTATTTTCTATCATTTATTTCATGAAGCACTTGTTCTGTGCCAAAGTTTCCAGGGATTCTCCCCATCCATCATCAATGAGATGCTTTCTGGGGGAATCCTAGAGATTTCCACACGTCTTATGAATGGATATAATTCATGAATAAGAATGCACTTTAAGGGATCTTGAAATCATGTCATGTCTTTTCAGTTAAAGTAGACAAAGAGTAAGTACTTAAAAAGTAAGTCCTATCAGCTCAGAAAGGCTCTCTTAAAAGGCTATTAGAAACGGAGTTCTGGGAACTCTGGCTCCAGCTATGATACAAAGGTTAAAAACTTGCCTTGGCAACATTACCACATGATTGTCTTATTTTAAATGTAAATTGTCAGCCACTCTAAACCAAGCATGTTCACAATAAAGTTTAGAGCTGTGAAAAGATACCCTGGGAAGGGCAAGAACATTTTCTTGCAAAGAAATTTAAGACAGAAAAAAATATTAAATGGCCCAGCTTTAAAATTGAAATCTTTCTTTCCCAAGGTAATAAAAGATACATTATTAATCTCTAATTGTTTTTGTATGCTAATTATTGATACAAAGTTTTAAAGTTAAGAATTATAATATATAGGAAAACTATCCTTAATGATATGTCAACAATTTGAATGGCAATACAAAAATATTCTTGATAAAATATGCTAAGTTGCTTTAAAAAATTCAACAGAAATTCAAGAGAAATAAGTAATTTATACACACAGATATAATCTCTATTATTTTAACAAAATTTTGTAAATTAATTAACCCTTATCGGTTTTATAACAGAAAAATAGCTAGGTAAAATTAAAAGAGAATTTTAAAATGTGAACTAAAATATTTTCTATCAACCATTCTTTTTTCTATCCTAAAAAGAAAAAAATAAAATAAAAAAGAAATATGCAAACTTTCAGGTAGTCAGTCATTTTGTAATAAATTTTCCTGCTGTTGCTATAGTGATGGTGATAAAGCTTTGCTTCTATTTGTGTGGTAGATTTTCGAAGTAGAACACTTGAAAAGGTAAGCTAATGAAAATGTAGACACCGTTAGTTCTCATCTACAAGCCAGCCTCCCTGAATTTTGTTCACAGTCACAGAACTCAACCATTGTCTGCAATTTTATTAAATGTACATTATCGTAATCTCTCTCAATGTAGCCCTAAAAATTATACCACAGAGATGAGCCTTCACCTTTTATTATAACAGGTTAAAGCCACTGGACAAAGAATATTTAAGTTCATTCTGGACTACATGTAAGAAAAATCAATGAATGAATCAAAGATACTCTTCATCTTCTCTTTCTCTCCATTGCAAAACTTATTTTTCGAACAATACAATGATTGGATGCATTTTGCTTCAGTGGCACACAGTGTTGCAGTCTCATTTCCTTTCTGTGTTGATGCTAACTAAAGAGCTTAAAATGCAGAGATACCTTGTTTAACCGGATGAATCACCAAAGACAAGTCATAGACAGAGCATTGCTAAGATACACGTTCTATCATTGCCATAAAATGTAATAATACTTATTTTAAAACATTTTAAATAGCTTTCAGAATAGTTGCTTTAGAGAGAAAACATGCAAAATGGCTTAGAGAAATATAGATACCAATTTATGTCATTTTGATAAAAATAAGCATGTAGACATGTTTACTCCAACTCTTGTAATCCAAGGGCTTACTTTAAAATAATCACAGTTCAGAGATGTATTGTACCAAAATGCTTACCATGATTTCAGTTGTAGTTACATTATACAGATTCACAGATCTTGTGACCTAGTATATTTTGGGATATTTTACGTCATATATACACGTTGTCTTTTAAATTTTTATTTCAAAGAATAATAATTTTATCCTTAAATATGTTATATTAAAGTGGCATATGTTAGCGTTTTGTAAATGAATACAAATAATTGAACAGAGTGGTCAAAAGCAACATCATTTTATTATCAGGCACAAAGGAGAAATCTCAAGATTTCTGATCCTGGTAGAATGCAAACATTCAAACGCTCAAATCAAGGTTTCATTCACAAGAGGCATATGTCACAGTAGCCAGAACACAGAGAATTAAGGGGTAGATAGTCCCTGGATGACTGACATTGTGTTCATTCAGGTTAGTGACATAATTCATTTTTTTGTGCCTAATGTTTTGAAATATTGGGATCCAAATAGAATATTCTTTGGAAAGCCACTTGAATCCATAATGCTGCTTTCATGCCATGATTCTCGGCAGCATTTTCAAAGCCTGTAACAGATAATCAATCTCTTTCCTAAGAAATATCTCTCACGCTCTGAATTTAGAAACACTGGAAACATCATGTTCCCTTAAAAAAAAAAAAAAAAAAAAAAAAACAAACTCAGATATATTAGGCATCTTTTCTCAAAAGAATGGTGGCACGAAAATTAATCTTACTATAGAGAAATGTTTATCATAGGCTAATCTAAAATCCCCACAGGTATATAAATGTGCAAATGCCAGAGATGGTTTGCTGCCTTCTTAAACTACACTCTCATTGGATGCCAATGTGCTTGTTCTATACTGTGCTAGTTTTGCAGTTACAGGGACCATACATTAAAACATACTTTCTAAAATTGTATTTAAAAACAGCCTTAAACTCTGCCCAAAGTTTGGCTATAAGTCTCAGCATCTGCTCTGACAGCCTGAAGGGTAGAGCCTTTCAGAGGCCCTCTGTGGTAGGCTCCTGTCCTGTTCCCTGTTTTCTCCCTCCCCCGATGTCCATCTTCTTTGCCTTTTTGAATGGGAATTGAACATCTTAGCCAGAGTCCTCCTTCTTGATTAGCTTCCTTAGGTGTACTGATTTTAGTATGTTTATCCTATATTATATGTCTAATATCCATTTATGAGTGAATATATACCTGTGTGTCTTTCTGCTTCTGGGACCCCTCACTTAAGATGATCTTTTCCAGTTTCCACCATTTACCTGCAAATTTCATGATTTTCTTGTTTTTTATTGCTGACCAATATTCCATTGTGTAGATGCACCACAATTTCTATATTCATTCCTCCATTGATGGACATCTGGGTTGTTTCCAGCTTCTGGCTATTACAAATAAAGCTGCTATAAACATGGTTGAGCAATTGTCTTTGTTGTATACTTGAACATTTTTTGGATATATGCCTAGGAGTGGTATAGCTGTATCTTGAGGAAGCACTATCTATAATTGTTGGAGAAAGCACCAGATTGATTTCCGAATTATTTTTACAAGTTTACTTTACCACCAGCAATGAAGTAGGGTTTCTCTTTCTCCACATCCTCTCCAGCAGGTGTTGTCACTTGAGTTTTTGACCTTAGCCATTCTGATGGGTGTAAGGTGAAATCTCAGGGTTGTTTTGATTTGCATTTCCCTGATGACTAAGGATGTTGAGCATTTCTTTAAGTTTTTCTCTGCCATTCGATAATACTCTATTGAGAATTCTCTGTTTAGCCCTGTATTCCTTTTTTTAATTGGATTAACTGATTTGTTGTTGTTTAATGTCTTGAGTTCTTTATATATTCTGGACATTAGCCCTCTGTCAGATATAGGGTTGCAGAAGATCATTTCTCAATCTGTAGGCAGTCTTTTTGTTCTGACTACAGTGTCCTTTGCTTTACAGAAGCTTTTCAGTTTCATGAGGTCCCATTTATTGATTTTTGCTCTTAGAGCCTGTGCTGTTGGTGTTCTGTTTAGAAAGTTGTCTCCTGTGCCAATGAGTTCAAGAATTTTTCCCCACTTTTTCTTCTAACAGGTTTTGTGTATCTGATTTTATATTGAGGTGTTTGATCCACTCGGACTTTAGTTTGGTGCAGCATGATAAGTATGGATCTATTTGCATTTTTCTGCATGTAGACATCCAGTTAGACCAGCACCACTTGCTGAAGATGCTATCTTTTTTCCATTGAATGGTTTTGGCATCTTTGTCAAAAATCAGGTGTCCATAAGTGTGTGGGTTTATTTCAGGGTCTTCTGTTCCAGTCCATTGATCCACCAGTCAGTTTCTATGCCAGTAGCATGTAGTTTTTCATGTTATTGCCCTATAGTCCAGCTTGAGATCAGGGATGGAGAAGGGAATCTTATGAAAGTAGGGGGAGATAGTAAGACCTGGAGAGGACAGGAGCTGCACAAGAAGAACCAAAAATCTTCACTCAGGGGTCTTTTTTTGAGACTGATATTCTAACCAAGGACCATTCATGGAGATAATCTAGAACCCCTGCACAGATGTAGCCCATTACAGTTCAGTGTTTAAGTGGGTTCCATAGTAATGGGAACAGGGACTGTCTCTGACATGAACTGAGTGGCCTGCTCTTCGATCACCTCTCCCTGAGGGGGGAGCAGCCTTACCAGGCCACAGAAGAAGACAATGCAGCAACTGCTGATAGACTAGGATCAGAAGGAAGGGGAGGAGGACCTCCCTCATCAGTCGACTTGGAGAGGGACATGGGTGAAGAAGGGTGAGGGAGGGGAGGATTGGGAAGGGAGGAGAGAGGAAGCTACAGGGGAGATAAAGGTGAATAAACTGTAATTAATAAAAATAAAAAGGAAGTCTACTTAAGATCATACACATACATGTGTAGAAAATGATAAATAAAAATCATATTCATGGAAAAAATACAGCCTTGAATGTTTTTGGTTTTGTTTTTTAAATGAAAGATCACTGTTTTTGATGGTGGCTGGTTAAGGCTTCATTATTCCTCATTGCTAGGATTCCTCATTATGTTCATCTTCTATAACAAGGCAAGGCTTCCAGAAGTGGGACAGAGACACCAACCATACCACAAAACCTTCCACCTACATTCTGTCCTGCTTCTAAGATGTACTGGGTTAAAAGTGGCACAGAACTTGTGGGAGTGACCAACTGATGATTGGCCCAACTTGAGGCCCATACCAGGAAATAGAGTCCATGACTGACACTGCGTGTTTGGCCATAAAGCAGAGGCAATAATGTTCATGTAGCTTTTAAAAGATGAGAAGCCCAGAGACACAAGATATAACCAAGCATGACAGGTAAAAAAAATTCAATAAAATTATTGCTAATGATATTCTGTTATACTCCTAGATCAGTGCCTAGACCAGTTGCCATCAGAGATGTGTCATCCAGTAATTGATGGGAGCAGGTGCAGAGACCCACAGCCAAACTATGTGGAGCCAGGAAAACCCTGCAAAAGCAGGTGGAGATTGACAGGAACCAGAGGGTCAAGAATGCCATGAGATGCATCAGTCTCTACAGAGTTGCAAGATTCTTCTTTCTTTCCTTCTTTCTTTCTTTCTTTCTTTCTTCCTTTCTTTCTTCATCCATTTATTTATTTATTTACATATTTATTTTCTGTTTTTGTTGGTCTCTTTGTGTGGATCCTGTCCCCTCCAGGTACTTTTATATCTCCCTCCTTCTTCTGTAACACTCCCTGTGCCCTATCCTAAATTTGACTGTGAGTCTGTGCATCTGCTTCAATCCTCTGCTGGTTGGAGTCTTTTAGAGGACATCTGTGGTAGGCACCAGTCTTGTTCCCTCTCTTCTGCTGCTTCTGGTGTGTATTCTGTTACAGACAGTACATAGAGAGGACCTAGACCACCTGCTCAGATGTAGCCCGTAGACAGCCAGGTCTCCATGTGGGTTCCCTTGTAAGAGAAGAGGCAGTCTCTGCCATGAACTTGGTTGCTTGTTCCTTGATCACTTCTCCCTGGTGAGTGACCTAGTCAACCCACAGAGGAAGAGGATCCAGGAAGCCTAATGGGACCTGGTAGGGTAGGATCCGACAGCAAGGGAAGAGGACTTCTATCAGTGGACTAGGAAAGAAGAATAGGGGAGGAAGAATGGAGGAGGGAGGATGGGACCAGGAGAAGATGAGGGAGGAGGGTACAACCAGGGTACAAAGTGAATAAATCCTAAACAATAATGATAATAATAATAATAAATTTTAAAAATCATACCCCCGCCAACAAAAGAACACCAGGAGACTATAACCCCCCAGAATCAATTAAGCAAAGCTCATGAGGAATCACATGGACAATCACAGACCCATGTGGGTCTGAAATAGGTCCTCAGTATATTCATCCTCTGGTGTTCTTGTGCAAATGCTAATGGTGGGAGTGTCTCTGCCTCATCTGCCCGCACTTGGGAATTTGTATGTTAATTGTGGGAGGCCTGCCTTTTTTATTTTTATTTTTTAAGGGAAAGAGAGGAGTAGTGAATCTGGGGGAGAGAAGAGAGGGAAGTTGGAAAGAGAATTGGGAGGAGGGGAGGGAAGGATAACTGTGGTAGGGATGTAATATATGAGAGAAGAGTAAAAGAAAAATGGGTAGATAGAGAAAACGGATAGAGAAAAATTTATGTAGCATTTGAAAGACAAGAATTAGCTAGGGTCCTGTTTCTCTTTTCAAAATGTTTCCTGTTTCTTTCTTTGAGAAACGGCCTCCTGTACCTCATTCTGTCCTGAAACCTACCATGTAGCCTAGGCTGACTTTATCTCAGACAGAGCTACTTGATGCAGATATGCAGGCACTTGGGATTAAAGGCATGGGACACCATGCTTAGTCTCAAAGTTGATACACATAGAATAACAGAATCACAGCCTACAATCACAATATTGAATGGTGACTAGAATTTTTAGACGCTCTGCTTAAAAATTCAAACTTGCCTAGGTTTTCTTAAAACTTTTTCTTTATTTGGATAGACTCCAACAGGCTTTTTAAAAATTAATATCTTCAAAGCTCTGATTTGATTGAGACATGTGAGTTATTAGAAATGAAGACCTGAGGTATGCCTATGAAGACATTTATAAAGGCTATTAGTTATATGAGCTCTGGCCTAATGAATTACCAACCCCTTCACAGGTTCACAGTATGATGGCTGTAGAAGGCAGTAAGTGGGATATAGCTCTAGGAAATGCATTACTGAAAATCTATATTTTTCTCTGTATACCTTCCTTTTTCTGATTCTTGGCCACCAACCAAAATATGAGCTCTTATTTCTGGAACTTGCTCAATACCATGAAGGACTGATGCTTCTGAAAACATTAGCAAAATAAATAATAATGTTCTTAAATTTGATTTTGTATTGTATTTGTTCACAGATGTGAAATAGTCAACAACACAAAATATGAGTATGATAATTGACTTTTTTTGATTGAAAATGCAGGAAAAATTGCTATGCTATATGTCAAATTTTAAGTGACACAGATTTAATTTTTTACTGTATAACTTACCTATTTTTATATTTAACAAGTGAATAGAGGATCCTAAAATATTCAACTTTATTCTCTGGAAAATGAGAACTATAATAATGTGTCAATTTGAAAAAAAAATCCATATAGTCCATTTTCTTGATGGAACAAAGTGTACAGCAGAATGAAAAAAATACACTGTTAATCTTTATTCATTTGCTGTTGTTGTTATCCCGTCATTATTCCCATAGACTCGATGTGAAAATATCCAGGAATAAAACGTATTTCTAACAGTAATTGACTAGTGGGTATGAAGTGTACTGGGTGTAATATAGAGAGGATTTCAATTAAACTTTATGACACAGATATTACCTTCAATTTGGAACTATATAAAGTAGATCAGAATGATATCATATTCTCATACATGAACAGAAACCAAGACATAAAGATATCACTGTATCATTACTTTTAAATCATAGGTTCTCTGATACTTGTTTTGCTGGGTAGGAACATTTCAGCTTCTTTAATATGTGAGAGGTGACTGCCATCTGTCTACTAAGTCTGTGTAGGTAAATGAGGTTTATGGACTCTTGTACCTTTCTAGAGAGGTGGCTAGAATAGAAGATCGACTGAAAGCATGTATATTTTTTGCTGGAATCTCTGCTTTGCCCTGTTCTGGGCTCTGATGATACCTGAGGCTATTTAGGACACAAGAAGTGGTCAGTGCAGAATAGCAAAGATAACAGATATCAGCTATTCACTGTACGGTTCCTGGTTAAGACCAGGTTCAAACAAACATTATTTCACAGTCTTTCTCAATAAGCTAGAAAATTAACAAACCTGCCTATTGACCCATTTGTGTATACACACACACATACACTTAAGCAAGTTTTAAAAAGTTTAAGTGAGGCTTCTATCAACAATACAACCCACATAAACTGAGATAATTCGATTACTAATATGGATGTCTTAATACATATTGTGAGAATCCATAAACCCTGCAATCAACACACTATAAGTTTGAAAAGGAATTGAGTATACATTTCTGATGATAAATTTAGTACTTTATTTCACTCTAGTCTGCTTAAAGCACAGGCTTAAATTTGAAATGGGTGTTTTTCTCAAACAGAAAATGCTAGAGATTTGAGGCCATAACACGACCGATGACATTCAGGTCATGGGTAAACATATGGCCTGCCACACTGACTCCATTAACCATCCATCAATGTAATTGCATAATACATCAGAAGAGGTAGTCTTCCGCCATTGAATGTTAGTGTCCCCTGTTAAGTTTAACTGAAGGGATATCAGTTTTCATATCTTCTTGGGTCACATACTATAAATATGTAAAATGCATTGATTTTTACTTTATATGTATTTTTGTCTTTGAAGAAAATTCTTAAGAAAATTATTTAGGGTGCTGATTAAAAAGAAATTCTTCTTATACTACAGTTGGTAGCTATAAAAAAGTCACAATTTAAAAGTGTTGTGCTTTAGTCAATTCTAAACATGTTAGTGTTGAGATTAGAAAGAAGCTGCATCACTCATAGATTGGGAATGCTTTGTGTATAGCTCATATGGTAGAAATTTATAAGAATATACATAAGAAAACTAGTATGTTCAAGTTCACAGATAACAAACGGACAAAAATGGATCAGATAATTTAGTTTTTTAAATTTATATTGTGTTTGCACAGGATATTTGTATACATTGGTTAGATGACAACTTGTAGGAGCCAGTTCTCTCATTCAATCATATGAGTTCTAGGAATGGAACTCAGCTCTGGTGGATTGATGGCAGGCACTGAACCATCTCCCCAGACACCTACCAAACTTTTAAAACACTGTGTGAAAAAAATTGACTGATATTGGACATGTGATAATGAAGAAACCTTAAAATTATGAGAAAGTAAACATAATGCAAGATAGGTGCTCGGTAGCTGAGCAGCAATGGCTAAATGTGCTCTGCTGTAAGAAGAGTTCTCTGTGGGCAGTAAAAAATGCTTTACCTACATGAATGAAGATTGAGCATCTTGCCCAGGGTCCTCCTTCTTTATTAGCTTCTTTAGGTGTACATATTTAGTATGATTATCCTATATTATATGTCTAACATCAACTCATAAGTGAGTACATGCCATGTGTGTCTTTCTGCTTCTGGGATACCTCACTCAGGATGACATTCAGAAGAGAGAGAAAACAGGGAACAAGACAGGAGCCTACCACAAAGGACCACTGAAAGACCCAGCAGGGTATCAAAGCAAAGGCTGAGACTCATAGCCAAACTTTGGGCAGTGTGCAGGGAATCTTAGGAAAGAAGGGGGAGACAGAAAGACCTGGAGGGAACAGGGGCTCCACAAGGAGAACAATGGTACCAAGAAATCTAGGCACAGGGATCTTTTTTGAGATTGATACTCCAACCAAGGACCATTCATGGAGATTACCTAGAACCCCTGCACAGATGTAGCCCATGGCAGCTCAGTGTCCAAGTGAGTTCCCTAGTAATGGGAACAGGGACTGTCTCTGACATGAACTGATTGGCCTGCTCTTTGACCACCTCCCCCTCAGTGGGGTGCAGCCTTACCAGGCCACAGAGGAAGACAATGCAGCCAGTCTGGATGAGACCTGATAGACTAGGATCAGATGGAAAGGGAGGAGGACCTCCCCTATCAGTGGACTGAGGGAGGGGCATGGATGGAGAAGAGGGAGGGACATGGGATTGGGAAGGAAAGAAGGAGGGAGCTACAAGTGGAATACAAAGGAATTAAACTGTAATTAATAAAAATAAAACAAAATAGTTTAATAAGAAAAAACTGAAAATAAAACAATAAAAATTAAAATAAGGTCTGGAGAAATGACCGTGATTAAGAGTGCTACCTCTTTTACAAAGTACTTATATTTGATTTCCAACACATGTGTGGTAGTTTGCAACTTCTTTTAACTCCAGATCCAGGAGATTTAACACCATGCTCTGACATTATGGACACCTTCACACACGTGGTGCGCATAAAGTCACACAGGAACATGCACAAATACATGAGTAAAAAATGATTCTTAAAGGAAAAATTGGTGAGAACTTATGTCAAAATTAAGATGAAACAAGAGATTTCAGGAGTGCATTTTGATGAAGAGCACAAACCTATTTCATTCACTCACTAACATCCTCTTCAGTTTCATGTCTGTTAGAACTCTTATACTTCCCAGTTGCACACACATGAGTGCGAAGAGCTGCTACTCATCCCTCAGTGTAAAGTCAAATAGAAAAGAAGACTAGGAATTCATAAGAGAGGCTCTGGGTATATTGATGCCAACTAAACAATATGTAAATCAATGTTGCACTGGTTCTTCGGAGCAGATAGGACAAGTTAAGTGACATAAAGTATGACCAGTGCAGTGGAAGTAGCTTGAAATAGCCAAGGTCCTGACTCCATTTTTCCAGCATTTCAGAAGTATAGAAGAGCTTAATGCGATATACTGGGTGTATTTCTCATATTCTCCATAAATGTGTTACATTATCAATGGTATAAAACTGTCATATGAGGAGAAAGGTACAACGCTAGTCCACCACAGGAGCAGGACAGATCGAGGTCATACGAGTTCTGTAAATTGACAACATGGAAGACCTAATGAAAGAAGTACAGAGGACAGAAGTACTGTAAGCACTTTGGAAATAGACTTACCCGTTGCTGAAGAATGGCTTCCCCTTGCTCTAAACTAAGTTCACTGAGGAGTTCTCCTTTGGGGCTTGTTATATCACCTTACTCAAATAGCATTTATCCCGAGCCAAAGTAGAAAAATCACAGTCTTCTTACTGCTCTGATAATTGTCCCAAGAGGAGTATTGAAAATGGAGAAAACGCCTTCAAATACTTGGTTGTGTGTAGGAAGCACAACTAAAATTAAAAATAAGAAGATAAAGAAGTCATCAGATACTATATAACTTTCAACTCCTAAAATGTTTTTTTTTCTTTCCCAAGATCCCTGTTTATTTTTTTTCTTCTTATAAAATAGATGTTTTATTTCTTTTTTTTATCAGTTACATTTTATTAATTCTGTATCCCAGCCGTGCCCCGAACCCTCGTTCCCTCCCAGTCCCTCCCTCCCTCCCTCATCACCACTG
>REGO01000384.1:1617967-1691484 GCA_010120015.1 Rhombomys opimus | reverse complement strand
CTCATTTGGTTTCAGAAGGTATAAAGAACGCATCTCAGTTCTTGCCCACTTGGTCTAGCTGGAATCATGTTACAGTATTGTAAGTCAGTGAGACATCAAGGCATGAGCATAATGAATTACTCTGTTTATCAGGACTCCTGAAGAAGGTGTTATTGTATTATTTAATGAAACAGTACAGATAAAGGAAAATATTTTACAGTGATATATTAATAATGTACAGAATGAGCCAAAAACAATATAAGAACCTAGAAAACACAGTACAAGGATTTTCTTTGTCATACAGAATTAGAAAAAAATATAGGGGGGATCCAAGATGGTAGCACCAGGAGCACATTGTTTCTGACCAGCAGGACAGCAGTGACTGCACAGTGACCAACAGACCAAACTCTGAGCCCTAAAACATCAATGATTGTGTTTCCCAGGTGAGGGGAAACCCCACTGTGTGGGAAGCCATTAGGTTCAGGTCACCATCTAAACCCCGGAAGAGTTCCCTATCCCAGCAGGCATTAGGTCGTCAGCCCAGAGCCACATGCCCTAGTGTTCTGTTTACCATCCCAGACTGAACTGTGGGCCCCACCACACCAGAGACTGGGATTTTCAAGTAGAGAGAAGACCCGTTGTGAAGGAAGCCATTGGAACTGATTTCAGGTCACATACATAGACAATCCCTGGAAAGAGTCTCCTTGGTTTGGAGTGTGCTCAGCCACCAGCCCAGAGACCTGCCTGCATGCCTGACTCAAGGTCCCCAACAGAAGTGTGGGCCCTAGGGCACTAGAGACTGGGTTTCCCTGTCCAGAGGAAAACCCCAGAGTGAGGGAAGCATAAGGTCGGACCTCAGAACACTCAGCCAATCCCACCCCCCCTCAGAAAAAGGAAAGAAAAGAAAGAAAGAAAGAAAGAAAGAAAGAAAGAAAGAAAGAAAGAAAGAAAGAAAGAAAGAAAGAAAGAAAAATAAAGGAAGGAAGAAAAAGTTCTAGGGAAAAGTTTTCAGGTTCCTGCAGGAACCCAAGTGTCCAGTCGCCAGTGCAGCGGAGCCACTCACCTGTGCCTGCCTGCTCTACTCACCATTCCAGATGGAATTGTGGACCGCAAAACACAACAGACTGGGTCTTCCTGTTGGTAGGAAACCCCACAGCGGGGGAAACATCAGGTCTGATATCAGGACACCCAGCTCCAGAAAAGTTTCTGGGTCCTCATAGGCTCCAGGCTCTAGCCTCCTGCTGCATGCATGAATGCTGCACTCACCTGGCACCTATTACCACTTGGGTACTGGGACACAGAGCTCCAACCTCAGATCTAAAGAAGCCTAAGAACCACTGGATAAGGCCCCAGATACTGCTTCAAGGTGCAACTACTTATTTCTAGCTAAACTGTCAAAACTGTGAGGCTCCCTGGTTCTTCAAGAGGGCTGCACCCAGGAAACACAGTATAAGAGCAGCAGCAGCAGCTCACTAAATTCAGAGCAAGTAACCCAGAGGCAGAGCAGCTGTCTCCAGGACTTCTTCTGGTAAAAGAACAACCCCCAGACTACCAATGACCACAGTTACCCTTCAGGTCCATATGCCTGAAGTGAGCTGTGGCAATTCCTGAAGCACTTCCATTCAGTTGACCATACCCAAAAAGCAAAGGAGGCCTCCATCAGAATGCTGTCAAGGGGATTCCCCTCACTCTAAGATTCCAGCAGCCACCAGAAACTAACAGCTAACACCTAGACAGCCAGATGGGTAGAGACCAGTGTAAAAGCACAACTAACAAAAGGCAAAACAATAGGGTATCTACATAATCCAGTTATCCAGGAGCAAGTAGCCCTGGACACCTTAACATAAGGGAAATTTAAAAAGAAAATGACCTTACATCTGTGCTTATAAAGAGGATATTAGAGGAAAAAACTAAAATAGGTAAATATGTAGAGTAAGATAAAGTCAAACAGATTATAGCCATCCATGAAGAAATGCAGGAAGATGAAGCCAAAGAGTTTGTGGCCATCAGAGAGAAAATGATTAAATCACTGAAAGAAATAAAAGAAAGAGAGGAATGTTCAAACAAACAGGTGAACTACATAAAGGAAAAACAGGAAAATACAGTCAAACAGGTGAAGGAAATCAACAAAAAGTTTCAAGATATGAAGATATAATTGGAAAAATCAAAGAAAACACAAACCAAGGAAATCGTGGAGAGGAAGAACTTAGGGAAGAAAACAGGAACTACAGAGGTAAGCATAACCAACAGACTAAAAAGAGATGGATGAAAGAATCTCAGGTGTGGAAGATACAATGAAAGAAATCGATATATAGGTCAAAGAAAATGATAAATCTAAAAATAATTTCTGACACAAACCACCCAGGAAATCTAAGGCTACATGAAAGGACAAAATTAAGAATACTAGGAAGAGAGGTAAAAGAAGATTCCCATCTCCAAGACTCAGAAAATATTTTCAACAAAATCAGAGAAGAAAATTTCTCTAATATAAAGGAGAGGCCTATAACCATACAAGAGGCCTACAGAACACCTAATAATTTAGACCAGAAAAGAAAATCCTCCTGCCATATAATAATTAAAAGAGTAAGTATACAGAACAAAGAAAAAATACTAAGAAGGCCAAGTATCATATAATAGCAAACCCATCAGAATCACACCTGACTTCTCAACAGAGACTATGAAAGCAAGAAGGGCCTGGAAGGATATCATACAGACCCTAAGAGAACATACTTGTCAGCCCAGTCTACTGTACCCAGCAAAACTCTCAGTATTCACAGATGGAGAAAACAAGATATTCAGTAACAAAAAATATGTAAACAATACCTATCCACAAATCCAGCAATCCAGCATTACAGAAGATACTAGAAGGAAAACAATCCAAGAAAACTAACTACTTTCAGGAAAACACACTAAACAAATAACCTCACTACAGCAAAATTAAAAGTAGCCCAGCACACAAACACACTACCAAAACTAACATCAAAATCAAAGACTATAACAGCCATTAATCTCTCTCAACATCAATCTCTCAAAATCAACTCTCCAATAAAAAGACACAAACTAACAGAATAGATGCATAAACAAGACCCAACATTCTGTTGCATACAAGAAATGCACCTACGTCACAAAGATAGACATTAACTGAGAGTAAAGGGCTGGAAGATGGTTTTCAAAACAAATAGACCCAAGACACAAGCATGAATAGCCATTCTAAAATCTTATAAAATAGACTTTCAACCAAAATTAATCAAAAGAGATGGGCAAGGATACTCATCAAAGGAAAATTCCACCAGGAAGACACCACAATCCTTAATATCTATGCTCCAAATACAAGGGCACTCATAACTGGGTCAGGGAAGAAATAAAGAAAGAAATTAAAGTCTTCCTAGAATTAAATGAAAATGAAGGTAAAACATACCCGAACTTATGGGACACAATAAAAGCAATGCTAAGAGGAAAGTTCATAACACTAAGTGCCTTCAAAGGAAATTCAAAACATATCATTCAAGTAGCTTAATTACTCACCTAAAATCCCTGGGAGGGGGGGAAAGAAGCATGTACACCCAAGAAGAGTAGTAGGCTCAAAATATTCAAATGAAGGGCTGAAATCCATAGATTAGAAGTAAATAAAACAGTTCAAAGAATCTATGAAATCAAGAGCTGGTTCTTTGAGAAAATCAACAAGGTAGACACACCCTGAGCCAAACTAAAAGGTAAAGGCAATATCCAAATCAAGAAAATCAGAAAGGAAAAGGGGGACATAACAGCAGACACTGAGGAAATCCAAATAATCATTAGGTCTTACTTCAAAAATCTATACACCACAAAATTTGAAAATCTAAATGAAATGGATAACTTTCTTCTTTGATTCCACTTACCAAAGCTGAATCAAGACCAGGTAAATAAATTAAATAGTCCTATATCCCCTAAGGAAATAAAAGCTGTCATCACAATTCTCCCATCCAAAAAAAGCCCAGGGCCAGATGGATTCAGTGCAGAATTCTACCATACTTTCAAAGAGCTAACACCAATACTCTTCAAACTATTCCACAAAATAGAAACGGAAGAAACATTACCAAACTCATTCTATGAAGCCACAGTCACCTTGGATCCTAATCCTCACAAAGACCCAACAAAGAAAGAGAATTTCAGGCCAATTTCCCTTATGAACATTGATGCAAAACTACTCAACAAAATGCTTGCCAACTAAATTCAAGAACACATCAAGAATATCATCCACTATGACCAAATAGGCTTCGTCCCAGGTATGCAGGGGTGGTTCAATACACAGAAATCCATGAATGTAATCCACCATATAAACAAACTGAAAAAAAATCATAATAATCACCTTAGATGCTGAAAATTTTGACAAAATCCAACATCCATTCATGTTTAAAGTCTTAGAGATATCAGGGATACAGGGCACTTACCTAAACATAGGAAATAAAATTTACAGCAAGCCTATAGCCAACATCAAACTCAATCGAAAGAAACTTAAATCAATCCCACTGAATTCAGGGACAAGGCAAGGCTTGTCCTTCTGGTATTTGGACAGGAAAAAAAAAGTGTATTCTTAGCTGCTACTTGAAAGTGAGAATGTTAGTAACCCACAGAAGGATTTTTTTTTCCTTTGCTTGGTTTTTAGTCAACCCTTGTTTTCCAGTTTACTTGCATTTCACATATCACCATCTCCAATGTAAACATTGACATGCTGTGCCCTAAGATGAAGAAGAAGAAGACGAAGAAGACTAAGAAGACGAAGAAGACGAAGAAGACGAAGAAGAAGACAAAGAAGAAGAAGAAGAAGAAGAAGAAGAAGAAGAAGAAGAAGAAGAAGAAGAAGAAGAAGAAGAAGAAGAAGATAATAATAATAATAATAACTGCTTAATAGTTTTCAATTTTTGTTTGTTTGTTTTTTGGTTTTGTAGATCCAAGGGTGTGAGGTCTGGAAACATGGAAGAAGTTGACTAAGTTGTTCTTAACCTTATGAGGGAGAATTAATGGCCTGTCTGCATTCTGGTACTACAGAAAAAATTGCCCTTCTATTTGTGGTTTGTTGTAAGGATGCAGTTTTTGCCATTGTATCTCTGAAATCTGCTTTTAGTGGACTATCAATCAAAGATGTGCCACAGTTATTCTGTCACACATTCTGGTTTGTCTCTCGTCCCCTTCTGCCTTAACCTCTTCCCTTTTTTCTTTCCCATCTGCTTGAATTTCCCTGGTTCTTTGCTCTTAAGAGCTAAGGTGGTTAAAAAAAGGCCCAAGCAGATAATAGCATATGATCGCCTTTTATGATTCAAAACTCTATTTAAATATGTGAAGATTTTCTTTTCTTCTTTTTGTTTTGTTTTCTACTATATTGCCACATGAGGGTTAGTATTGTCATTTTTAAACATCTTATAGTAGCCCGTGGAAGGAGTCTTAGCAAGAGTTGTTGAGATTAGGTTGGCAAGAGGGCATGCCTGTGAAGGATTTTCTTGGTTAATTGAGATGAGAAGACTTGACACATAGTGGGCAACACCATTCCTTAGGTAGGAACCCTGAACTGTATGGGCAAAAAAAAATTGAGCTGAACACAAGCAGGCAGTAACCTAAGCATGCATTTGTTCAATTCTGCCTACTGAATTTCAATGTGAGGACTAGATACTTCATTTTTCTGCCACTGTGACTTCCCCTCATTTATGGACCAGAGTCTGGAACTGTGAGCAAAACATACATCCTCTCTCGGTCAAGTCGCTTTTCACTAGGCGTTTTACCATAGCAAGAGAAATAAAGCTAGAACAGAACATAGACACAGTTTCCAATATATAGGGCATAAGCATTTTCGGTGGAAGTTAATTATTCTGCAGGCTTTGTTAAACTAAAGACTGAAATCACTGAACATAAGCAGAAGTGGAGAACATTGAGTGACACATCTAAATGAGCAATCCCTGTCACTAAGTTTCATATGCTTGTTGGGCAATGCTTGCAGTAACTGCCATGTCTTTTAAAAACCCTGAGGGATATATGTTTTATTGAAGATTTGCTATAAAGTTAAAGCTGTGTTCCCCTGCCCCAACTTTGTAAATCTTTCCTTTTGTGCTTCCTGTATCATTTAAACCCAACCCCCTTAATGTTACAGCAAGATTCCAGAATTATATGTACAAATGGGTTAACTAGAAACTTTGAGAATATTTGCAAACTAATTCTAGGGATAGTAAACAATTTTGCTTTTTATAAATCAGAAAGTCATAGCTTCCTTCTACGATCTTTGGAGTTTCCATTAATTACTAAACTCATTTCATTAGCTTTTCTAATTTCTCAAAAGAAACTCAGAAGAATCCAATATCTATGTTTGGTCCATGAGGGTGGATGTTTCAGATGGTCTTCAGTATATGTCAGCTTTCTATGAAGTTTGCTGTAATAGCCATGAAAGAATAAACTTGCTGGGGAGACCAGGCGCAAGCAGGCAAAGAACAATAGCTTCCTCCTTCCCTGTCCTTTTTATGTGTTGCAACCAGATTGTGTGAGCCAGATTTAACATGGGTTATCCCACCTCAAATGATCCAATCAAAGAGAAAGTCACTGATATACCTAGCAGCATGACTTTTTGTTAATTCCAGATGTAGTCAAGTTGACAACCAAGACTAGCTACTACATGCCTGTAGAGTTATCTGCTGTCACCCAGAAATGCCCAGATAAATATCCAAGCAATGATAAGTATAATACTGTTTCTCTGTGCCAGGACACTGCTTCTAGGCACTAATTTTTAGTACAGTAATTTATTCCTTTGTCCGAAGATACCTAAAATCTCATAGCCTCACATGACAAATATTTATTCATTCATTACTCTGTAATAAAGGCAGAGTTTAATACAGCATGTGTATTTGACATTGTGTTTCTTAATAATGTGTGTCCATAAGAATGTTTAAAGTTTGCCTAATTCAAGTATCTAATATCCTAGTAAAGTGGTATTCACCTATTCAGTATTAGGATATATATTTTAAGTTTATAAAGTACAAATTTTCCCTAAGCCATAAGCATTTGTTTATCATAGCAACTATATCATTTATCAATTTAAATTATTCCATAGCACATTGTGTTTTTATTATTAATAATACTAAGCAACAAATATTGAGTGGTAACTATGTGCTAAACAGTCATGGTAGACAATTTATAAGGGCCATGGATTTTAAGAAAAATGAAACTTTTAGAAGTGGCATAACTTCATAAAGTTATGGTTGGCAGTGTGCACAGGCTGAGATGAAAATATAAATCCTTGGGTTTCCAGATGTAGTCTATTTTCAAGCTCAAAAATGGGCCATAGTTTTGGGATGGCAAATTAGATAGATACTTTAACTACACACAATTGATTAAACCTTCTTCTGAATGCCGAAAGTTTTTAGTAATATTTTTATCAGAATATTCATAAACTGTCTGCCACAGTCAAAGTACTTGACACATGTTTTATATCTCTCTCCAAGGTCTCTTCTAATGCTACTGCTAAAATGTTTCTGAAGTGAATAAAAGGTAAGAATTTCAGAATACTAAATCTCTTCTGGCATTGCAACAAAACTCATAAAAACGAACCAACTATAGCTGATAACTGATATTTTAAGCCTCTCAGCTCACAAATCCAAGTCATTCAATGTCAAATAAGGTTGAATTTATCGTTTGGGTTGATTGGACATTTGTCAATTTGCTTTTAGGCAAATTGTCATCCTATGAATTGGTTGTTAGTAAATTTTGCAATGCTCTCTAATTGTGATGGTCTGGAATTAATGCACATGTTTAACTCCTGATTTTGACGTGTTTTGTCTTTATAAAGAAAGGAAATTAAAATGCATATAATTGAGTCTCTTTACATTATTTTGGCCAACATCTCAAATGATACGTGTGTGTGTGTGTATCGTATACATACATATACAAACACACATATATATACATATACAAATGAGTATATATCTTATATATATATATATATATAATTTTCTTTATTCTTTATGCTCAAGATAATCAGTTTTTATTTGAAAAGGAACGGATAAAATAAAAATGTCATCTTAATCCCAAACCATTTTGAAGTTATCCAGGATTTAGGGACAGCCTGCAAGGTGTGTGGGCATTAGACCCTCCTCCTAGTTCCCCTTTCCTATTCAAAGCATTTCTTTTCATGTGTTAATTCAATAGAAAAATAGATCAGCATCGCATCTGTCTCTCTAGTATGTACACCACACTGAGAATGTGATAAATGTATTTATTCATTTTAACCAAATTCTACTACAACAAAACAATTTAGAGGCCCCATGGAGTCTACCATAATGGGATTTTACCTGTACTTTGATTGAACTAAAGTATCCCATATAAAAATCTTCTGTTTAAACATCATCTACAAAGACTTGAACCATGATGTTTTTCTCTGAAGGAGCACATTATTTACTGTAGTTTTGGATGGAGACTAATTAATCCACATTTAGGATGGTACCACTGCTGCTTCCTGACAATGAGCTCTGCATCACCCCACTCACATAATTCTTTCCATAGAAAACCTTCATGAAATTTTCTAAGCAGGAATCCACATGCATTTCTTGGAAAAAGCAAAGACTTTTCATTATGCCTCTGATGTTTATAGGAGGATTATTTTTTTCATATTACTGACTATCATTTATTTAGAATCAGATATTTGTTTACATAATTTTATTCTATTCATTTACCTTTCTTCCCCAAATGTGTTTTAATAAAGATAGTAAATACAGAATAATTACCTTATAAAGTCATAAGATCAACTGAATGAAGATGGAATAATAAGGAATAATCACCAGAACGCCATCTCATTTTGATTATTTCAGCATTTGATCAGGGTTTTGCCTAAGGCAAAGCCGGGAGCTTCATTTATTTCTAAGAGTTAAAAACAAGAAAAGAGGCCCATTTTGCGTTGAATGTAATTATGAAATAGAAGCCTATGAGTAGGAGAAGGGTAATTTATGCTCCCACATTCAGTCTTTCTAAGCTTTTGGGTGCATCTTAGTGACCACAGAACACTTCCAGGGTGTTCTGCAAGCCTAACAGCAGTTCAGTCTAAAGAGCAAATGATTGTACATATCTTGGCAATAACATGAGATTTCAGTGTGACAAGACATTTACTATTACATGTTATTTTTTTAATTGCAAAGCTGATGAGTTTAAGTCAACATATTTCTTTCTCCTGCTCCTTCTGCTTGTCAGCTGTAGCTGGATTGATAAAATGCAAATGAACAAATCATTAACAAGTACTGGTTATGAATCTCTCAGGCAGTTCAGGACCCTATCAAATCCTGCACCTATTACTTTGTGTGATTGATGTACTATTGTAAGTGATTGTTCCTGATCTTATTAAATCTTATTGATTTTTTTTCCCAGTTTCTATTTTATGCAGGGCCAGGCTTGGACTGTTATGAATGTTGCTGAACACTGTTAATCAAGCTTACACAGCTATTTTGATGGCAAGCAATTAGAACTCTGCAGCTCTACCTTGCAATTAGCTTCGGGGATACAGACCTGAGCACCATAATAATGAAAGGGACCCCTTTCAAGTACGGTAATGAGATTTACAATTATGACCCCAAGTAACCTCTGAGAAATAACCCATCTGCAAATTTAGATGTGTTTATCAATAATTTTCCTTTTCAAGAAAATGAATTTGAGAATTTTCTCTACTGTCTTCTCCAGGAAAAGAAAATCATTCTTTCTGTCCTTGAAATATGTCCTAAAACATAAAAGCAGTTATGACCATATGCATTTTCAGTTTTAAATATTTTTACCCGGTAATTAAGTTTCAGTTGTGCAAACAAAATTTAAAACTATTGTATACAGAGCAAGAATTTCGTATCTTCTGTGTGATTGGTTGAAGGAAACACAGGACACAAATTCTGTTCATGACTTAAGCAACTACCATGAGAACTGAATTATATTATAATCCTTGAATTAAACAAAAGATGGCAATCTTATTTCCTGCCTCTGAATGTACTTTTCACTATAGAAACCAATGAATTATTGCTAGGCTATTGATGTTATTTATATTAGGAAACATGAGTGAAGTGTTTTCCAAACCTTTTCTTTCTGTGTTGTCGTTTTGTTTTTGTTTTTGTTTTGTTTTATTTTCACCATAGGGTTTTTCTGTGTAGACTTGACTGTCCTGGATTCACTTTGTAGACCAGACTGGCCTTGAACTCACAGAGATCTGCCTGCCTGTGCCTACCTGAGTGCTGGGATTAAAGGTGTGAACCACCATGCCTGGCAACTTTGTATTTATTGCTAAAGTACAAATTTTTCACTTTTGTAAAAATAATATTTTTATTATGCTTTGAAATTTTCAAGCATATGTCTTGATCGTATCTATCCCTACTTCCCACTTTCGTACTCCTCAAACATATCTCTTCATTTCATGTCCTTTGAAAATGTGTAACCCACCCAGCCAATTCAGTGTTGCCCATAGGTGCATTGGTTTTTGCTCCATGCACTCAGACATAAGTAGATTCCTAGCGTTTGCACCCTAAAAGGAAAGGGGCTCTTCTTCTGACTGTGGCTATCAATTGTCAATAGCTCTTCAGGTACCCATGTGGCTGTGGCAGTCATCATCTAATCCATGCTAGAATTTTTTGTTGGCTTGGTCATTTACATATCTTTTTCAGGTAACTACAATGTAGGGATTTTCTGTATCAGCCATGTCATGTCCAGCAGACAGCACTTGATGGCACACATCCTCATTCTCTGCCTCTTACATTGTTTTAGACCCTTTTCTGTGATGTTTCCTGAGCAGTAAGGGAAGGTTGATATACTTATCCCATATACAGCTGAGTAGTCAGCCATAGTCATTTATTCCCAGTACTTGGAAAAGTGATGACTCTACACTGACCACTACCTACTGAAAGGAAGCTTTTCCAGTGAAGGCTGAGAGTAAAGCAAAGCTAAACATCTATGGATATAAACACAAATAGAAGAAAGTTCTCCCCCATTGCCTATCTGCCTTAACCATGAGTTTAAACAGGTTTAAAAGTCCCAGATGGCATTTTTTCCTATGAAGTAGAACACAATTGCAACCAGAAAGTAGGTAGTTTTTGCCAGAACTCTCATGTGACCATTCTATTGTACCAATAGGCACATCTTGTTTTCCCAGTTAGCACTGGAGCATGCAAGTCTAGCATTGGCTACGACCATTTCTCTATTTTATGCCCTAGTATTCTGTACAGAATCTTTCACCACTATAAAATCTAGCCAACAATAAGAATTTCTTGGTTGGTTCTATGTTCATCATCCAAATGTGTCTTGTCTTTAGCAATATGTCTTAGCATCTAGTGTTATTTTGGGTGCCTTTGAGCTCTTCCTAATCAAGTACTCTTAGTGAGGTTCCTGGTACTGAGAATTTCAATCAATATTACATGTTTTGGGGTATTATTGTCTTATGTTGAAACTCCTGTTTTAAAATTATATCTTATTTAAGCAGGGTATAGTGTTGCACACTTTTTATTCCAGCACATGGGCCCAGAGCCAATCAGATCTCTGTGAGTTTAAGGCCACCCTGGTCTCCATACTGAGCTTCAAGACAGCCAGAACTATGTAATGGGCTTCCATCTCAAATAAATGATAGATAGATAGATAGATAGATAGATAGATAGATAGATAGATAGATAGATAGATAGATACATAGATACATAGATACATAGATAGATACATAGATAGATACATAGATACATAGATACATAGATAAATGGATAAATAGATAATTTACTGGCTTATAAATTAGTATATTTTCATAAGATTTCTTCATCCTTCCTTGGTTTTAATTAAATCAACCCAGCCTTTACCTCTTCCCTCATCCACTTTCCTCTTTATCAGTTTAAACCTGTAGTCCTCAGTGTCCCCACCCTGCAAATTTCACATCATGCATGTTCTACTATACCTTTTATAATTTTCCTTTGCTTGCAAGATGATGTTTCCTCATACTTTTTAATACACACTGTATTTTTCCAAACACCTGCCATTCATCATTTCACCACAGCCAAACCCAATATCCTACTTGAACCATTTTGTCTCCCGCATTCACCTTGTATGGTATTATTTTGCCTTTTTGCTGTCTCTCTCCATTTACCTACTCACCCACAGGTTATCTGTTTCTAGTTTTCTGGTCATTTCTTCTCCTCACGAAAAATAAAATAAAGTTAGGACTGACATATGAATGAGAACATGAGATGTTGGTTTTTCCGGGGCTGAGAAGCTTGTTAGTCCATTGAATATTTTCCATTTCCATCCAAATTTCATTATTTCATTTCCTTTGCCATTGTGTAAAATTCCAGTGTGTGTGTGTGTATGTGTGTATGCATGTATGTGCAATGCACATAACCTAGGACATCATTAGTATTGTGCTACTACTTGTAAAGTATTATATTATATAATAGTAGATGACTAAATGAAAAGTGAAGGTTGATTCACATAAAGACCTTAGGAAATACACACATACTGTTACCTGGTCTCTATACTGAACTGGGCACCACTGCCAAATTTTTAAGGTAAAAATATTATAGTTTATGGAAATCTGTGTGTATAATTTCTTATTCTATATTATTAAATACTTTTAACATGTACATAATGTGCCCATTCAGATGTATGCTTGTTTGTACCTTCACATGTCTGTACCTGAATCTATCTTGGCCTTGTTGTATGTCTCTGAAGTCAGGGATCTTTGACTTTATCATTAAACCATTGTACTAAGCCAATACCCAATGTGGTTACTCTATGATGGATAAATTGATGCTAGATAAAGGGACACATTTTGATGCATTAAGGCTTGCTTTAGGGAAACTGTAAAATGCAGGAGTATTGCTGGAATCTATTTAGTGGTGGCTGTGAATTGAGTCAAAGGAAATTAAACATGGAATGATCTGGTTTTATTTGAGTCAGCTGGGAAAACAGAAAAGCCATACACATCCTTAGTTTCCATAGTCAGCATAGCATTATCTTTAATATTAGACAAATATAGATAATTAAAAACAATTTATATTATAAAATTATTTCAAGTACGTGATAAACCTCATACCAACTAGTCTGAAAAGATTGTATTGGGCAAAAAATAATAATTTTTTATGTATGTGTTCTTGAAATGATGTGAAATGGTAAGATTATTTGTTTATGTGCCTTTTCCATTACATCCATTAGTTTAAACAATACATGTTTACTTCCATTAACTATATAGACAGTTAGTTTAAATCCTGGAGGCAAGTTTCTGACCTAAAAAGCACACAGATGTGGTATAATGACAGATCTGACCTCAAATCTAGCTCAGCCACTTGCTGAATTCATGCTTTTGAGCAAATGATGAAAATTTTCTTAAACTTGTTTTTTTATTGTTTAAAATGGAGATAATACCATTCGTCTCAAAAAATTATTTTGGTGATCAAATCAGCTTTAAAAATATCTACTATACAGAAAACACTAGCCTTAGACTTTGTCTTTTTAATGTGTCCAGATTAATGTTGCACAAAATAAAACAAGCAAGCAAGGACAACTAATCTACTAATTGGAAAAAACATCAACTAATTGGAAACTACCAAATATCTCATGTCAAAAATAAAGACTTACTTCCAACCAACTTGCTTTCACTTGTAAGAACTGACAGCCTTTTAATGTTATCTACCATCATGCCTTCCTGGATGGTCTCTAGCAGTATTCCCAAATTTGCTTCCTATATCCACTATAAGACTTCCTTCATGTCATACCCATGAATCATCTAGCCACTTATTTTAACTACCTTTTAATATAACTGTTAACTTCCATTATTTTTTAATTTTTTATATTAATTACAGTTTATTCACGTTGTATCCCAGCTGTAGCTCCCTCCTTCATTCTCTCCCAATCCCACCCTTCCTCCCTCATCTCCCTTATTCCGCTCACCAAGTCCACTTATAGGAGAGGCCTCCTACCCTTCCTTCTGACCGTAGCCTATCTGGTCTTATCAGTATTGGTTGCATTGTCTTCCTCTGTGGCCTGGTAAGGCTGCTCCCCCCTCAGGGGGAGATAACCAAAGAGCCAGCCACTGAGTTCATGTCAGAGACAGTACATATTCCCCTTACTGGAGAACTCACTTGGAGATTGAGGTGCCAAGGGCTACATCTTGTCTACATGTAGAAAAATTCAAATAGTTCCATATTCATCACCCTGCAATAAAATAAATTCCAAGTGGATCAAAGACATCAAAGACACACTAAACCTGTTAGAAGAAATAGTGGGGAAGAGCCTTGAACTCATAGACA
This sequence comes from Rhombomys opimus, assembly GCA_010120015.1. Taxonomy (NCBI): domain Eukaryota; kingdom Metazoa; phylum Chordata; class Mammalia; order Rodentia; family Muridae; genus Rhombomys; species Rhombomys opimus. The sequence goes on along the minus strand of REGO01000384.1, from coordinate 1,677,244 downwards.
CAGGAGAAAATTTCCTGGACAGAACACCAACAGCACAGGTTCTAAGAGCAACAATCAATAATGAGACCTCATGAAACTGAAAAGCTTTTGTAAAGCAAATGACACTGTGTCAGAACAAAATGACAACCACAGACTGGGAAAGGATCTTCACCAACCCTATATCTGACAGAGGGCTAATATCCAGAATATATAAAGAACCCATGAAGTTAAACAGCAACAAATCAAGTAATTCAATTAAAAACGGGGTACAGAGCTAAACAAAGAATTCTCTATAGAGGAATATCGAATGACAGAGAAACACTTAAAGAAATGATCAATGTCCTTAGTCATCAGGGAAATGCAAAGCAAAATGATCCTGAGATTTCACCTCATACCCATGTTAGCTTTGTCTACATACTCAAGAATATGAACACTATGAGTGGCACAACTCATAGTGTAGTGTGTTTACACGCCTCTGCCCACATCTCCTCTTTTTTTCCTACCAGAAACATAGAAAACACTTTCTACTTCTCTGACATAGTATTGAAACTTTAACAAGACTAAAAGCCAAGCTAAATAGACTATAAGTACATGGAATTCCTTCATACATGGAATTTCTTATGTTTCAGACATGTCACATTACATTAGCCAAATAAATCTTACAACAGATACAATTTAAATAATTCCTGGGGAAGTGGGAATCCACCTCAAATTTTATTTCTTAGATTAACTTTTTGGAGTTTGAAAGTTTATAAATATTAACCGTCATCTAAATTATGCTTTATAATAGTTTAGAAATTAACTATTGTACCTTATAAATTCTGTAAGTTGAATGATATTTAAAAAGATTAGCTATTGATAATAGCAAATAAGAAACAACAGTATCCCCTCCCCCGCCCACAGAATTAAAAAACTGACAAAAATTTTTTCAACTTACATGTGAACTTTTAACAGCGTACTGACACAGGATCGAAAATGTAACACAAAATAATTGATTCTTTCTTATGTAGATAGAAACAGGAAGAGGGATCCTCAATTGAGTAATTGTACCTATCAGATTACATGTGGCCATGTCTGTTGCACATTTTCGTTTTAATGATTAGTGTAGGAGAGCCTAGCCCACTTACAAGCAGAGCCAACTCTGGGTATATGGTCCCAGTTAATACAAAAAGGAAAGCTGAATGATGTCTGTGGAGTAAGAGTAAGCAATGATCCTCTGCCACCTCTACCTCACGTCCTGGCTTCTTACAATAAACTGTGACACTAAGTATAAACCCAATGAACCCTCTCCTCCTCCAAGTTTGTTTGGACAGTGTTTTGTTTTTGTTGCTGTTGTTGTTGTAGCAATAGGATGGAACAAACTGGTCCTTCTTCAGATTTTGTTTTTATGACTACATATTTTATTGCTTCTTTTAAAAGACTGAGAGCTGTCAAGTTTGACACATGATTTTAAGGGTGTCAGAGAATCACCAGAGCCAGGGTCCATTCAACTCCCACTGCACCTGAAGAATTTTAGTCATGCTTCACCTTAGTGATGGCCCTGTCTTTTAATCTGATCTCATCATAGCACTTCCTGCCACTGTTGACTTTGAGGATTTGGCTTTTGCAATGAATATTTTCATATTTTCTCCTTAGATTAAATTATAACACTAAGGGAATACTTATCAATATTTTGAAAAAAAAAATGCCATCACTGACTTACAGACTATAAAATTCCAACATTTTCTTCATCAGGTACAATACTATATGGATGAGAATGAATATTAAATCAGAAGGAATTTATATACCTAAAATGACCTCAGTTGGACCAGGGAAAACTACTTCCCCATCCCGTTAAGTCTTGGAAACTCTCATCTGGATGCTTGAATTCCCAATTACCAAGATCACTCCTATGTGTATCATCTCTTCAATAAATCTCCTTTTTTTCTTTAAATTCTACTTAAAATCTTATATAGGAATTCTCTCCTCTTGGTTGGATTCTACTATGTTGTCAAAAATTTGCAAGTGTTGGATTCTATGCTTCATCATTACCAAAGACTGACTGAGACATTTCTAGCCAACACTGTATTAACTAATTTAATGGCAGGACAGCTTGGTAATATTGGTGAAGAGGTCAGCATAGTCAGAAGGTCACATTAATGTAACTTTATGTTTGTTACCTTGCAGAAATACAAGTACACAGTTACAAGAACAAGAAGGAAAACAAATTTTCATTGAGGAAATTTAATACAGGAAAAAGTATTTCATATGCATATCAGAACCAGCTGGCATGTCTCAGATTAAAAGCTGGATGTGTAAAAGGATGGAAAGTTCAGAAGATTGCTCAATGGAGCAAAATTAATGAGAGGTTTAGAATAGAGGGAATGTACTTTAACTTGGGAGCGAAAGAAAATAAGGCTTTAACAGTGGACATAATATTCATGACTAATATGTGTTTTCTGACTGACTAAAAGGTGCTGATGCTTTCTTGGATTCATCTTGTTTGCAAAGGAAGTTTGGAAAATTATTTATTAGACCTGACTTGCTGAGAGGCAAGTCAGTAGAAGGCAGCAAAGCCAGTTGATAGAGGCCTGACTTTTTATTCTACTGAGATTATTCAAGTATTATTGTTTTAGGTAATGTGAAATCAACACAATCATTTTAGATTTTTCAATGATTTTTTTATTATTTATTACAATATATTCACTTTGTATCCAGCTGTAGCATCCTCCCTCATCTCCTCCAGGTCCCACCCTCCTTCTCTCTTCCCTGCCCCATGTTCCTCCCCTAGTTCTCTGATAGGAGAGGTCCTCCTCCACTATCTGACCATAGTCTATCAGGTCTCATCAGGACTGTCTAGATCCTCTTTCTCTGTGGCCTGGTTAGGCCACCTGGCCAGGGGGAGGTGATCAAAGGGCTGGCCACTGAGTCCATGTCAGAAACAGCCCCTGTTCCTCAAACCAGGAAACCCACATGGAGACTGAACTGTCCATGGGCTACATCTGAGCAGGGTGTCTAAGTCTTCTTCATATATTGTCCTTGCTTGATTTATCAGTCTCTGCAGGACCCCATAAGCCCAGAATTTTTTGGTTCTGTTGTTCTCCTTGTGGAGATTCAGACCCTTCCAGATGTTTCTATATTTCCCTTCTTACGTAAGATTCCCTGTACTCTGTCCAAAGTTTGGTTATGAGTCTCAGCATATGCTTTGATACCCTGTAGGGTAGAGTATTTCAGAGGTCCTCTGTGATAGGCTCTTTGCCTATTTCCTGTATTCTTCTACTTCAGATGTCTATCCTGTTTGAGCTTCTGAATGAGGATTAAGCCTCTTCCCTAGGGTTCTCCTTGTTGTTTAGCTTCTTTGGGACTGTAGATTTTTATTTTCAATTTTTTATTAGTTACAGTTTATTCACTTTGTATCCCAGTTGTAGTCTCATCCCCCATCCACTCCCAATCGCACCCTCCTCCTTCCTCTTCTCCTTTGCCTCTCCCCCAGTCCAATGATATTGGAGGACCTCCTCCCTTTCCATTTGATGATAGTCTATCAGGTCTCATCAAGACTGGCTTCTTTGTCTTCCTCTGTGAACAGCTAAGGCTGCTTCCCCCGCAGGTGAAGGTAGTCAAAGAGCCAACCCATGAGTTCATGTCACAGATGGTCCCTGGTCCTGTCACTGCAGAACCCTCTTGGATACTGAGCTGCCTTGGGCTGCTTCTGTGCAGGAATTCTAAGTTATTTCCATGCATGGTCCTTGTTTGGAGTATTGATCTCAGAAAAGACCACTGGACCTAGATTTTTTTTTTTTTTTTTTTTTTTTTGGTTCTGTTGCTCCCCTTGTGGAGCTCCTGTTCCCCACAGGTCTTTCTATCTCTCCCTTTTTTCCTAAGATTCCCTGCACTCTGCCCAAAGTTTGGCTATGCATCTCACCATATGTTTTGATACCCTGCTGGGTAGAGTCTTTCAGAGGCTCTCTGTAGTAGGTTCCTGTCCTGTTCCCTGTTTTCTCCCTCTTTCGATGTCCATCTCATTTTGCCTTTCTGAATACAGATTGAGCATCATACCCAGGGTCCCTCTTCTTGCTTAACTTCTTTAGGTGTACACATTTTAGCATGATTATCCTATATTATATGTTAATATCCACTTATAAGTGAGTATATACCATGTGTGTCTCTCTGCTTCTGGGATACCTCACTCAGGATGATCTTTTCTAGAACCCACCATTTGCCTGCAAATTTCATGATTTCCTTGTTTTAGTTACTGAGTAGTATTCCGTTGTGTAAATGTACCACAATTCCTGTATCCATTCCTCTACTGAGGAACATCTGGGTTGTTTCCAGCTTCTGGTAATTACAAATGAAGCTGTTATAAGCATGGTTGAGCAAATGTCCTTGTATACTTGAGCATCTTTTGGATATATGCCTAGGAGTGGTATAGCTGTGTCTTGAGGTAGCACTATTACTATTCATCTGAGAAAGCACCAGATTGATTTCAAAAGTGGTTATACAAGTTTACATTCCCACCAGGAATGGAGTAGCATTCCTCTTTCTCCACATTCTCTCCAGAATGTGTTGTCAGTTGAGTTTTTGATCTTAGCCATTTTGATGTGTGTAAGGTGAAATCTCAGGGTCATTTTGATTTGCATTTTCCTGATGACTAAGGACACTGAACATTTCTTTAAGTGTTTCTCGGCCATTCTATAATCCTCTGTTGATAATTCTCTGTTTAACTATGTACCCATATAGGACTGTGGATTTTAATATGTTTATCTTACATGGCTAATATCCACTTATAAGTGAGGGTATAACATAGGTGTCTCTGTTTCTGGGTTACCTCACTCAGGATGATCTTTTCTAGTTCCATACATTTGCTTGCAAATTTTATGATGTCCTTTTTGTTAATGGCTGATGACTATTCCATTGTGCAATTGTACCACAATTTCGGTATCCATTCCTCTACCGAGGGACACCTAGGTTCTTTCCAGATTCTGACTATTACAAACAAAGCTTCTATGAGCATGGTTGAGCAAATGTCCTTGTTGTATCCTAGAGCATATTTTGGATATATGCCTAGGAGTGGTATAGTTGGATCTTGAGGTAGCTTTATTTCTAATTTTCTGAGAAAGTGCCAGATTGACTTCCAAAGTGGTTGTACAAGTTTACATTCCCACCAGCAATGGAGGAGGGTTCCCCATTCTCCACTTCCTCTCAAGTATGAGTTTTTGATCTTAGCAATCCTGGTGAGTGTAAGGTGGAAAATACAAAGGCAAACCTATGAAAATCACACCTGACTTTTCAACCACGACACTAAAAGCCAGAAGAGCCTGAGGAGATGTCTTGCAGATCCAAGATATCACAGTTGTCTACTCAGACTGCTATACCCATCAAAACTTTCAATCACCAAAGACAAAGCAAACGCGAAATTCTATGGAAAAAAAAATTAAGCAAAATCTATACATAAACCTAGTCCCACCGAAGATACTAGAAGGAAGTCTCCAACCAAAAGAGGTTAACCTTGTCCTTCTCTGCTCTGTGGTGTCCTGGATCTCTTCTGGGTCCAGGAGCTTGGCTTCTAGATGAAGAACAGTGGTTCAGTTTCTCTCAAGAGCAGCTAAAGGGCTTTAGAGCAAGGCCCATGTGCTAGGGCAGGGTATGGATGATGTTTTCCAAAGATTGTTATTGTTCAGCTCTTTTAGCATGAAATCGCCTGTGGCAATGACAACTTGGGCATTCCAAAGCCTTTGGAAATACCAAAGTGTTACAGCTCTTGGTTAAGCTGCTGTGCTAAGCAACGCAGGGGTGCAGGCAATAGCCCACGCCTGGTCATTCTGCAGCTAAGGCACAGGCCTCCTTTCGATCACTTCCACCTACGGGGCTGCCTTGTCTGGCCTCAGTGGATGAGGGGAATCTCAGTCTTGATGTGACTTGGTGTGCTGAGGTGGGTTGCTGGTGGAGGGTGCCACTTTTCTGAGAAAAAGATAGGGGAAAAGAGTGGTAGAGATGGACAGACTCAGAAGGTCACGGATACTTGATTTGCATTTAGTGGTACAATGACTCATTTTCCATACAGTAGCATGGTCCAGTCACAAGGAGAGGAGGAACCAGCTATGATCTGGATGTAAAAATGAACATATAAATTAAAAATAAATTTTAAAAAATAAATAACAGATTTAAATATAAAACATAAAAAAAGGTTTTCCTGAATAAAAAAGAAAAAGGAAATAAAAGGATCAGTTTGGTTAGTTAGGCGTTGCACTAGATTGCCAGACTCTTAAAACAGGCATAAAATAGAACACTGAAGAGCAAGCAAATATGCTTGATAAAAACATAAGCATTGGAGGAAATTATTCCAGACTGTACAGGGAATTAAGTACAATGGAGAAAACCCTGGAGGCAAAATAGTGAAGGTCTCTGCTACAATAATCATGCAGATGAAGGACCTCAAAGCATGGAATAAAGTGTTGTCTATTAAGGTGGAAATGAAGGCTCAAGAAACATAATAGATAGACACACATATACAAACGTGTTGGGGATACAGTGATGGATGGATTAGCTTCAGTGAGAAAATGGAAAGCCCAAGAGAAAATGATTATAAGATACTTTCCCCGGGGCCTGGGAAGGAGACAGTGTTAGTGATGAAACTGAGAAAGGTGACTATTATCAGAATGGGATTAACTCACCATCTGATAGCTTGGATTCCTTTTGTTCCAGTATCTAAGAGAAGATAACAAGTGAGCAATCAGGTTGCATACAGCAGGAGGGAGACGTCTTTACAGAAATTTGGGTGGAGGGTATGAAAAAAAAACTTTCAACAAAATATAAACAAAGCAGTGCTATATCAACCAACCCACAGAGGCAGGGGTGTTTGCTAAAACCAACAGTTGTTATTATTAATGAGGAGTCATATATCCTGATCTAAAAACTGTTGTATGTCAGCGACTCATGTTTTTAAGAATATTGTAATTACAGATTATCTCCACTACCTGCATTTTTTTAATTTGTTTTTAAATGTTATTTCTTCTCTCTTTATGTAGACAGTGTTTCATGATTATATCTGCTACCTGCTGCTTCCCTAGTTTAATAAGGTGGACTGCAAATTAAGGTTTAGTAGGAAACCCCTGTTTATTAGTTTATGCCTATGCATGATTGAGTGTGTATATGATAAAAATGAGATGCATCTTTGGAAAGGACACATGCATCAGAAAAGTAATTATATAATCTAATTTATCAATCAAAATAGAGATCCACCCAAACTGTTCCCCTTAGGAATCAGCCCTCCTTCTTATAGATTTCATCAAAAGAACTCCTGGGCTGTAGCCTTGGATCCTTGAGTATCTTTATTTACATGGCTTACTATTCACTTGCACTATAATCAGACTTATTCTGTTATATTCAAACCTTAGAAGTATGAAAATGAAAATAATTGGTTAAGATGTATACTAATAGTCATGCATTAATCTTTGACAGATAACACATCAATATTAAAAGTTAAAATGTTGTTATAGAAAATTGATTCTTATGATAGAAATTGAAAAGAACTTTAAACAGAATAACAAATAGTTTTAACTATATTTCATATCCTATCCCATTTAATAAAAACATAAAAAGTTACCATCACACTAATCGTCTGGTTTGGAAGGCTACAAAAGAAACAATAAAAGAAAAGCCATTCCATTTTACAGTTATTTTCAAACACATCTTGATAATGACATAATGCATGTTTAAAAAGTAACAGACATGTTCCTTCCATAAATAATTAAACAACGTCAGTGTCCAACTTTCAGCTGAAGGAATGACCCATAGTATCATATGATGACTAATACAGAATATTTTACAAGTAAAAAAATTTCCCCTTGATGTTTTTTTTTATAGTTAGTGATGATTTACTTTGTAAAAGCATATTAAATCTTAATATGTTAGACATTTTTTATACTTAGGTATTATTTAGCTCAAAAATCTATTGTTCTTCTTTCAGTATCTTGAAGTAAAAATTTGTCCTAATATAAAGGACATATATATTGTTTTCTGACATAAATAAGCCAGTCATTTGTAGTTAAGGATGTGTTATTCATTTAAACAAAGCAGGGTTACAAATGGACAAGTGTAGTTAAAGCCCTCTGTTTTCTATCACAAAAGCTAATTACAACAAAAAGAAAATTAGCCTCTGTTCTCCACTATAACTGCACTCTACCCAGCATCTTACATGTCATATGTACTTCTCACAAAGGACCATAGGAAATATATTGTAATGACCAACATGCAAATAACAGCATTGAGCTTGGTTAGATCATACTTGTCCCAGGTCCACAGTGGGAAGATAGGATTAAAGTTTTGCTAGCTCCAGCTCCGTGTCTAGCATGTGAGTTTTTGCTGTGCTTCCCATGGGCCTCAAATGCCACCTCAACTTCTTCATAGATGAATTCCACACCTCAACTTCTTCATAGATGAATTCCACACCTCAACTTCATAGATGAATTCCACACCTCAACTTCATAGATGAATTCCACAGGCCTTGCCATTCCCACACTCCCTCTACTGCCGACTCCCAGCACTAGAAGCCCAGTTTTTTCACTGAGCATGATATACTAATAATATTATATAAAGCAAAGCTTCTTTAGCAACACAAGAGATGCATCCTTCTTTCCTGGAAACAGACAACAGAGATGTTAAGTACAAGGGTTTGCTTTAGTTGTAGCCCCATAAAAAAATTCTACAGAAAGAGTAAGTACCAAATTCAGACACCAGAACAAATGGCCTAGTGTGGAACTAAAATACAACTTATGTTTAAAAGAGGGTGTATCCTCATGTGTGAAAGAAGTAAATGTCTTTAATTTAAGAAAGGGGGGGCACAATAGAGAAAGGTTGGAGGACACTTTCTGAAGCTTGACTTTGTATACACAGTTGTACCATTTACTATAGATAATTACGAGAGTCGCTCTAGTGACAGCAGCAGCAACCTGCCTTGTGGAAACACTCCAGTTTCCTGACAGGAAACTTCCATTCATCAAACTGAGCAATCCCGCACTTCCCATCAGGCCTGTTAACTGTCTAATCACGGTGTATCATCACTAAGTACACACATTAAGGACACATACATCAAAGTGTAACTCTGTGCAGTGGACAAAATGTCACTAACGCTCTCAGTTTTTTTCACGCAAAAATTTATTTTTTTATTTAATTTTCAAAGGAAATTTTGTGAATGTTATTTTCATTTATCTTTGCAATAGTAAAATCAATTACAGCCTGAGAAGGTAATGTTTTAATACTTTTGACAACATACAAATTAAACACAAGTGGTCTTTGTCCATGCTGCAATTTATTTAATTCTAAAGATGGCCGTGATAGATAATGATAGTTAGAGAGACAGATAGCTAGACAGATAGATGTTTAACAATTAAGAGAAATAAAATCATCCATCTGTGTATCATTTGATGAGAAATGTTAGTAATTTTCTCAGTCAAAATTCTGAATCCAGTTTATAAGGAATAGCGGATTGAGAAGAGTTACAAAGACAGCTTTAATAAATTCTTCTAAACCTGCCTTTCAGGAGGGATCATGACATTTTGGTAAATTAGAAAGTGGAGGGTGCTGGTTTCCTTCAGAAGATGTAAAACGCTTCACTTGGTACTAATGTACATAAAGCAATTAGTTACTTGTCATGATGGGTGTTCCCCAAGGCAGTGCACTTTCTCCATTAGTATTTATATCTACATGCCATTACACACTGGGCAGCACTAAACAGATGAGGGATGCTCAGAGAATTACTCAAGTCATGTGCTATCAAAAAGAAAGACATTAGCCTACATTATTAGCATACAGGTGGTGCTGGATCTCTTAGTTCCAGTGAGTTTTTTTATTTTTTGAGCTTGCTGAAAAGGCAATATCAGGGAACTGATTAATTAAACCATACAGAAGGTTTTTTTTTATATCATTAATATTTACTGGAAAACATTTCTGCTTCACACTTGTGACAGTTTTGTCAGAGGTCACGTCCTCTCTCTTCCTCTCTAAATAGCATGCCCTCTACAGATAAGAGATTCAAAGGTCTCTTCTATTAGGAGAACATTAAAAAGATGTTAGAAGAAACTCAATTGTATGGTCTTAAATAGAAAGGCAATAATATCCTGCCATGCCACGGGTTAACATATGGATCTGAAATTAAAGTAAGATAGCATTAGTTTATATTATATCACTAATACATAATTGTTGGCATACCTCTTTCTCACACCAATCTAATCTATTGAACATTCTTGTTTAAAAGATAATATTTTGACTCAACTCTTAAAGTAGTTGCTCTGTTTTAAAAAGCCATTAACATTTGAACCACGGGCTCCCTGCTAAAATGTTTAAAAATTACCTTTCTCATTAACTGCCATTTCAGAAAATAGCAACAAACAAAAAACAAACAAAAAAACCCATTAAATTCATATATAGGAAATATTCTTTGAATAACAAAAATAAAATATTTTATGGATGATTATTAATTAGGTTTAATTAAACTCATTGCTACACTTAATGCCTAGAAACTTTATATATATATATATATATACATATATATACATATATATAAAGTAATGTATATAAAAGAAAATTTACATATATGGTAATTAATTAGCAAATGATTAATTAATTAATTAACAATTAATCAACACTACCATAGTCATTAAACTTTACCTCTCTGACTGATATGACAGTAAATAAAATTCACTTTTCCTTATTGATTTTTAAAGCTGTTTAAATCATAAGACAGAATCAAGAAAATGAGACTGTAATATACAAATATATAAATCTTAATATATGAAAGGAAAGATATTTCTACAGGAGCCATTGTCTAAGGGACAAAATGGTCTTTGCTGATTTTTATACAGGGCTGAGACAGTGAGTTCTCTCAATGAGTACACTGTCCTTCAAGTAGCTCTCCTACACTAATTATTGAACAAAGAGAAGTTAGCCTTGAGTATATGCTCAAAACAAAACAACATCTATACACAGTGGAAAAGTCTAATGTTCTGGAAATACTTCTAGATGAGCTGACCACAAATAAGTCAAGGAGAAAAATTCTGTGCTAAGGTTTAAAATACTGAACATGATAAGCAACTCATGAACTTCTGAAGGGTGCCAGCCTTCCTTTAACTGTCAAACTCTACAATATCATCCCATTGCTCTTTCTCTAAGACTCTTCTTATGCAGTGCCAGAAAAGGCAAGAAAATCTTATAATTTAGTGGCTAGTCACTGAGGTTATAGGAAAGTGAGTCACACAGAGAACTAAGTTGTTCACTTTTTAAGTAATTATATCAACTTAAACATATTCATAAATAATTGAGGTAATGTGCGTTACTTATTTTAAGGTCAAATATAAACATCTCTATCCATATTCGTAAAACTTAATGTGATTAATCATTTATTTGTAGATTAAAATCTAATACCCATAAATTGTTGCCATTTATTTCTTCATGCTAACACTTGAAATAAAATCATTATTCTAAATACTGCACCTGTTTTTATCAAGCTTTAATATAGTTATACTTTTAAAATCAATTGATTTTAAAATAAATGTTAAAAAATCAACTGATTAAGGCTCTAATACAAGTGCTTTTGTTCGAAAGATGGGCGAAAACTATCTTAACATTCAAACAACAGGTCCTTTAACATTTTTATTAAGTGACTACTTTGTGTTAAATAAGATACTTATTACAGGCATGACTATAGTTTCTAAGGGTTAATGCAACAGGTGCTTTCTGAGATTAGCCATGGTCAGGCCATTTTTGTAAGCATCCTCACTTTGCTTAAACAATTACAACTTCTTTAAAACAGTGTCTTGGTTCCAGGGCAAAGAGAATCTTTTTTCTTAGACTCTTACTCTTTCTGCTCTGTAATGGCTGACCATGGATAAAGCTTAACATTCTGACAGTCTTTAATACTTTACACAGACTATCTCTCTTGCTACCAGCTGTGTAAGCCAAACAGGGATCAAGAATGAAGAGTTTTAGTTTCATCTCTCAATCCCTTTTTTTCTTTTATTTTAAATGTGTTTAGTTGGCATTTTTCTTATTAATATTTTTTTGGCATTTCATATATGGACATTATGTATTCTCCTTACCACCATTCCACCATCCCAGTCCCCCCTCCCAACCTCCAAATCTCCTTTTCACACACAGTTTAAATACTGTTATCTGTGTGACTCCTGAGCACAGACTAGCAAGGAGAGCCTGGTGGCATCATGAATGGGAACACAACGGAATACCATGCTTCCCACTGTCCTAATATCTGTTAGTTATCAGTAGATCACCAGTAAGTGGTATGGCCGTCGAGGGTCTGCCTCCCGGAAACTGTCTGTTAAGAGGGCCTGACTTCTGCAGACAGCGTTTCAGTATTCACAGCTGCCACGAGTTCATGACCATCATGGCTTTGGCCTTTTTAAAAGACGGGCTTGCACAGCCCATCTCCCATCTTGTAGTCCTTATATGCTTGCTGCTCCCCTTCAGCCATCTTTCCTCAGTGTAAATACCGTGGTACAAATGTATTTTTTAGGGCCAAGCCCTCAACTGTCCTTTATCCTCAGCACCCTTGTGCAGCCAGAGGACTCTCACGTTTCAAGATGGTGCTGTAAAGTCTACTTTATGGAAAAAGTACTTTATTGAAGATACAACCCAGCTGTCAGTTTTATGAGTTATAATAGCACCGTGCTGGACAAGATGTGTCCATTGGTATAATGGTAGCAAAGATGCTATTAATGTAGCCTATACTAGCTAGCTGCAAGACCAAACCCATTCTTACTACTGTAAATCTGGTCCAAACTCATAATAAAGAGCTCCTATGTCCTGACAGTCAATCTGAGGAGGTTTCTTAGCTCCTATTTGACATACATAAAACTACCTCCGAAATATCTGTGTTTATACCACAGATCATGTTTACTTTCTACCTTAAACAGAGGAGCCTCACTTTGCTGTGAATCGAGGTAAATGTAAAATCCTGAACCATTGTTTTTTTCTGCCTTCTGACTAATGCAGCCTGTGAGCTGATGAAAGACTCTGCTTCCTCCTATCAGACATTCCTCTATTCTTTTTCTGAATGTAGTCTGCAATGGTCTTGCATCACTCATTCCTTTACATATCTTCTTCACCTACTTTATCAGGGATTTATTCAAAATTTGATAATTTCACGGTAGAGGTCTCAGAACATTCAGCCATGCCTAGTACATGCTGAGAGTGGAGATGTATCCATTCAGAAGCCACATGCCATGAAGCACTCCTAACTATTGGAGGAAAAAATAGAAGGCCTACTGATAAACATGACATCTTAGCTTCAGGACAAACTGAGGAAGCATTGTGCTATGATTGCTTTTATCATGGAAAGTCAAGAATGACTTATGAAACATTAGCACGTGAAATACATGTTGGGTTTATCCCGGTGAAAATGGGGAAGTTACTTTAGAGAATGGCATGTAGCCAAACACCAAAGAGTGAAAAAGAACATCCCACATGGAATATAGTGTATGGATTGAGTTAATATGGAGTACACAGAAGAGATAAAGTTAAAATTATAGGTTTGGAGCCAAACAAGGAATGCCATAAATGCCAGTAGAGTGAGTTTGAATTTCACCTTATAAGCAAACACAAGCCTTTGTGTAATATGATCTCAGCCAGATTGCAGTGAAAGGAGAAGAGACACTAAGGCCCAATGCTTAACTAGGAAGACAGCTATAGGGGCTATCAGGAGCTCGATTGGAGATGTAGCAATAAGGTTTGCATATGAAAGGCACAGCAAATGAAGTAGTGACAGACATGAGAGCAGGAGAGGATTAATTAATGATCACTACTCTCAAGCAACTCAGCCGAAATGCAAAGAACACAAAGTCCTTGCACAATTCCCAAATGTTTAGTGAAGAAATGAAAAATTAATCAACCCACAATCTTATAGGAGAACATATACAGTGCAATGGGAAGAAATCAGTTGGTCATAAATTCAAAGGGCAATGACTGAAAAATGAGATACATCCAAATAACTGAGAGCACAGATGATTTAATTCTTGGGTGGATAGAGTTAAGAGATTATGTTTTTCCTCTATTATCACTTTCTCTCCCAGGACAATCAAGAGTCAGACTTCATTTTCTTTTCAGACAATTTAGGACTTTTTCTTTCTCTGTGTCATGTGTCATTTTTCTTTCTCTAATCATCTTTGTTTTGCATGCCCTGAGCAGATTAGCGTCTTCAAATGGACAAAAATATATAGATCAGCAAGTGCTAGGCATAGTGAAAGGCATCAGGAACACCAACAGGAAAATATAGTAAGCCTGCTAATTGACTGCTAGGATCACATATGGTCCCCGTACTCATAGGAGTAAGGGGGCTTTCTAAATCTCTCTAAAAAGAGGGTGAATTTTTAAGGAATGGTGTGATTTGGAAAGCACAGCTAACTGTATCCGCATGTTAAAATTAATAGTACAATTTAAACACTTTTTCAAAGACAAATGCAACTAAACCGAATTTTTGAGAAAGAGTATGACACTTACAGTCCCTATGCTTTGATGTTTTCAAATAAAAGTGGGTCAAAACCAGGTTTTAAAATTAAGAATGTAGTAGAGCAAGAGGATAAATGATTAGCACTCATAGATATACCTGTTTCTTTCTTTCTAGAGACTTAAATATATTTTTTTCAACTTAAAATATTTGTTACATACTTTGGCATTACATAATTGAGACATGTGTTTTAGGACAAATATCGGGAGATGTTAAGTTCAATAGAAATGTCTACACCGCTTAAACAATGAAAGCATCAGGTAAGTAACAACATTTGGACAGCAAGTCAATATGACTATGAAAGCTCTCCAATAACGAGCAAATTCAAACCAATATACAGTTTGAGGATCTGGCCTTCTTATTGACAAACGTTGCTTTCAATCACACAGGATCTATTACCATATCAGTCCTCACTTTAAATGAGTACAGTGTTATCATTGACAAAGACATCACTTAAGCAGAGAAAGTAAAGATTCTAAATAACAAAATAATGAAAGGTAGGTTGTCCACGGAAGGAAAATGAAAAAAAAAAATACAGTTAGCAGACTATATCAGATGGTGTGGACATTGGGGAAAAGGAATATTCTTACTGTCTCACAAGGCAATTAATAATACATTGTTATTTATCGACCTTAATACAACTGAGTACTTTCCTTGGTACACAAACTAAGATATGAACTGTACTGATACAAGTGATTTACATTCAGGAGTGAGATATTGGCAGCTTTATGGAGTGAAATGTCACTGTGTTTTGGAACCTTCATGTTTACATTTCCTCCTTTGAATCCCTGTCAGCCTTCCTGAACAGCAGCAAGTTTAATCAATGCTTGGTAACAACAGCATAACACTGAACATTTCTCTTGTTGAAAGTCACAAGCTCTATAACGTAAGACAGCACATGCATAGCCTAATGTCCACAGTGTAAACTGTGTTTCACAGATTAAAAAAAAAAAAGTCATGGCTTTAAGAGAAAACTTGTTTTTTTTTTTTTTTTTTTTACTGAATAAACTTTCTTTTTTTTTTTTATGGCTATTGCTTTCAGCCAGAATATTTGAATTGCAGCAAGAAATAAGAAAAATAAAGCAATTAAAAACCTTTAGCAGTTTCACTTAAAAGAAATTTATTTTTAATTCTCAGATACATGGACCAATTGTTACAAGGCATGAGTACATGTGTTTCAGTTTTTTTAAACAAGTTGGCTTTAGTTTCTAATTTGTTCCCCTCTTTGAAGCACCCAATTATGATTCACCTTGATTCTGACAAAGTAAAGAAAAGACGATACGTTGATGGAAAGGATGCATTCCTGTAGTTCATCATCAGCTACACACCCTTTCCCTGGAAAGGCTGTAGAAATTCAGGAAACAAATAAAAAGGAAAAAGACAGTATGAAGTGACAAAGGAAATCAAGAGTGAGATTTCAGGCAGATCCAGCTGAGTGGAGGGACCCTGTGGAATTACATGACACATTGGGCCATTAAGGAAAATCATACAAATGAGTGTGAGAAATGGCTGGACAATTTTATGATGGAGGGAGGAAGAGCCTGCACGGTACAGGTGTATAAAGGTCACAGGGAAGGGAGATGGGAGTAAAGAGGTGCACAGCAATCTGCCTTTATTAGGGCCAATGATTACTCCACACCTCAAAATTGCTTCTCAGGCCTATAAAATACCCGTGCTTCTAAGTGAGGAGGAAATACTGTTGTTACCTACGCATCTTCTAAATGATGGGGGAAGGTTTTAAGGAAACATTTTAAGTAAAAATAAACTCAATTTGCTTTTGAGATAATTTATGTGGATTCACTTTATTTTGCTATCTTAAAGAAAATAATTAAGGGTTGACTTTAAGCCTTTTTAGAATAAAGAAAATTAAATTTAATACACAAAAAGTCTTCAAATAAATGCTATTATTTTGTTTATATTCATATAATACATACCAAGCAAATGTTTTCTTACTACAGGCAGAAAGTGGATAGAGCCAATGTTAAAGACATTATATTTGCAACCTGGGCTTTAGTTTGTATTTTCTTTTTTAATAATTACAGTTTATTCACTTTGTATCCTAGCTGTAGTCCCCTCCCTTTCTCCCTTCCAACCCCTCCCTCCTTCCCTTCCTCCTTTCCTTCCATGCCCCTCTCCAAGTCCACTGATAGGGGAAATCCTCCTCCTTTCCATCTGACCCTAGTTTGTATTTTCTTTAGACCTTCAGAGGGTTTATCTTTGGCTTTAAGTAAGCTTGCAATTAGATTTTTTTATATGAAACATGGAAAAATATAGTAAAACTAGAAAAAAGTTAGCACTCCCATTCTAAATAATGCAAATATCAGTGAAGTAGGAACCTTTAATCATCAAACCTTACTGGCAATCAAAATATTGCCTGTCTTTCAGTTCAAGAGATAGATCAAAAATATTGCCATAAAACACATGAAACTGGCATAAGCTCTGTTATGCTAAATAGATTTGAATATGAAGAGAATTATTTCTAGGAGCAGAGGGGGAAGGGAGTAAGGGCCTGAGTGAACCATGAGGGTAGATAGAGAAAGAGACAAAGAGACAGTGGGAGAGCATATGAAAAGGGAGAGGGGAATTGTGGGGGTGGCAGGAGAGACACCAAAAAAGATGGACAAAGAGAGAGGAAAGAGGCAGGGATCCAATGATGAAATCACAAGTGGCTAAGCACCCTAGAAGTGGGCTAGTACATAGATTTGTGAACCAATAGTCCTCCCTTTTTTATAAGTAAAAAAAAGGGGGGGGGTGAGGTCGTTGTGTGCTGCTTTTGATGCAAGGCAAGTTAAAGTACGTAAATTTAGATTCACTGAAAGCAGCTCTTGGTTACCATGCAAAGGGGTAAGAGAAAGAGAGAGAGAGAGAGAGAGAGAGAGAGAGAGAGAGAGAGAGAGAGAGAGAAGAGCACCAAAATGTCCAGATTACATAGTGAGGAATAAGCAAAGCCCTTATCCTGAAAGTTCAGGAGTTCAGGTAGAGATGAGGTTGTCAGCCATGCCCAGCAGCAGGCAGGGACTGAGGAATGTTGGGAGAACAGGGAGCAGTTTGTCCTGGGCCTGAAGCACACCAAACACCGAGCCTCACTAATAGTGTCTCCTTGAAGAAGGGTGGATTTATCATAAGTTAACAAAATGGAAAAAAGCACAACTAGACACATAGTGAAATTTTAGGACAGGAACTTGAAATGGGTTGATCGTCGCTCTCCAGAGGAAATAAATGGGCGGAACCAATGCTTACCTTATAGAAAGCCAGAAAAGGAAGCAGTCTCTGAAAGATAAATAGAAAAATTTTTTCATTTTAACTTCTGTAATAGAACTGTTTTCGAAGGTAAAATTTTCCAAGAGAAGATATACTGCTTAAATGTAGAAAAAGGGGGGGGGTATAAAAAATAGTAGGCATAACAACTGAGAGATCTGTAAAAAATACGGGAGTAACATGGACGACACTGTCTCTCAACAGACAGCTAATGTTTAGCAATATATATATATTGAGACAATTTAAATTAGAGAAAAATAATTGCCTATACTTTATATAAGAAAGGTTTGGGGGCTCTGATTTTGTTAGTTGAAATCTGTTTACCCATTGACAAGAGAACAGGAGTGCCTGTGACTAGGGGAACTCTAGCTATAGGTCAAAGTTCAAACTAAGCAAATGTGTATAATCATATTAATAATAATTGTCATACTAAAACTAATTATACCAATATGATAATGGTAATGTTGAAAAGCAATATCCAATTGCTATTATTAGGCAAATACATATTTCTTACTTGGATGAGATTACTACAACTTTTCACGAGCTAAATATTAATAAATATTACCTCTATTTACTTTCTGTACTTTTAGATTTCTCTGAAATATTTACTCAAGGTGCTTTTGATCTCTATTGTTTAGAGATTTGCTTTAAAAGATGCAGAGACTCTCAGCCAAACTCTAGCAAGGATGCAGGGAGTCTTATGGAAGAAGGAGGATATAAAAGTACCTCCCCTATCAGTGGACTTGGGGAGGGGCATGCATGAAGAAGGGGGAGGGAGGGTGGGACCAGGAGGGGAGGAAGGGAGGGACTTATGGAGGGATACAAAGTGAATAAAGTGTAATTAATAAAATTAAATTAAATTTTTTAAAAAAGTACCTAGAGGGGGCAGGAGGATTTCCCCTATCAGTGGACTAGGGAAGAGGGATAGGGGAGGGAAAGGCTGGGAGGGACTGAGAGACCTGGAGAAGATGAGGGACATGGCTACAACTGGGAAACCAAGTGAATAAATTGTAAATAATAATAACAATTTACAAAAGAAAAAAAGAGATTTGCTATAAGAGGTTCATGGTGATAACATAGAAGTTAGGCAATCTGTCTTATTTTATTTATATTAAACTATGCTAAATTACTTTGGTCTGAGATAATGCACAACCTCCCAGTTGAGCGATGGACAGGAATTGTCAGCCCTCTGTGAGGTTTCCACACAGGAAGTTTAGCTGGCTTTTAACTAGAAAGGCTTAGGAGATTGATTTACTTGCTCAATTGCTATTGAAATGCTTTGTAGTCTTCAGAGTTTGAATCTCCCAAGAGTCCCATAAGAAAACTTTCATTCCTAGTTCTCAGAGGATGTCTAAGCATAGTACAGTCGTCACAAGCCTAGCAGCCCATAGTGATCAGACCCCACATAATATCTGTAAGTCTCAAATATAACTGTTAATAATCTAGAGTTACTAAAAATGGTACAATTTATCACATTGTAAATATACACATATGCAAGTGAATATGTGATATTTATGTGCTTATATATATGCATATTTTTATTTCTTAAACTATTACACAATGTACATCTTTACAATAAGATGTTTTAATTTTATGATTATTTAGTGTATGCATGTGTGTGTTTGTATGCGTGTGCACTCACATTTTGTATGCATGTCTGTATGTTCACACTCCTGCTCTGGTGCTGGTCAGAAGATAAGTTTTTGGAATCAGTTCTCTACTTCTCCTGTGTTATTCTGAAGAGTGAACTCACAACAAAGTCTTCTGAAATATAGAGTTTTATAGTCATGAGAACAATTTTATCATAATTCCCTCTTGTTCCTTCTGCATGAAGTAGCATGTTTAATTATTCAAAATATTTTCTAGTAAATTAAGATGTATGTCATAGGCTAGAATTGATTTTATTAAATAGTAATTAAGAATAACATAACATGAAGAGAAACATATATAATCTAAAATTAAAATACTAAATTATATAAAGAATGTTTTATGAGTTTACTGTATTGTAAATAATTTTCTACATTTACATGGAATTTCTAAACATGTAAAAACCCATAATTACACACACACACACACACACACACACACACACACACACACATATATATATATATATATATTTATCCTTTGTGTAAATTTGAGAATTAGTTTAATTTTAAAACCTGAAAAATCAATGCCTTCTCTACTCAAGAATGGCTTACCTAAGAGTTTAAGTTAGCAGCAAATAAATATATTAAGTGTGATCATAGACAATGACAAATGTTTTATTGTCCATCTTTGAAAGCTATCAACATAAAGCTGGGTATTGTGATTCACACCTGTATTCTTAGTACTTGGTAGATTGATACGAAAGTATATCAAATTGAAGGCTGGCCCACCTTATACGGTGATACCCTGTCACCAAAAAATGCAAAGTAAAAAAAAAAAAAAAAAGTTAACAAATTTTTTTTTTTGATCTATGGATCTATTTTGGCTGTTCCCTGATCTTCTGAGAAACAACAACGTAACATCTTCATTTGATGGAACTGATTACAGTAATTTTTCATACATAACTTAACAATAAGCAAAACAGGACAAAACAATATTGCATATTTGTGTGACATGTAACCCTTACAAGGAAATATGTTTTCATAAACAACTATTTATTCTTGGAGGAAAACTCAGATCATCACCCATGGCTGCACACAGACATCGTTGTCTACTAGCTTAATTCAAATAATGAGAATCAAAAATGTAATGCCCTGCAAGCTGCATTTCCAGATCCGAGCACTATCCTATCACTTTCTTTGCTATCCACTACTTTCCCTGAAGTAAACCTGAGAAACACATTACAATGAATGCTTTGTTAAGTACCTGTCTTCTTAACTATGCTGTATTGCTCAAGGCAGGGTACTGTACTCCTTTAAGGATTTGATGTATACCAAGTGGTTAGTAGATTTGAAACTGTTTAGTTTAATGGATTAACATTTCAAGTGAAGAAATAAGGGAGATAGAGGGTAGATAAAGATATTACTCTTATAACTTGCTTGTCATTTGTCTCCTTAAGGTGAGACTACACTTAGATTTTAGGTATGAGTTTAGTTTAGAGTGAGAGCAGGCATATTAAAAGCCATTGAAACCAATGAAAATGAGTATACAAATGAATGAGTATCTGGATTCTGAAAAAAAATGTTTATAACATTTCCTTGGTGGTATACAGTCTTTTTAGCCTTAAACTATATACTTAATGTATCAATTCTGCCATGATGAGTCCGTGAGTAAAATTTTAAGATCTTAGTAAAATCCTTGATACAAATATTTGGAACAATGTTATCAGATTGTTTTGGTATTTGATAACATAACTTTCATTTTTTTCTCATCCGTAAAACATGAAAACAAATATTATTTTCTTCTTAGTATTCTTAAGAGGATTCCTTGAGTAAATGCCTAGAAATAACTTAAAAGATGTTTAAAAAACAGAAAATTCAATAATGATAGATATTATTGTTTCTATTTTATATTCATCTTTTATCTTCCATAAAAAAAATTGAGATACCTCCATTGCTAACCTACATGAGACTCATAAATTAACTAGAATTAAGTATCTCCTGAACAGTAGATCAATCAAATGTGCTTAAAGAGATTTAATAATGTTGCTTGTAGTGCTAAGGATTTTATCAGAAGTTCATTTTCAACAAAAACTGTTCCTGTTTTAAGGGAGCTGAGTATATGGAGAAACCCAGTATCAGTGTTAGGTGGAGCCCTAATTCTCTTGTTTCAAAATGGCACTGATGAAATCTCCTTCCCTTTGCTTTGAATTATATGTTTGTGTTACTTCTTTTCTCATCACTGTGACAAAATAACTGATAGGAACAATGTAGAGAGGGAAAGAATTATGCGGGTCACATTTTCAGAGGATTTATTCCATTGCAGAAAGGACAAGGCAGTGTCAGGAAAGGCCAAGTCTATGTCCTGGGTAGCATGTGGTACCTAGTCATAAAAACAAACAAACAAACAAACAAACAAACAAAAAACAGAATGGAGAAAGACGTAGACAAAGACTGCAACCATCGAGCCCCTAAGACAGTGATCAACCTCTTCAGGGTAGACCCAATGCCCAACAGATTCCATCTCCAAAGTACCACCAATATAGAAACCCAGAGCTTAAACATGGGAGCTTAGGGATGTTTCGCATCTGAATTTTAAAAGCATCCTTTAAATAATATTATTAAAACTGTTTATAAAGGCAATATCTGTGATCTGAGTAATGAGACAGTGTAGGCAATAAGTCAAGAGTTCAAAGCCAACCTGGGCTACATGAGACCTTGTCATTAAAAAAAAAAAATCTCAAAAGAAGTAAACATGGTATGGATATTTTAAAATACTATTCAATTATTCCTATCATTTTGACATTATCTTATTTGAAAAGGACATAGTAATTTTACCCTGAATATATGTACATTTTTCCTTTTGTGTGGGAAAATGTTAATATTTCCAAAGTTATTGTACATCATTCACTTCAAAGACTATGTTTATTTTCTTTTATTTTTTTACATCAGCTTAGCCAAAACTGCCTTTTTTCAAATTTATTCATTTGAAAAAAAAATCCTATCATTGAATTTCATTCTGCTTTTAAATTGACAGAGAGGTCAACAGTTCAGGACTATCAGTAGTATTCTTGGACTGAGCATTGTATTTTGTATGTATGTATGCTGTACTTGGGGGGAGGAACACTGAACATCCATGAATCTTAAAAGTTTAAAAACAAGACAGTTTACAACAGCAAGTAAATAAATTGGCCATCTCAAACATGTGATTGATTCTCTAGCCTTCTCACTTCTTATTTAACTTCATATCAGCCAATTCTTAAATAAAATTGATCATCTGGGTATGTAAAATAAATTTATTTTAGAGAGAAGAAATAAAAACCCAGTGACACATCCCATCATAAGGATCTTGAGTGTTCACTGCAATCATAAGAATGTGAATTAAGTGTGCAGGCTCCTTTAATGATAGAGAGAATAGAGTAAGCATTGTCTGTTTTAATGTGATGAATATTTATTCAACACTGTCAGGAATCCTTACTACATACTATGTCATGTTCATTAAACATGTTATACAGCAGTCTGTCAGAAAGAGAATCAAAAGATCTGCCAAGAAAAAATCTGCTTCTCCAGCAACAGAGGTAATCATTAATTCAAAAACAGAATACTCCATTCAAAACAATATATATTTTTTCTTGGCCTCACCAAAACACCAGCCTTCCCAATTCATCAAGAAAGTATCACATGTAGAGTGTGACGTGAATAAAATTCAAGATTTTTCATTTCAACAACCTAAGAATTTAGAATAGGATCAGTGCATTTCTAACATTAAAGAAAACTTTAATATGCACAAGACTGTAAGGAGAGAAAAAGAATAGAACTATGACTAAAGAGAAAACTGGACCTATCCAGCATAACTCTGATATGACACTGTATATTAAATAATCATCAAAATGTCAGTAGAAGAGGGAATATGAGATAGACAAAGAGGAGGAGGAGTAAAAGGATTAAGAGGAGGAGAAAGCACAGGGAAGAGGGGGGACAAAGAAAGCCTCCCTGTTTAGGTCTGGAGGGCAGAACAAGCCTAAGTCCTGCCTCATCAAATATCAGATTCCTGTGATGAACAAGTAACACTGGATAACTCCTTTGAGATTTGCACAAAGAGGTAATAGTTACTTATAAGCTTAAATTTTCAAAGTGCTTCTGCTAATCTTCAAGTTGTTTTTTTTTTTTTTAATTTTAGGAATGTGTATTGAAAAAAAATGATTTAACACTTCCTGAGTCCATTTAGAGCTCTGTCTATGTGTATGGACATGGAATCATCTGGAACGCAAGCATCTCCTAGGTGTAACATCCTTTCCTAGTAAGGGGTACAGGGACTATTTCTGACATGAACTCAATGGCTGGCTCTTTGACACACACACACACACACACACACACACACACACACACACCCGAGGGAGGAGCAGTCCTGCTAGTCCACAGAGGAGGACTTTGCAGCTAGGCCTGAAGATAACTGATAAGCTAGGGTCAGATGAAAAGGGAGGAGGTCCTCCCCTATCAGTGGACTTGGAAAGGTACAGGGAAGAGATGAGGGAGGGAGGGTGGCATTGGGAAGGAATGAGGGAGCAGGATACAGCTGGGATACAAAGTTAATAAACTGTAACTGATATTTAAAAAATATAAATTTAATTTTAAAAAATGCTGTCTGTCCCTACCCTGGAAGCCATCAGGTGTCAATGAGTTCACAGGCATCTTCACTATCCATTCATGCTGGGATTTTGATTAGTTTGACTTTATACAAGTCTTGATCATGGGGGCCACATAAAGTTGGAAGAAAAATAAAATATATATGTAAGGGCTTGCATAAAGGAGAAAGTGCAGAGGAGGAAATAAAGGGTAGATTTGATCTAAGCATACACACAAACACACACACACACATATATATTATAATATGTAATATTTTCAAATTAATTTTTTTCTAAATTATAGCTTATTCATTTTGTATCTCAGTTGCAGCCCCCTATCTCTTCCCCTCCAAAGCCCACCCTTCCTCGATCTTCTCCTCACAGGACCTTCCCAAGTCCACTGATAGGGGAAGTCCTCTTCCCCTTCCCTCTAGCCCTGGCCCAGGCCCTATCAGGACTGGCTGCATTGTGCTCCTCTGTGGCCTGGTAAGGCTGCTCCCCCATCAGGCAGAAGTGATCAAAGAACCAGTTATTGAGTTCATATCACAGACATTTCCTGTTCCCATTACTAGGGAACTCACATGGAGACTGAGCTGCCATGGGCTACATCTGTGCAGTGGTTTTAGGGATTCTAGGTTATCTCCGAGCATAGTCCTTGGTTGGAGTATCAGTCTCAGAAAAGACCCCTGGGCCCAGGGCCCAGATTTTTTGGATCTGTTACTCTCCTTGTGGAGCTTCTGTCCCCTCCAGGTCTCCCCCTTCTTTCCTATGATTCTCTGCACTAAGATCAAAGTTTGGCTATGAATCTCAGCATCTTCTTCGATACCTTGCTGGGTAGAATCTTTCAACAGCCATCTGTGGTAGCTCCTGCCCTGTTGCCTGTTTTCAATTTTTTTCTATAAAAAATTACTAAAAACTTAAAGTATGAGTAGTCTAAGTGTATTGAAAATGATATGCTTTAATTTTAATTCTAAATTCAAGAGTAACTTTAGATACAGTCTATGTGAGGTTCAAAGGAAGTATAGTCATAATCATTTATGGGATGTCCACATAGACTCTCCTGGGTTCTGAATGATGTCATTTGTGGAGTAGTCAACCATTCCTAGTTATTTGGCGGTACCCACAAATAGTCCTGGCTGGTGCCAAAGAAGCACCAGAAACATGTTTTTCTACTTCTGAAAAATTGATAACACTCTATTGCTTTTATTCTTCATTCCTTTTTACAATGTCTTCACTTTGAATCCCTGCTGTAGCCCCCCTCCCTCATCTCCTCCAAATCCCAACCTCCCTCCCTCTTCCCCTCTACACCCCTATCCTAGTCTATTGATAGGGTAGGTCCTCCTCCCTTACTATATGACCCTAGCCTCTCAAGTTCTACCAGGACCGGCTTCATCTATTGCTTTATTACTGTCAGTACTGTCAGACAGAAAGGCTAGAGGACCTGTAGTAGCTTAAGCTCCCCCATAGTCCTAGGAATGTCTAGGATTATTGATAGCAATCAATGATATTTAACAGCCCCAAATGGGAGAAATGGTATTTTACAAACCACAGAAATTAATTTCTTTGAGAATATATTGTCATAGTACATGTAAGCATTACTAACACTCTGTCAGAGAAAGGTTTAAAGTAAGGCAGAGGGCATCCTTAATTCAAAACAGATGCTTTTAGAAGTGTGTTATGTTTTGCTTGCAGCATTGAAAACAAAAATTGCTTATGAAGCCACCTTGTAATTACAAATAATTATCTTCTAATATAAAAATAGATATTATTTCCCATATAACCCCTTTAAAATACAATGCTCTGAATGCGTATAGAATAAGATTAGCATAAAACAAAACACTAGGAGAGGTGTGCATATTTCTAGAATATAATTTTCTGTTTCTTTATTAATATGAGATATTTACAATTAATGTATTTAATGATGCGATACAAAAGAAGAAAAAGTCTTTTAGAAGCCAAGGAAATTGAAAAATACTTTACTTTTATATGTATTTGGGAACCATTAATTACACATAATAATGGCTTGTGGGGTTTTTGAGAGTTGTTTTCTAAGCAAATTCTTAGTAAAATGATCTGATTTTTTTTTAGTGTTCTCAAGTGACAACCAACTATACTTGATTATCTGATTAGGGAATGAAGGTCACCTCAAATCTATCAGCATAAGACTGGCCCTGATTACTGAAAGAATATCATATAATTCTGAAAAAAAGGCATCTCTATTTCTACACTGGGGCTTTCCTAACATGACTCCTGATTTTCAGCTTTATCAGTGTCTTTCTTCCTTATTTCATTATTCTTTCCCCCTGCATATTTAGGGATTCTTGCCGTCACTCTAACTTCTCGTTGCCTTCTCAATTTCTGTCACTGATCCTTTCAACATCTCTCATATTTGCTTGCTCCCCTGGCCCTTCACCAATTAATCTAGACTCGCCTCCTTCATAGCTAGGTTACGACCACAGCTAGCTTCACAACTTCTGTCTCCGATAGGATTTCCTCTCTTCCAATCCATCTCGTATACTTTTGACAGACTAATTTTGTAAAGGGCCAATTTGATCATTTTACTTCCTTGGTCAAAAATTGAAAAGAAGTTCTTCATGTGTAGCTCATAAAAGCCAAGCCCTCCTGCCTGCCTTTCAGTGTGCTTTATGGCAAGTCTCTTCCTTCCCCCAGCAAACTTATTTTATGGTTTTATTCCAGAACACCCGTCAAAAGGATCTCCTCCTTGGCTTATCTGTACCCAGTGATTAGCCCATAAATTTTCCATGTCTATCTACTTCCCAATCACATCAAACAAGACACTTTGCTTTGCTACTCTCCTTTCCTAAACTGGCCACTTTTAAAGTCCAATACTGTTACACAGTTTCTGAAAACCACTAGTTCATATTGATCTGCAATCCCATCATCTGTAGTATTTGTTTTCTTTTTCAATGAATTTTGTATTTATTTCACTTACAATAAATGTTCAGTTTTGAAACTACACTCTGAGCCAAGTGCAGGATGAAGGATGTTGTATATGGATAATCTCATCTAATCTTCATGACTATTCAAGGAGGTGGAATCTTTTGATGCCTACAGTTTTATGATATAAACCTTAATATTCCAGAAACTGTGAATGACTCTAAGGACATAATATTATCTCACGGACAGAATATGGTTATATAGTATAATTTATCTTACACAGCAAATAGAAACCACAGCTTAAGAATGATGCCAGTTGAAAAAAAAAAGCTGTTTTTTTTTTTAATAAAAATGTCTGAAAGAACAGTTGAAGCATATCCATACATCAAGCCCCTTCTATGTTTCTCTAAAAATCAACATTAACTGTCTTTTTTGATTTCTTTTAGCTCCTCTACCCTAAATTGAACACACATTTCAGTGCTACCTCAGACAAAATACTGCTAATTCTCATATCATGCTATGAAGTCTCCCCAACATGATTGCCTAAACATGAGCTAAACAAGTACAACAATAGACAAACCAAAGTGGACAGAAAGAAGCTGACCCAGTATCAGTCCACACAAAGAACTGCAGGCAACAAAGACACTCTGAGAGCAAGAGAAATATAGTCTTCTCCAGGGAAGAGGACAATAATTGGTTGTCCAATACCAAGCAGTCAGCCCAAAAATGTGCATACAAAAAACATTATATGTACCGATTAGGTTTTATTTAGGAGTATATGTGTAATTATAATCCTAAATAAATGCAATAACAACACATTTTTTAAAAGAAGACATGGATTTGAAAGAGAGCCACAAAAGGTATATGAGAGAGAATGAAGGGAGGAAAGAGGAGGGAGATATGTCTTAATTAAAATAAAGTCTAAAAATAAAATATAAAAAAGTAAAAAAATAAAAGGACTTCCCCTATCAGTGGAACAAGGGAGGGGCATAAGGGGAGAAGAGGGAGGGAGGATGGGATTGGGAGGAGATGAGGGAGAGAGCCACAATAGTGATAGAAACTGAATAAATAAAAATAAATAATAATAATAAATTTTAAATAACAAATAAAGCCTTAAATTGAGGAAGAAAGAAAAGAAGTATATAGAATAGGGTTTCCATGCCCTCTACATGATTATATTCATAGGTAAAGCCAAACTCAAAGTTCATTCCAGTTTTTCTCCAGTTCATAAATGATAAAACATAGTCTTAAGTGTAAAAGTAGAAATGGTCAAAATTAAATCAATATCTCTAGGACCAAAATTTAACTGGACTACAAATCAGTGAGTGGAAGTTAAGCCTACTAGATTAGCATGCAGAAACCAGGTGGAAGAGCAGTGGAAAAGCCATTTGTAAACTGATTCTTTGTCTAAGTTAGAGCTTTTTCTTCAGCAGAAGACTTTGGGAAAAGCAAAACAAAATTAATTATAATGATAATAATAACAATAATGCAAAGAAAAATTAAATGTATTCTGAGGCAGTGGCTGTAATAGTATGAATCATCAATATTTATTAAAATAAGTATCTATTTCTAATACTATTATTCCCATCATCAAATTGAAATAACCCACCTCACATACATATTTTCAAGATAAAAAGCAAAGACACTTGCAAGTAAATAAATACATTAGAAAATTATTATACAACATATATGAACTGCCTGTGACTATGCTGAAACCACATATGTATGACCTCTGACACAGAAGAGTCAAATTACACATATCTATTTTTATGTTTTTACTTTTTTTGGACAGTTTCATACAATGCATTTTGATCATATTCTTTCTTCTTCCCTAACTCTTTTCTTACCCTCTCAACTTCATGTCCTTTTTCTTTCTTAAAAACACAAAGCAAAGCAAAGTAAAGCAAAGCAAACACACACACACACACACACACACACACACACACACACATTTTGATTATGTTATAATACAAATAAGATAACTAAGGTATTGGGAAATGGGTAATCATGGGAAGACAAGAGAGTAGGCACAGGAGGATCCTAGTCTATGTCTTCATTGAACTCAATTATCTGATTCTAACACCCTACTCTACAATCTTACATTTCCCTGATGGATTCTGTGCATCATCCAGTGAGTTAAAGAACCAGCAAGGAGGGCTGATGCACAATCTCTTACAGAAAGCCAGAAATAATGTAGTTATACAGCCCTTTTTCCAGTGTGACTTGACTTTCATTGCCAATGACAGAGAGAATTGGCAACTATGTCTGTTTAAAGAGGCACAGGGATCTTTTCTGAGACTGATACTCCAACCAAGGACCATGCATGGAGATAACCTAGAACCCCTGTAGCCCATGGCAGCTCAATCTCCAAGTGGGTTCCCTAGTAACGGAAATAGGAACTGCCTCTGACATGAACTCAATAACTGGCTCTTTGATCACCTCCCCCTGATGAAGGTACAGCCTTACCAGGCCACAGAGGAGGACACTACAGCCAGTCCTGATGAGGATGAGTCCTGGTGATAGGCTAGGGTCAGAGGGAGGAGGAGGAGGACTTACCTTATCAGTGGACTGGGGGAGGGGCATGGAGGAGATGACAGAGGGAGGGTGAGATTGGGAGGGGAAAAGGGAGGGCACTTCAGCTGGGATACAAAGTGAATAAACTGTAATTAATTAAAAAATAATTTTTAAAGTCCAAAAATAAAATAAAAAAGAAATGTAATGGTTGAAAGAAGAGGAATGCTTCTTGCAAATGCTGAAATGAGCTTAGCTGCAAGGTATTCTACAATTAGCAGTATTCAGCTAATCATTGTGAGCTGCTATGCATACTTTCAATTTTCATTTCCTTCATTGACAATGGTGGCCTTATTTTGCTACCATAAATATCAAAGGTTTTATTCACCATTTCTTAATACTGCAATAATATGTGTTAGATTCTGAACAGATTCTCCAGGACAAATGACTTACAGAGTTTTCAAATATTGCAAATAAACATATTGATTAATTCACAATGTGAATTATCATGTGCTTTGTATGACTTTTTAAAAACCACATTCCCTTACATACTACATCATGGAATCATTCAATATATTCCATTAATCTTAGTTTTATAGTCACTGAATGAACCTGACATGTTGCATGACTGACCAGTTTTGAAATGAAAGACCAACATATCAAGGCATCTTCATTCATTCTTGCCTTCCTTTTCTCTTCATTTTAAGCCGGTAGGAAGCATTCTTTCTGTTTTAACAAGAGAAAGTAAAACAGAAGCTAGTGACTAAGTTTCACCAAATGGACCTTTTGCCATTTTTCTTGTATATTATGGATATACCATCTGTTCCAAATTTGGGGTTGCTCATTTTCAGTTACAAATCTAAACGTAAACCCATGTACCTTCTGGAACAGTCAGGTACTATGTTTCCCCAGTCTACACTGACTGCATGCCCCATGACTTCATTTGCATATCCATGACTTTTGCATGATAGTGAAACCTTAAAGATATTTCTTATTTCTGCTGAACCCTCCAAAGCATTATTGTTAAATATACGATAGATTTTCATATTCATGGATTCCACATTTACATGTTAATCTACTTGCTAACCTTTGTCAGCCTAACATCAACGCTTACAGTGCTGTAGGGGTCATGTAGAGACATCCACAGAGCAACATCAACAACAAACTGGAATGGCCATGAGTACATACTGGCAGCTGATGTCAAAGCATGCCACACTCCGCCTTTCTGCTCTGGTTCCTGCAGAATACACGAATGTCCTTTGCATAATCTGTCATGTATCTCTCATTTGTGTGCTGAAATTTCATTCTTTCTGATAATTCTTATGCACAATCCTGAAGCACTAACCATTGTTTCTCAGAAGAGCTTGTGTTCTGCTGTGTGAAGAAAAATCTATGTTAGATAATCCTTGTGCAGACAGGAGATAGAATATTCATGGTCAGAAGGACACACATAAAGCAGGCTGACATATTGATTGCTACATGAACATGCGGTGACTTGTAGGCTTACAACAACCTAACCTTGTATTTCTTCTCAGAGCAATGGCAAGATACTGAGTAATTCAGTGTTCCTGGTGTCTTGACAAAGCCAAACTGTCAGGTGTAATGAGAATCCACAGATGTCAATGGTAATCACTACATTTCCTAACAGCTTGAGCTTAGAGCAAAAATCTTTTTAAGAAGTAAGCATTATCTTTTTAGTAACATAATTTTGCCCAAAGAAGAAATATCTGATAGTTTTGTACATATAATACTTAAATATATTGCTTTACTATCTTTTGATTTATTTAAAATTTGAAAACCCTCAGTAAAATTTAAAAATAAAAAGAATATTTGGATTCTAAGAGAAAAATGCGACAAACAAAATTTGACAGATCATTTTGCATTTTGAAAATTAATTTATAAATCGGGTGCACAATCCTGTGTTCAAATGAAATAATTTCTAATTGATTTCTTTTCTGTCTATCGCAGACAATGAAGACCTTTTTTGCATTATCTTCTTCATTTTATACAGGTTGTTATTATGTGTCCTAGGCTGATTTTATACTCATGATTTTTCTGCCTTAGTCTTCTGAGTACTGATATTATGGTGTATGTCAGCCTGTCTAGTTGGAGATGATTTTTTAAATGATTTTTACAGATTTCCATTCTGAAATCTTGTATATTGCTTAGCTTTTAGGAAACTACAAGTGGCAAACTTTGGTATATTTTGTGCCTTATGTAGGTATTTTTGTTCCAAATTGAAACATTTCCTCTTGGAGGAAAAAGAGAGGCTCCTAAGATGCTGGAAGTTACCAATTTTCAGGAATCTCAGAAAACTACAAGCATTGAGGGCCAGTCTCTCTTGTTGAGAAGCAGCAAAACCTTCTTAGGAAGAGGTGGCTGCACCCAGAATCTGGCTGTAAATTGGTTAAGGAGCTGCAGGGATGCAGGGTGGAAGCTTCTATGACCTGTCACCAGTGATGGCGTGTGCTTTTCCGTATCTTTTTTTACATTAATTAATTTGTGCGACTCTGTGTGTGGGCACACTCACAAGAAATGTGGGTGTGCAGACATGCCACAGGACACACGCAGAGATCACAGCACAAGTTGTGGGACTCACTTCCCTCCTGCCACCATATGGTTTTTGGAGATGAAACTTGGGTCATCAGCCTTGACAGCAAGCATCATGACCTGTGGTGTCAACTCTCTGGGCCTGGTGTGAGGGTTTTAATGATGCAGCTCTCTTTGAGTCACCCATCGCCAAGTGGGTACCCAAAGTAAGCTAGATTGGTTCACTCCACTAGACGTGGGTGGAATCATTTTCTTGGTCTGTCATAGATACCCTATCTTGGCCGAATAGGCACTTGTTCATATCTCACAACAATATTCTAAACACATTAGAACACATAGTTTGCATATCTAAGCTGTCATAACCTTTGGAGAAATTGTACAAGCATTTAAGATATTGGGGCATATAAAAATAATCAAGAAAGGTATATTTACTTGACAATCTTTCAATATTTTATGGTAGTGATTTCCCTAAACCTTCTCCACCGCTTCAAAACATTCCTTTTTAAATCTTTATGGAGTTGTGCCTCCTCTAAGTTATTCCATATTGTTGCTTTGCCACAAGCAACTCCATTTTATATGCAGCATTTGGCTACATTTTGGGTACAAATGAAGAAGGAAGATGACTTGATATTTCATTGTGCCTATACTACCACCTGTCTAAAACCACCCATGAGATACAGACTACTAAAGAGTTAATCCCTGGAAAGTAAGACAGTGTTACCTATAAGCTCAACAAATTACACTGGAACCACGTGAATTCGTGGGCACATTAAAACCATGTCAAATAATCCAGAGCTAAGAAAGGTGCTATATCTTTGGGACCCCATAATGTTGAAACATCTTTACACTGTGATGAAGACATCACCTTGCCCCATCATATGAATGTTTGGTGTGTGTTTCAAGAAACAGAAAAGTAGAGAATCTCTGACTTTCCCTAAGGCTTCAGCTTAGCTGGGTTCCCACTATTGACTTCAGATTCTCAAATTGCCATTTGTCTGTACGTCTATTCATTAGTACAGACTGAGTACTGCAACTCATTCCTACGTACCCGCAATCCTGAGTCGTATCCCTGTGGCCTCCATGGTTCTGATCCTTCTCTCTGAAACTGAATGTAGTCCTGAGCCCTGAATGGACTCTGTGGCCTCAGTAGCTCTGCAGCTTTGTTGGTTAATGCCTTGTGTCCACAGTAGTGATTGTATCTGCATCTCCTGATGTCTGTTCTCTGCCACTGCCTCCAAGAGTTTCAAGCCCTCTTAAATGTCATGGACTTAAACCCATTAAATGTCATGGACTCTTCAAAACTTTTGTAGCTATATTGTAACACACTCATATAAAGACTACATGACTCATTGTATGATAGGAGCACGTGATCTGCCAGTTAGCTCTTGTCAACATCCAGCTATCACGGGCATCTGGAGATACTGGGTCAATTGTGACCCACAAAGCCATCCTCGCTTGTGAGTGTATCCTGATTCCATAAGACCTAACATTATGGAAAACACATGTTGCATTTGTCACTTCTGGATGCCAAAAGCCAAAACAACGCCAAAGGAAAAAAAAATCAAAGAATATAAAATTGCATTTATTTTCACATTTTTGTTTTTAGACAGACCATTTTCTTAAATGAATTAGTTTGTATATCTCTTAAGGTACCAGATGATTTCTATGTCATTTAAAAGTCAATATTCATGCATTAATCCTTTATTATTTTATTATTTTTTCATACGATACATCCTGACCACAGACTGCTTTCAATCTCCTCCTCCAAGTCTCTAGCCCTGGCACTTTGTCTCTTCCCCAAAGCCACTACTCTCAAATTCCCCTCCATAAACAAACAGGCTTCCCAGTGATATCAACTGAACACATCATAATATGAAGCAATAAAGGTACACAGAAACCTTTGTATCAAAGTCGTCTAAGGCAACCCAGGAAGAATAAAAGGGTCCCTCAAGTAGACAAAAGGATTAGAGACAACCACACTGCTGCTGCTATGAGTCCAACAAAACCCCCATGCTAGACAACCACAGCATGTCTGCAGAGTTCCTTGTGCAGAGTTCCTTGTGCAGGCTCTCTGGGTGTCTCTGTTCAGTCTCTGTGAGCCTCTCTGAGACATGCTTATTTGATTCTGTGGGCTATGATCTCCTGGTGTTCTCAGTCTCTCTGCCTCCTACCATCCTTCCTTCCCCACTTCTGCAGGGTTCCCTAAGACACTATAATCAATAGACCCAGAAAAGTTAGATTAAGAGGAGAGATCTAAAATAAAGAAGGTGGGAGGGCATGTCCTGGTCAGTGGGGGTAGATTTTGTGAGTGGACTGGAGGTAGGTGGGGATGGGAACAGGAAGAATCAGGTGGGGGGGGAGAAAGAATGAAGGGAGAGAATTGTGGGGAGAGACAATTGGAAATTGGGGGCATTTAGGGGGGCAATGTGTAAACCTAGTGCAGTGGGAACTTCCTGAAGCCTATGAGGGTACCCTGTTAATGGAGAATATGGAGCCTGAACTGGCCATCTTCTGTAACCAGGCTAGGCTTCAAGTGGTGGGACTGGGATGCCAATCACCAACCTGGCCACAAAATCTTTTACCCACAACCTGTGCTTTCTGCAAGATGTGCTGGAGCAATGGTGTCCCAGAACTTTTGGGACTGGTCAACCAATGACTGGTCTAACTTGAAGCCCAAGCCATAGAAGGGATTGCCTGGACAGACACTGCCTAGATGGCCAGGATCTAAAAGTTGGATGGCCTAGGGACCTAGGATAGAACCACACTAAAAAATAAAAATTAAAAAAAGTCAGTGAAATGATTCCTAATGATATTCTGCTAAACTCATAGATCAGTGCTTAGCCAAATTGTCATCAGAGAGGCTTCCTTCAGTAGCTGATGGAGAGAACCACAGCCAAACATTAGCTAACACCTTTGTTTTCAATATATGAATACATTAGTAAATTTTTAACTTTAAAGTCAAATGAAATATGATTCAGAATTGCCCCAAAAAATAAAAGCATTCATTGTTCTAAAAACTTGTCAGTCCAGAGTAGTTCTCACATATGATAAAAAGAGGACCAAGTGCTCAAAAAACATATCTGTCCTCCTTAGGTGACTCTATTTGCATATGGTTTCATGATATATTATGCTGAGAGCAACCTTAACTTTACATATCTTAATCCCACTCACTTTAGGAGCAAGAAGCCATTGCATTTTGTAGTGTTACTTTATTTATTTATTTATTTATTTATTTATTTATTTATTTTTCCTCAAGGTGTGATTTCGCTGTGTAGCTTTGGATCTCCTGGAACTCATCCTGTAGACTAGGCTGGCCTCGAACTTGGAGATCCCCCTGCCTCTTCCCAAGTCCTGGGATTAAAGGTGTGCACCACCATCATTCTTAAAGTTAAATATTAAAACCAACTCTTAAGCATATGCTACACAATCCCTCTTTGGTATACATACCCAGTTCCACAATTAATTTTAAAACAACCGTTGTTACGGTATAGCCACTGAGTTTGAATTCAGACAATATTCAAAGAATCCTTCTAAATATTGTACTTTGGATTACTCCCTCCAATTAGAATCATATCCATATTGCTATATTCATTTTCATGGTAAGTCAAGCATAATTGGGTATCAGTTAAAAAGTGACAGGAGCAAATAAAAAACTTAGTTTTGGTTTGAAACATCATACTGTTTGAGATCCCATTCTCCACGTAAATCGAAAGCCCTTTTAAGTTTAGCCACATTACCTCTTCTCCAAGGGAGACTTGGAGTTCTCTACTTTGCAACTTGCCTGTTGTCTCCCTTGCCTGGCTGGAAGTTCATATATCAAACCTTATTCACTGTGGACCTCAAGCTCCAAAAGATAGACATATGCTTTGCATATCTATTTAACAGAGGTAATATGAATAGCAAATGAAATAGCATGTCAAGATGTTTTTAGCTACGCCAAGTTGTATGGTGTGTCCTGTTAGCAGTGCTCTAGAACAGGTATGCTGGAAGCTTAATACTAGTTTTAAAATTGTTTGTGGCCATAGACGCCTTTCTTGTTAAAGGTACTTTCTCATGATGTACATTTCACTTTCTTCCAAAGATGTGTAGTATTTTTTTTACTATTTTGTAATGTGTACAGCCTGAGTGCATTATGTATGGTCTCTAATTTGCAAATAGGAAAAGACATGAAGAAGGAACCATTCGGTAAATTAATGAAACATTTAACAATTATACAGATTTTGTGACTCCAAACCAGTACATTAAGGCTTTTGATTCACTTATCTTTAATTCATGTGCAGTTCATTGATGCAAATGTTTTGGTTATGACATTTATATTAAATCAAGCATGTGT
Organism: Rhombomys opimus; assembly: GCA_010120015.1. Lineage (NCBI taxonomy): Eukaryota > Metazoa > Chordata > Mammalia > Rodentia > Muridae > Rhombomys > Rhombomys opimus. The sequence continues at coordinate 1,641,013 of REGO01000384.1, read as the reverse complement.
TCCATTACAATCTCCATGTGACCCTAAGTCCTTATCTGACTTTTTAACTTCACTCAGTGATATTAATGATGAGACACATTCTCATTTCCTGGAAATTTTGAGAGCTCTTTCATACCATTACTTCATGAAATGATTTTTCAGTAACAGCTTGTGGCAATTTTTAGTACAAAAAAAATTTAGGCAATATTTATTTGCATATTTAACTTACTTGATTAGCATAGAAATAACCTTGGGATTTATTTTCCATTTAATTTGAACCTAAGTATAGAATATATGAACAATGAAGATTATCATTTACAAATAGGAGTAAAATGATCCTCAGTAATAAACTTACTAAATGATCATAAACTTCTAGATGTTTCCCATGTATGTATTTTGTATGGTTTAGTGTATTTAATATGTATTTAACATATTATTATTTCTTGAATTATTAAATGCATGCATTAAATTTTCTAGCATCTCAACGTAAAAATAAAGCACAAATTTTTCAATCACTCGTTATTAATGGGTCTATGGGTTACAGCTTCTACAAATTAAGGAAGGCAGTAAAATTTCATATGTGGTAAAATCTTCATTCTAATATCTTACTGTTTCCTTGAAAAATATTTAAAAGTAAACACAAATGTGAAGGATTTACATTGACAATCATAGAATAGTTTTAGAAATTCTATAACTGATTTCCATGTCTCAAATATTTATTAACAATGACATAATTCCCAAATCGTTAAACTATCAACTGTATTTGTTTTTAAATCTTATGCTTTCTTAATTTCTACAAATTTTATACTTTTATTGATTAATTTTTTACTCTATAATGTTTGTACTTAGTTCATTTTCCAATGTTTATCATTTTTAGTCTTGATTTAAAAGTTGAACTGAAGAATACAGAATAGCAGAGAAACAAAGAAATGTTCAACATCCTTAGTCATCAGGGAAATGCAAATCACCTTACACCCATCAGATTGACTAACATGAATAACTCAAGTGACAACTCATGCTAGAGAGGATGTGGAGAAAGGGGATCCGTCTTCCACTGCTGGTGGGAATGTAAACTTATATAACCACTTTGGAAATCAATCTGGCAATTTCTTAGACAATTAGGAATAGTGCTTCCTCAACATCCAGCTATACCACTGCTAGGTATATATCCAAAAGACGCTCAAGTATACAACAAGGACATCTGCTCAGCCATGTTTGTAGCAGCTTTATTTGTAATAGCCAGAAGCTGGAAATAGCCCAGATGCCCCTCAGTTGAGGAATGGGTACAGAAATTGTGGTACATCTACACAATGGAATATTACTCAGCGATAAAAAACGAGGAAATGATGAAATTTGTGGGTAAATGGTGGGGACTGAAAAAGATCATCCTGAGTGAGGTATCCCAGAAGCAGAAAGACACACATGGTATATAGTCACTCATAAGTGGATATTAGACATTAATATAGGATAAAACATACTAAAATCTGTATACCTAAGGAAGCTAATCATGAAGGAGGACCCTGGCTAAGATGCTGAATCCCCATTCAGAAAGCAAAGAGGATGGACATCAGAAGAGGAAGAAAACAGGGCAAAGGACAGGAGCCTACCACAGAGGGCCTCTGAAAGGCTCTATCTTGCAGGGTATCGAGGCAGATGTTGAGACTCATACCAAAACTCTGGGCAGAGTACAGGGGATCTTATGAAAGAAGTCGGAGATAGTAAGACCTGGAGAGGACAGGAACTTTACAAGGACAGCGACAGATCCTAAAAGTCTGAGTACAGGGGTCTTTTCTGAAACTGATACTCCAGCCAAGGACCACTCATGGAGATGGCCTGGAACCCCTGCCCAGAGGTAGCCTATGGCAGTTCAGTATCCTTGGCTTCCATAGTAATGGGGACAGGGACTGTCTCTGACATGAACTGATTGGCCTACTCTTTGATCATCTCCCTCTGAGGGGGAGGCAGTCTTACCAGGCCACAGAAGAAGACAATGCAGCCAGTCCTGAGGAGACCTGGTAGACTAGGACCAGAGGGAAGGGGAGGGGGACCTCCCTTTTCAGTGGACTGGGAGAGGGACATGGGTGAGGAAGAGGGAGGGTGGGATTGGGAGGGGAGGAGGAAGGGAGGTACAAGGGGGATACAAAGTGAATAAACTGTAATTAATAAAAATATTTAAAAAACAAAAAAGTTGAACTAAAATGTATCTAATTAAGCTGATGTTACATATATATTTTTCTTTTTTGTAATTTTAGTATTTTTTATGCACAAAACTGCATTTGTGTGCATATGTGACTATATATTTGTTTGTTTTTTTTTACATTTCAGTTCTAAAATGTTTATTATTTTGATTCTTATTCCTTAAAATCATGATATTAGGGTAATTTTTATTGAGCTAGATAAAATGCCAGTATGGTTACGATGTTCTATTCCTAGATAAGGAGCAATAAGGAACTGATAACTGATTGGAAAGGGAGAATTAATTTTCTTTAATTATTTTTTTTTAAAATTTTCTCTTGTAGTCACACCACTCTCTGGTGGATGGCCTCACTCCTATATACAAACAGCAGGAATTTGACAATATTGACTTGTTTTTCTTTATTCTACTTTGAAGAGAACATGAAATTGGACTTTAAGGAGGTAAAGGGGCTCTAAGTGAAGACAGAAAGAAGAGTAAAGGTAAATATGTTCTATATACACTGTATGATGCTCGCAGAGAACTAATAAAAAAGAAAATAAATAAAATAATAAAGAACAAAATAATTCATCCATGTCTACTTAATTGGAGACCAACATTTGTGTTTTTGTAGTTGCCTAAATCTTTCCCTAAAGTTCTTTATTGTTATGCATGTATATGTGTATGTGTGTTTTCATTCGTGTTCGTGTGTACTCAGGCACACTAGGGTGGTGGTATGAAAAGAATAGTGGGCAATGTCAGAAATGAGTCGCACCTCCTTAGAGATAGGGTCTCTCTTTGGCCTGGAGCTCAACAACTAGACTAGCCAGACTGTCCAGCAAACTCCAGGCATCTTCCTGTCTCCATCTTTCTAGCATCGCTATTTAAAGTATTCCTCATTCCTTCTGGCCTTTTCATGTGTATAATGTGGATTTAGCATAAGTACTCACAGTTGCGTAGTAAAAACCTAACCATTGACTCTATCTCCTTTCCCCAGATCCCTAACTTTTCTTTTCTTTTCTTTTCTTTTCTTTTCTTTTCTTTTCTTTTCTTTTCTTTTCTTTTCTTTTCTTTTCTTTTCTTTTCTTTTCTCTTTTCTTTTCTTTTCTTTTCTTTTCTTTTTCATCTTTCTTTCTTTCTTTCTTTCTTTTTTTTTAAACAAACCTACTGTATTTAGGGTTATTAAATGTTTCTACCACCCTTCCACCTCCCAACACCAGGTAAGAGGGAAAGAAGGTTGATGAGGGGAGGGCCAGAGTTCTTTAGGCTACTTCCTGCTGGGTTAGGGTCTTAGGATTCTGTTGGGGGCAATACCAATGTCGGTCTTCCAGAAATCCAGGTAACCAGCCAATCAGCAAACAGCAAATGCAGCAGCAGGACAAACCAAGAAGTCCTCCTCCAAGCAGTTATGCCTTCTTCCCCTGGGCTTTCATATTTCTACCCCTCAAAGTCCTCAAAACTCAACTAATTACTCCTGGCAAAGCCCCTGCTCCACACGAGACACTTAACAGGTGTGGACAAACTAAAATCTCCAACTTGGAATCTTAACAAAAACCTGTTTACAAATCATAAACTAAAACAACCACAACAAAGTACCCACTAAACATTTATTTAGTGAACAAACGAACTGACAATAGTCACTGAGGCCAAGAAGTATAACATTCACAGAGCTTGCATTTACTAGGGACGGGAAATAGTACGTGAGATCTGTCTCCAGGGATTATACTTTGTACAGTGTCATAGTCTGGACGTGCTATCCCTGCTGTAGCGAGCCTCCCTCATCTCCTCTGGTTCCACCCTCCCTATCTCTTCCGTACCATGTCCCTTCCCTAGTCCACTAAAAGGGGCGGTCCTCCTGCCCTGTTATCTGACCCTAGGCTATTAGCTCTCATCAAGACCATCTGGATCCTCTTTCTCTGTGGCCTAGTTAGGCCACCTCACCAGGATGATGTGATCAAAGAGCCAGCCACTCAATCCACGTCACAGAGAGCACTTGGTCCCCTTACTAGGGAACACACTTGGAGACTGAGCTGCCCATGAGCTACATCTGAGCAGGGTGTCTAGGACCTCTCTATGCATGGTAATTGATTGATTCATCAGTTTCTGCAGGACCCCCTAAGCCCATATTTTTGGCTCTGTTGGTCTCCTTGTCGCGCTCCTGTCTCCTCCAGGTTTCTCTATCTCCCCATTCTTCTATAAGATTCCCTGCACTCTGTCCAAAATTTGGCTATTAGTCTCAACATATGCTTCGAAATACCCTGATGGGGAGAGTATTTCAGAGGCCACTTGTGAAAGTCATTTGTCATGTTCCCTGTCTTCTCTTACTTCTGATGTTTGTGCTTCTGAATGAGGATAAAGCCTTTTTCCTAGGGTCCTCCTGTAAGGGGTGTAACATCTGTTATCCCATTGATCACCAAGGTTGATTCTGTTGGTATGACTGGCTAGGCGGGTATCCCCTTCCTCACTACTCCTTGTGTATCCTTTCCTAAGCTACTCAGATGAAGAGGATGACCTCCCCCTAAGAGAGAAGTACCTGACTTCAGTCAAGGGTATACCAGCAGCTGCGCTCCCCTGCTAAAACCTCCAAACAAGCTCAAGGTCCATGTGCTGAAATTTGACATCAAACATACACCAAGTTTTTCTTGTGGTCATCCTGTTTCAAGAAACTTACTACAACTCTAATTTGAACTGAACTGTCTCCCTTTTCTAAAGCAATTTAAAGAAAATAACAAGAGCTATGGAGGAGTGGAGCAAGACATTGTACCAGTATAGATCAGGTACTGAAGAAGTAAACCATAGAGTGCTTTCTATAGATTTTACAACATGACATGTCTTTAATCAAAACAGAGCCACCAATAAGCTCGGTTTGCAGCTGTTGTGCCTAGAAACGGGCTTTCAGCCCTCACTGCACAGCATATAATAATCCACAGGCTAAGGATAGTAATGTGCTATGATCAAGCCTCTGTGTGCTTGTTGTGGGGCTGAAACACTTGGAGCTGAGTTTTCCCGCATGTTCACATTCTATGCTTATGAGTTAAAAGTGGTGATATCTCTCATTATCAAGGATGTACACGCAACATTATACAGACTAAAAAGATTACTGTTAACACACACAATGGATATAATAACAATTGCTGGGGAGGGGGAGAAGCCATGAATTTGAAGGAGCATTGAGATGAGGATTAGGAGAGAGAAAAGAAGGGAGAGATGTCACAATGAAGCTATAACCTAAAAAAAAATGAAAAAAGAAAGAAAAAAGGAGTAAAACACTTTCTTATTCATGATTCTCATTGCGATTAGATAAAATTAGATTTAGTAGGTTTTATACTAAAGGAATATATTGTTTGATAAAGTGAGGACATGTGACCTGCTAATCATTGATGTAAATATTTATTCTATATTTAGCTTGAAGTGTTGGTGCTCACCATAGGAATCTGAAACACAGCAAATATATTATATCTTTAAAGTTTCTGAGATGGAGGTCACCTTTTTACCTTTAAAAATCTAACTATTTTCCTTCTGGACTCCACCTTCAGCTGCCTTCATTATCACTGATGACTCTGTTTCATCTGGGTTCATTATTTAGCAGAACTAGGAAACCTTTAAAGCAAACTACAAATATTAGTTTGTCTGGTTAGCTCTCATATAAGTATAAGATGCACTATGTTCCATCATTGAAAATTAATAAGGTAAAACACATGTTTACAGATTAAATGACTAATAAACCATGCATATTTTATAATTATGCTAAAACAAAAAACATGCCATTAATTTTTAAATTAATTTTTATTTATTACAGTTTATTCACTTTGTATCCCAGCTGTAGCCCCTCCTTCATCCCCTCCCAATTCTGCCCTCCCTCTTCTCCTCCCTTGTCCCTCCCTCAGTCCACTGATAGGGGAGGTCCTCCTCCCCTTCCATCGAACCCTAGACTATCAGGGGTCATCAGGATTAGCTGCATTGTCTTCCTCTGTGGCCTGGTAAGGCTGCTCCCCCTTCAGGGGAGGTGATCAAAGAGCCAGCTACTGAGTTCATGTCACAGATTGACCCTGTCTGTCAGACTAGGGAACCCACTTGGACACTGAGCTGCCATGGGCTACATCTGTGTAGGGGTTCTAGATTATCTCCATGAATAGTCCTTGGTTGGAGTATCAGTCTCAGAAAAAACCCCTGGGCCCAGATTTTTTGGTCCTGTTGTTCTCCTTGTGGAGCTCCTATCCCCTCCAGGTCTTTCTATCTCTACCTTCTTTCATAAGATTCCCTGCACTCTGCCCAATGCTTGCCTATGAGTCTCAGCACCGACTTAGATACCCTGCTGGTAGTCTTTCTGAGGACTTCTGTGGTAGGGTCCTCTCCTGTCCCCTGTTTTCTCCCTCTTCTGATATCTGTCTTGTTTGCCTATCTGAGTGTGGATTGATCATCTTATCCAGGGTCTTCCTTCTCACCCAGCTTCATTAAGTGTACAGACCTTAGTATGTTTATTCTATATTATATGTCTAATATCCACCTATAAGTGAGTTTATACCATGTGTGTCGTTCTGCTTCTGGGATACCTCACTCAAGATAATATTTTCTAGTTTTCACCATTTGCCTACACATTTCATGATTTTCTTGCTTTTAATTGCTGAGTAGTAGTCCATTGTGGAAACAATTTTTTTTTAATTTTCAAACCAATTAAAAAATGAAAAGTTGAAAAAATTTCCTACTTACAGAAATCATATATGCTAACAAATGAACAGAATAAAATGTCATCATTGCTTGTATTTTTCTTCTTTTAGTTTGTGAGCTACTTTGTATAATAGTACACTTTAAATTCAGGATTTGTATTTTCTGCTTTTCAAAGAAACTTAGAATTTTCAGAGAAACTTTAGAATTGATAGCAATGGCAACTCACAAAACTTGAAACTGGTACAAGTATAACTTAAAAGCATGAAAATAATGTTTTTGTTGATAAGCATGAAAGTGTACCATGCTAGTTTTTAGGATAGCATGTGTTATTTCAAAAACCTGTCCACTGCTCTGTAGCTTGCAAGTAATCTTTAAAATAATAGGTTATCTTATTATTTGCAGAAAACTATTTTTTTTCTAAAGACGGAATAAAAAAATATCCCAACTATTAATCATCATTTTTTTTTTTTTTGTACAGAATACCAAGTTACCTAAACACTGGCACACAGTGACAAAAATAACTGAGTATTTACCCTGTAATTATGTGATATTAACCTTATAATTAAAGGAAGGAGAGTTGCTACATACACGAAGTGTACTTACAGGAAGTAAGTGCACTATAAAATAAAGCAATTACAGAAATCAACTATATAATTAAAAGTCTCTTAAGGCAGCAACAAGGCTTGCCCAGCTAATTCTAAAAGTACAAGGATAGTTACTCCAGATGCGTTATCTTGTGGTTTACAAAGAATAGTAAGTGTATCTTTCAGAAGGCTGTTCTCTGAAACAGAACACAAACAACCTGAAACCTTTCCATGTGTTCCCAGAGTAGGTACACCCACTGGGCTTGGGTACAGGCTGAAGTTAGATGAGCATTCTCCCCACTAATGTCCAAATGTATTTTTGATAAGAAGTGATGATTCAAAGCAGACTCATCCATTGGCACTGAGCAAAACAATGCCTCTTTGTAAAAGCTGATCTCAGTAAGCACTAAACTGCTTTTCCAGAACCCCTCGGTGTAGCTGGGGAGATATTCCTCTTTTAGACAGCCAGATGTTTGATACATCATCTCATTCCCATCGTTTGGCAGATATCCATTTGACAACACATAAACCAATATTCACTTTACTATTATATTCATGGTCATTAATACAATTTTCTTCTCAAAATATTTTTGGGTGATCAGGCATAGCATGTCTTTATCCTGGTATTATTTACAGAACATCTTATTTTACTGACGTTAGAATGGAAATTATCCTTTTGTTTGAGAAACATCTACCTTAAAATGCAAAGTATCTATAGCTGAACTCCCAGCTGCCAGCATAGAAAAATTTGGCTGGATGTCACCACCATATCTTACATTTGAGAAGCCAGCATATACAAGAACCTATTAATAAAGACAGCAATCTAGTCCTCTACTTTTTGCTTCCAGAAAACCCCATGACCTAATCATTTTTTACATAAAAGATACTAGTAAAACTGTTAGATAACTTCTCAAATTAAGTCACAGGCTGAACCTCATGTAACACTGTAGCGTACTCATTTCAGTCAGGATTTCAAATGGACACATTGCCTACTACAGAAGGGATGCTTCATTTGCTTGACCAGCCTCTAGTATTTGGTTCCTTACATCACTCCCTACATCTTCATCTTATTTTTTATTTATCATTATATCAAAATCAGTAAATAAGCAATATAGATACATATGTATATATTAACAAGTATAAATAGTGAAATTTCCTAAAAGCCATCAATTTAATCATTGATATATATGCTAATAGATGACTTGAATAACTCACCACTTCCTGTGAAAGCAGTGAACTGTCCATAACACTGACATTGTAAACGTGCAAACTCTGGAGGCTTAAACTTTCGACGCTTTGAAAACACTGCTAGTTAGAGGCTTTCAGATGCGCTCATAGACTCCTGTCATGCGTTCAATACACATCCCATCTGACTTTCTAAACGAGGATTGATCCTCTTCCCCATGTCGGCTCTCTTGATTATCTTTTTTAGGTGTATAGATTTCATTATGTTTATCATATCTTATAGGTCTATATAAGTGAGTATATACCGTGTTTGTCTTTCTCCTTCTGGGATATTTCACTCAGAATGATGTTTTCTAGATCCCACTGACCAAACCTTTGGCAGAGTACAGGGAATCATAAGAAAGAAGGGGAGTTAATCTGATGGGGAAAGGATAGGAACTCCACAAAGACCAAATATATCTGGGCACAGGGGCTTTTCTGAAACTGACATTCAACCAAGGACCATGTATGGATATAACCTAGAACCTCCGCTCAGATGTAGCCTGTGGTAGCTCAGTAACCAATTGGTTTCCCAAAGTGAGGGGAACAAGGACTATTTCTAACAGGAACTCAATGAAGATACCTGATAAAACAGGATCAGATGAATGGGGGGAGGTTCCCCCCTATCAGTGGACTTGGAAAGGGGCACAGTGGTGATGAGTGAGGGAGGGAGGGACTGGGAGGGAATGAGGGTTCGGGGCACGGCTGGGATACAGAATTAATAAAATGTAACTGATAAAAAAAAAAACAACTTTCGACGCATAACTTCCACCTCATGTTAAAATCCTAGTACTAACATTGGTTGGGTGTAGATAACTGTCTAATTTTCCCAGTACAACTATCAAACTAAAAGCATATTTCTTCTGGAGACACTCTGCACCAGTGCGTTTCAACCTTTATAATGCTCTTAATACAGTTTCTCATGTTGTGGTGACCCTCAACTGTAACATTATTCTTTTTTTTTCCATAACATTATTCTTATTGCTACTTCATAATCATAATTGTTCTACTGTTATGAGCAGTAATATAAATATCTGTGTTTTCCAATGGTCTCAGGCCAGGCCACCCCTGTGAAAGGGTTGTGGTTGTGATTCATGGATTAAGAACTGCTACCCTGGCCAGCGGTCATGGCGTTCACCTGTACTCCCAGAGCTCAGGAAGCAGAGGCAGGCATCTCTCCTCTATGAGCTCGAGGCCAGCCTGGTGGATAGAGCAAGTTCCAGGGACAGCCAGAGCAACACAAAAAAACCCTGTCTCAAAAAAATAAAAGTTAAAAAAAAACTGCTACCCTATACCTTAAGCTATTTTTCACTAATCTTTGAAGCAAAAATTTCAAGGAACATCAGATCCAGCACTCTTCACCATATTCAGGCCTTCCTGCGGTCAGTGCTATGGAATTTGCAAGTCACAGTACAGCTAAGGCTCTTCGCAATGATAGAGTATGTTTACCTACATTTAAGCAATATGCTACTATTCTCTCACTGGTATTTATACTTTTAATTATGCTTTATCTTGAACTATCCACTAACAGTTTTTTCTCTTTTGCTTCTCTCAAAAATATTTAACTAATTCAGAAAAAAAATTATGAAAATAAACCTTGGGAAATAACTGAATAAAAATCCATTTGTTTCTTTTATTAGCACTACCATAATAGGTTTACCTATACCTGTTCTGATCATTTTATTTTCCAGCTATTTCCAATCTCAAAGAATCTAATTAATAACTGTATTATTGCTTTTCACAAATATTGTTAAAGATTGTTTCTAACAATGAATCATTATACATAAAAAATTATATATATATATATATATATATATATGTGTGTGTGTATGTGTGTGTGTATGTATGTATATTATCGCTTTCAACCTTGTGTGTTTCTGATGTGTGGAAGTGTGTGTGGATGGGTGTGCACATACCATTGTGCACATGTTGAGGTCAGAGGACCACTTCAGTTGGTTAGTCTTCACCTTCCACTTTTTTGATGGAGACAGAGTCTCCATATTGTTCAGATTTGCAAGAACCGGGGTAGATGGTTTCAGAGCATCTGAGGATTCATCTGTCTCTACATCGGATCTTGTAGTCGGAGTACTGGGGTTTCAGACAAGTGTTTCTAGGACTGACTCAAATAGGTTCTGTGGATTGAAACCCAGGTCCACACTGATGTGCCTGCACATCATTTTTACTGATGGTGAAGATGGCGACGATGATGTTGGGGATGATGATGATGGTAGTGATGGTGGTGATATTTTTAAGACCACAGAACTTACACAACGTCCTCAGTGCTGCCAGTATAGTAATGCTTTTTCCCCTTCAGTTTCTCCCTGTTTCTGGAAAAATAAGATCTTACGAGGCATTAAAGACAGTTCTCCTACACCAACAGTGCCAAGCCATTAGTCAAGGATAACACACAAGCTTTGGACTTATGTGATCACAGGACCGGGGCAGGTCAGGAGGGTTCCATTATCCATAGGAGTGTTTGGCTGAGGTGAAGCAGCATTCAGGAAAGCTTACTGGAGAGGAACTGTAATCTCATCCTAGATCTTTGCTCATAACTTTGAGGTTATTCTCCTTTAAGAATAACTGATGCTGCCATGTGCATGCAGCGCAGCTGTTCACTGCCAGCTGGTCAGACCTCTCCTTTACACTGACTTCTTGAGAAGTTGCATGGGAGCAAAACCGTGACTAGCTCAGATCACACCTGCAGGGGCTTTGGGGTTAGCTACTTTTGTATTTGTGGTTCTCAGGTATGATAGGGTATGATACCACTGTCGTTTCTGACTTTGCAATCAAGAGTTATGAAACGTAATTTCAGTCTTTCCAGTTTAAGGAAGGCTGTGGGAGCTGTCAATCAAATAGCTGTATAGTTGGGAAGTTCTCTAGCTGATCTTAAAAGTGTCGCTTCTTTATGTTTCTCGGATATCACGGAGAGACTCGCATCTGAGGAAGAACACCCAGAAGAAATTGTACAGTTGAGGACATCAGCAGAACCACATTCCACCGGGAAAAGGAAAAGTAGCTGTAATAGCCACACTTCAGCCCTGGCCTTTGCTTCTGCCACAGATTTAGATGGTCCTCAGATGACCCCACCAACAGTCCTCCAGATGCCTCTGCAAGTTTTCAAACAAGTGTACAGAGGGATCACGCGTTTCTCCCGATAGCATCTGGAAAAGTTGGGATTAGCATGCCAACGTTCACTACTTGTCTGGTTGCTGTGCCTAAATACCCTGACAAAAAGCAGTTAAAGAAGGAAACGTTTGTCCTGACTCAAGCAAATAGTTGCAACAAGAGCTTGAAGCAGTTTGTCACACTATGTTCACAGATAGGAAAGCAGAGAGAGTTGAATACTTGCACTCAGCTAGTTTTCTCCCTTTTTTAATGCAAGCTAGGACCCAAGCACATGAAATGGTGCCACCGCATTCAGAGTGAACCTTTCTCTCTTAATTATCTAATCCAGATAATCCTTCACATACAGCCTAGAGGTTTGTGTCTTACATGGTTCTTGATGCTGCCCAGTTGAGAACCAAGGCTGTCACAGATGATTTAGTCAAGGGACTGTATCTGGATATTTGCCTGGCTACATAGACAGACCTCGTTTCCTTCTTCACCTGAATTCAGGGAAATGTTTTCATTTATATTCCTCCCATGTGTTTTAAAGGCCCCACTAGAACCTTTTCTAATGGTTTAGTTGCTGACTTGTGATCTTTATCATAGGTAGAGTGGGCTGGACTAGTGACATAATTCAGAATTACTGGATTTTCAGACATATCCAGCAGCAACTGTTCCAAAGACCACTTAGACTCATAAACTGTTGCACCAGAGTATAAAGGACTTCAGAAGCACAAAGATGGCAAAAGTTGGTGAAGCTGTCTGGGCTACATCTGAGCAGGTGTTCTAGGTTATATCCATGAATGGTCCTTGGTTGGAGTATCAGTCTCAGAAAATATTCCTCTACCCAGTTATTTTGGTTCTGTCATTCAACTTGTGGAGCTCCTGTTATTTTCAGGTCTTACTAACTCTCCCTTCTTTCATATGATTCCCTGCACTCAGACCAAAATATGGCTATGAGTCTCAGCATCTGCTTTGATACACTGCTGGGTAGAGTCTTTCAGAGGCCCTCTGTGGTAGACTCTGTCTCTTGCATGAACTCAATGGCTGGCTCCTTGACCATCTCCCTGATGAAGGAGCAGCCTTGCCAGGCTACAGAGGAGGACATTGGATCCAGTCCTGATGAGATCTGATAAGCTAGGATCAGATGAAAGGGGGAGGACCTCCTCTATCAGTAGACTTGGAAAGGTACATGGGAGGAGATGACGGAGGAAGGGTGGGATTGGGAGAGACTGAAGGAGGGGGCTACAGCTGGGATACAAAGCGAATAAAATGTAATTAATGTTAAAAATAAATATTTAATTAAAAAAGATTTTAAAAAGTTGGTGAAGATCAGAGTTTGAGGAAGTTGAAAAGATGAGAAAAGCCACAACCCCCCCACCCAAAGCTGTGTTCCAGAAGGCACCCAAAGTTCCTAGCTCTAGCTGAGGAGAAGACTTTTAACACTAGGTGCTGATAATAACTTGTACTCAAATCATAGAACTATGTTACACTGGTTCATGGTTGATGAACCACTGACACCAAAGCCAAGAACTATACCACCAAGAGCAATAGGTGCTTACATCCTAGGCCCACTCTTTGACATTAGGGAATGTACACTCTTCCTGTTCGTGATTATCAACAGAACAGAAGAGAAGGAATTTCAGCTCACAGCTATCAAGTGCAAGGTTTATTTGCTGAGGTAGGAACAACCAAAATGTGTGTTTAATTTTAGACTTATCAGATTTGCGATTATCTTTAAATTCAGTAATAGTAAATATACAGCCAGATGCAGTGGTACACGCTGATAATCCCAGAACTTGGGCAAGCAGAGGCAGGCAGATCGTTATGAGTTCAGGGCCAGCCTGTTCTACAAAGTGAGTCCAGGTCAGCCAAGGCTACAAAGGGAAACCCTGTCTTGAAAACAAAACAAAACAAAAACACCCAAACAAGCAAACAGAAAAGGTAAATCTACAAATGATAGAAACTCTGAGGTGAGCTCCAACTCAACATTGAAACACGCCTTCCTATTGAGCCTTGGCCTTCCAGTCTCAAAAGCACGTGTCCATTCATATATGGAAGGAAAAAAAAAAAAAAAAAACAAACACTCAGTCCTTCTCTAAGAATTCCCTTAGTGTGAACAATTCCAGCTTTGTTCAAAACTCCACATTCCATGTCACTACTAATACTCAAGGAAATCTGTTAGGTGTGAACTTCCACAAAATTAAAGCAAGTCCCTTGATCCCTGTTTTAGTGATTACTCTGTTGAAGTGAAGACCAAGACAATACTGTAAAAGGAAGAATTTAATTATTGGCTGGCTTACCTCTTCAGAGGATTAGTCTATTATTCAGAGGATTAGTCTATTATCATGGCAGTGAGCATAGTGGCAGACATGAAGGCACCGGTCTCAATGGAAGAGGATGTTCTTAGTCCTGATGCAACTGGATGTCCTTAGTGGGTTGGTAAGGGGGGGGGGGCTTTTTCTGAGAAAGGGAAGTGGGGAGAGGGTGGAAGAAGCAAACTAAATAGGGTTTTTTTTTTTGCCCATACTGTCTTTTGAAAGAGTTACACATTCATGCCCTTGAGCCTGCAATGTGTGAAGTTTCTCATTCCTGAGATGCCATCAAGACATCCTTCCCATAGTATCATTACAAACTCCTTGCCTTCTTTTCAATGTCTCCAAGTGCTTCAGAAATGAAACTATATTTAGCACCAACTTAACAATGACTTTTACATTTTTTCAACATTTTATTATCCTTTTGCTGTTCAATATCACTTTAAACGTAGCTTAAAACAGCAACCATAAACCACAAACCATATCTGATTGTGAGGCTGCCCTGAAATTTCCCTTAAGGATTTGTCTATTATCTTAAAGGCAATCTCTCCACATCATACTTTTCTGAATTGCTATCAGAATCTCCCATTCAACTTTACTCATGAAGGGCTCCGTAGTTAGCATCTAAATTCTGTAGTTGTTCTAAATTCTTTCAGAGCTTTCTCATTTCATCCATGTTATTCCATCTAGTAATCTAGTACCATCTATTCCATCTGGTACCATCTCTTAGTAAATCTTGCTACAAAAATGTTTCCAGTATTCCTGAGATTTGCTTTATGATTCCTGCAATTCTCCTCAGTCTATTCAAATCCACAATCATGTTTAATGATCTGTTTCTAGAAAACATCCGTGGCTTTAAGAGCATCACAGTAATGGCAGATTTCTAGTGTGAGGAACACACAGAAACTAACTTAATTTTAGTTGTCTTCCAAGTATTGCATCAAAGATAAAACAGAGACAACACATTTGATTTAAGTAATGATTTTAAAGGACCCTCTCTTTAACAGCATGCATTTGATAATGGGAGGCATTGTACATTCAAAAGGAATAAGTTACTCTGACTTTAGACAATTCATATAGTATTTTCAACTTTTTATAACGTTGCACTGGATCAAACTTGACCATATTTTTCTACTTACTTTAATCATTTTAATGTTCATAGATGAATAAGGAGAAAATTAGCATTTAAGATGGTTCATTTAATATAAATAACAGGATATCCACTTTTGTATGGGATATTTGGATTATACTTTAGTTTAGTGTCCTCAGACCCTTCTTTTCTGTATGCTTGGCAGCCATTTAAAGCCAGATCCTTATTTAATATGAAAGATTGTATTTTTTCCAAAAAATATTATCATTAGTAGTAGTAGTATTTACAATTTATTCACATTGTATCCCAGTTTTAGCCCCCTCCCTCATCTCCTCCTGGTCCTACCCTCCCTCTCTCTTCATCCCCTATCCATCTTCCCTAATCCACTGATGGGGAAAATCTTCCTCCCCTACTATCTGACCCTAACCTATCAGGTCCTATCAGGACTGCCTGGATCCTCTTCCTTTATGGGCTGGCTAGGTCACCCCACCAGGGTGAAGTGATCAAGAAGTAGGCAATCAAATTTATGTTAGAGACTGTCTCTTCTCCCCTTACTAGGGAACCCAGAAGGAGACTGAGGTGTCTATGGTCTACATTTGAGCAGGGCAGTCTAGGTCATCTCTATGAATGGTCATTGGTTAGTGGATCAGTCTCTGCAGTCTTCCCTGGGCCCAGATATTTTTTACTTTGTTGGTCTCCTTGTGGGGTTCCTGTCCCTCCCCCTGCGGTCCTTTCATGTTCCTTCTTCCAGAAGACTCCCTGACATCTATCTGAAGTTTGGATATGAGTTTTTGGATCTGCTTTGTTTTATCCCCTGCTGGTGGAGTCTTTTGGAGGATGCCAGTGGTAGTTTGCTATCCCTTTGTCTCCTCTACTGTTTCTGGTGATAATCATATTTGCCCTTCTGAATGAGAGTTAATCCAAAGAATCATTATGTCCTACTTCAAAAGCCTATGTGCAACAATATTTAAAAATCTAAATTAAATGGTTAATTTTCTTGATAGATTACATTTACCAAAGTTTAATCAAGATCAGATAAATAAATTAAATAGTCCTATATACCCCAAGAAAACAGAAGCTGTCATCAAAAGCTCCCATCAGAAAAAACTCTAGGGTCAGAAGGTTTCAGCACAGAATTCTACCAGATCTTCAAAGAAAACCTAGTTCCAATACTGTTCAAACTATATCACAAAATAGAAAAAGAAGGAACATTATCAAACTCATCCTATGAGGCCACAGTCACATTGATTCCTAAACTACACAAAGACTCAACAAAGAAAGAGAATGTTAGACCAGTCGTTCTTATTAACACTGATAGCAAATACTCAATAAAATACTTGCAAACAAAATCCAAGAACACATCAAAGATATCATCCACCTTGACCAAGTAGGCTTCATCCCAGTCATGCAGGAGTGGTTCTATATATAGAAATCCATCAATCTAATCCACCATATTAAAAAAATGAAAGAAAAATAATCTCATTAGATATTGAAAAGCATTTGACAAAATCCACCACCAGTTCATGTTTAAAATTTTAGAGAGATCAGGGATACAAGGCACATAGCTAACATAGTAAAGACAATATACAGCAAGCCTACAGCCAACATCAATCCCACAGAAATCAGGGACAAGGCAAGGCTGCCCACTCTCTCTCTATCTCTTCAACATAGTATTGGAAGTCCTACCTTGCCCAACAAGATAACTAAAAGGGACAAAGAGGATACATATCAGAAAAGAAGAAGTCAATGTATCACTATTCACAAATGATATGATAGTATACATGAGTGACCCCAAAAATTCTAGCAGAGAACACCTACAGATGATAAATACCTTCAGCAAAGTAGCTGGGTACAAAATTAACTCAAAAAGATCACTAGCCTTCCTGTATACATAAGAGAAAAAACAGCAACCTTCACAATATCCATAAATACCATACAGCACCTTGATGTAACTTTAACCAAGCAAGTGTAAGACCTGTATGGAAAAAACTTCAAGTCTCTAAAGAAAGAAATTCTCCAAAAAAAATTTGATTAAACATTACTGAGATATAGATAAGTAGATAGATTGATGGCGATATATAGATAGATGATAGATAGATAGATAGATAGATAGATAGATAGATAGATAGATAGATAGATAGATAGATACATGATATTATTATAAGTGTGTTGCAAACTGGTATATATGAGTAAAGGATGCTGTAAAGGTGGTATGCAGGAGAAAAGAATCAGAGGATTGGATGGGATATAGTGGGGTGGAGAGAAAATAGGAGGAGAGAAAGGAGGAGAAACTGCGCTCAGGATGTAATAATAATAACAACAAAAGAAAAAAACATTTTGCCTCATGCAAGCCAGTGTTGACACACACCTTTAATCCCAGCACTTGGGAGGCAGAGGCAGGCAGATCTCTGAGTCTGAGGCCAGCCTGGTCTACATAGAGAGTTCTCGGATAGCCAGGACTACACAGGAAAACCTTGTCTCTAGAAACAAAACAAGACAAAACAAACTTCTGTGTCTTAGAATGACAGATAGGAAGATGTATCCAGATACTGATTGAGCATCACTTAAAGATATTAGCATTAAATTAGACAGGGGAACTGGCTGGGCCTTTGTCTCACTCTCAGAAAACCAAAATTTTGAATGTGTTTGTTAAGAAGGTCAGGAGTTGCCATGGGCTACATCTCTACAGGAATTCTAGGCTATTTCCATGAATGGTCTTTGGTTGGAGTATCAGTCTCTGAAAAGACCCCTTTGCCCAGATTTTTTGGTTCTGTTGCTCTCCTTGTGGAGCTCTTTCCCTCCAGGTCTTTCTGTCTCCCCCTTCTTTCATAAAATTCCCTGCACTCTGCCCAAAGTTTGGCTATAAGCCTCAGCATCTGCTTTGATGCTCTGTTCCTCTGTGGTAGGCTCCTATATGGCTGGCTCTTTGATCACTGGCCCCTGAGAGGGGAGCAGCCTTGCCAGGCCACAGAGGAAGACAATGCAGCCAGTCTAGATGAGCCTTAATAGGTTGGGGTCAGGTGGAAGGGGAGGGGGACCTCCCCTATCAGTCTGCTTGAAAGGGGCATGGGAGGAGATGAGAGAGAGAGGTTGGGATTGGGAGGGAATGAGAAAGGGGTCTACAGCTGAAATACAAAGTAAATAAACTAGTAGTAATTAATATAAAATTAAAATTAATAAAAGGTCAGAAGTTACTAGTGGCAGACTGTATGCTCAGCATATTAACTCTCAGTTGTTCATACTGGAAGCATGCAATTTTTAGCCACTCATAAACTGAACTGAGAATGAGTTCTGACCCACAGCTTTGGGTGATGGATGCTACTTCTATATCTGGCTCAAGAAAGCTCCCTTGTTTAGCATCTTCCGTGTGCTTTACCCAATCCCCACTGACGCTGGGTCTTTTATAGAAGATGACAACATTTCAAAACTACTTTGAGCTCTCTGTTATTTGGCAAAGAGTTATCTTGACTCTAATAAATCATGATGTGAGTGAAAATTCAACATTATGTTAACTTACTGAGATTCAAAGTTGTGGGTGCTTTCATTAGCACCAATCTACCAACCCAAAGGGTTATTGATACAATTAGGTTTGTTAACACAAAAATTTTGGATGAATGCCTGGCATATAGTAACACTTTATAAGTGGAAAAGTGTTATATATTTCTATAATATGATTTTAAATATTATATAGGATGATAACACATTACTGTGAGGTTTGAAATGTTGGTAAATTACATATCATTAAATTTGAAGCTTTAGATCTGGGCATGGTAGTTCACACTTCTAATCAGAGAATTTGGGTGGTAGAGGCAATAAAATCAGCAGTTCAAAGCTTCTCTTGGTTTTATATAAAAAGGTAAAGGTCAGCCCCGATTATTGAGTCCATGACTCACACTCCCATCCACACAGAAATACAGATTTTTAATTACATACATTATTTTACTGGAATCTATTTTATTAGAGCAATTACTGAGCAACACATTTGACTATGTCTCTCCATCTCTAATTTTAATGTAAAGTAAATGAGCTGGGTATGGTGGCACATTCTTGCAGTCTTAGTTATCAGAGATCAAAAGGAAATTTTAAAAAAAGAGAAAAGATGACTTGATTGTGGGATTAACGTCTACTCATTGTCACAGATAATGCTAAAATACAAAGGTAGCTATGTTTATTTTTCTGTCTGTTCTGCTCTACTTCTACCCTTCTCTACTTCCTTCCTGGCCTCTCTTCTTTCTTTCCTATTTCTATTTATATATCTGTCAATGCATATTTTTTCATCTATAGGAGATTTCTGTTTGAGTCTTAAGCTTCTGGCTGTCTGACATAAGATAAAAGTCTGTGTCTTCTACGCTTTCTGAGATCCAGGCACCTGCAGATTGGTTCCCTGCCTCCTGGTGGGAAACATGAACAATCTAGGTCAGCATGATTAGTTTTTGTCACAGTAGCAAAAGGAAAAAGCCAACCCTTTGGGCATCTGTAGTGTTTATTTGTCAGTAGCATCTCTGATGAGATTCATGGTTTGATTTCCTATGATTTAATCTCACCTCCTTTCCCATGCTTATATGAAGAAGTGAGTAATCAGACCAGAAGTGATGGCCATAGGAGCAAGGTCATGCTTGTGACAATGTGGTGAAGGAACTTCAATCAGCAAATACCCAGGCTTTGCCTTAAATTAAATGGTCC
The DNA here is from genome assembly GCA_010120015.1 of Rhombomys opimus. Taxonomy (NCBI): domain Eukaryota; kingdom Metazoa; phylum Chordata; class Mammalia; order Rodentia; family Muridae; genus Rhombomys; species Rhombomys opimus. The sequence continues at coordinate 1,621,192 of REGO01000384.1, read as the reverse complement.
CTGTTAAAGACTAAAAGCTTTACTCTTCACACTACAGAATTAACACAAATTTAACTAATCTAGATTGTGTCTTTCCTGCACATCTTCATGTCAACTTAAAAATTCAGGTGAAAAAATAACTTGATTTAAATGAATGCAAATTCAGAATTATGAAGAATGATTCAGAAGACATTTTAAACCTGAAAGTTTCCAAAAATTAGTGTCAATTACCATGTTTCATGAAATGTCAGTCTACTCTGAAATTGCACATTCAGAGTTGTGTCTAGATTTATTGTAATTTGTCCAGTAACACAGATATATACATACTGTAGATACTCATAAAATAATCTTCAAATGAATGAATGAAAGCTGCCACTTGTAGTTTTTTTTTTTCATTGATGAATGATCTCATTTAGGACTGATTTCTAATTTAGGTCCCTCTCAAGTGGAAGCAGAGAAGCAGCTCAAGTCAACCCAGATAGCCTTGATTGAGAGCTGAGTGCCTTTCTAGGCCTCCCTTAATTGTTTCATTTCCATTGTCTCACATTATTTTCTTAATAATCATCTGAAATGCATAATATTATGATACTCATTTAACAGATCAGTAAACAGAGGATTACAGCAGGAGATTAAGCAAAATCCCCATTACTAGACAGCTATTCGGTGGAGATCCTGGGTACTGCGCCATGTTTGTCTCCACGAGCACTGGCCTGGACCAGTAAAGCTACAGTATCAAAAATTAGGTCTGTTCTTCCATTAACTCTGTGTTTGTTTCTAGAAGATTGGTCAATTTATATGAGTAATTCAGGTAGTTAATAAGCAAAGCATTTTCCTCATGCTTGGGGAGCTCTGACCTACTTGACCATGAAAGAATCACTTGGATAAATCCTTTCACTGCACGAGAATTGTTCTCTGATTCAGTTCTTCCATAGGTTTGGATTTCTAGTGCACTAGGTAATCTTAAAGCAAGGCACTCGACCACTTGAGGCAGAATTACCTGGATTATCTAGGCAAAATGTGTTTTGAGCTCTTGGGGACTTAATTATTGGAGCAGTTGCACAGACCTCCACTTCAGCTTGTCTCTTTAGATACCGTGACCCAGTAATTGCACTGATTTTGCCAAATTGTGCCTTCTCAGTTTAAGTCAAGCACACTATTGCTATCCTTTGCTTCCTGAGACGGTGGCCTCGGGATGCTTAAGGTCAGTATGTCTGGACATGCTTTCAACTCCAATGAACATGTAGCAGCCTTTTCTTTTCAATAAGTACAGGGTGAAAAGATAAAATTTTAATCAAATAAAAGCCAGAAATTTATTGTAATAGAGCCATCTAATAGATAAAACAAATCAAAGGTATCTATATGTAACTTCCAATCAGGGAATAAACATTTTGAAACACTGAAATATTCCACCTTACGTGCAAATATAATTATATGTACAAACACCTATGTCTGTCCAATATTTTTCGGCAGGGGCTTTGTGATTACCATTAAGAAGAATGGCAGGGCAAAATTTGGCAGCAAAAATTAAAGGTATTTATTGTTTTTCTAATTAAGAAGAAAAAGATTGAAACTTGAATCCAGTGTAACGACACAAAGAGATCAGGGTGTCAGTGAAATTGTCAGTATGTCTGGTTCTGACTCTCCTTTAATCCTGACTTGTGCAATGCTCCTCAGGGTACATCTTTGATATCACATAGGTTTTCAGATGTCAGGGAGAGCACTGCTTGCTCCGTGTCACACACTGTGACTAAATTTGAAAGAAATTATGCTCGGTCTGCGAAAGAGGCCTTAGCTGTGGTGACTGGAGTAATGAAATTGCCCAAATAAATTCTTGGAAGAGAAATTACCTTGACAACTGCCCATAAGCTCCTATTCAAAATCTTAAAACGCTAGATTGGATAGCATCTGGAATAGATGCCAAAGTGCTGTGATGAACTTTAATACCATTGTATATTCAATATAAATATTTTTCTGGAATTCTCTAATGCAGATGTCTTTTCAAGGCTACCCTGAGAAATATAGTCACATCTAATATAAAATGTGTTAAAACCTCTTCTGTATAAACACTCTAAATGAAATAGAGCACATTCATTACTGAGGAAGTAAAGATTTCAAGCAAATCTTAGCTGGGAATGAGATTGGAATTGTACTCTGATAAGGGTGTGAAATTGCTTAATTATTTACAGTAGCTGGGATTATTTATTGACTGTTGACTACAACTTTGCATTAATTATTGTGTTTTCTCTGCCATGAGATTCAGTGTGATAATTTTAATATAATGTACTATACAGGCATTAAAACTTCAGCTCTGTCTTCTTTGTTTTGAGTGACCAAGAGGAGCCACACATGATGTGGACAGAAGGTAGGGATAGGAGATCTGACCTCATGGGGTGTTTTGGAGAACTAGGCACCATTCTGAATTTCCTTATTCATGAGGGAAAAGTCATTTCTTTAAAAAATTTTGCCTTAAAGAATATTTTTTCTTTATTTGTTGCACTATGAAAATAAAGTTATGTCTGGGTTACTTTCCCTATTGTGATCCGACCTGCCATCTCACTAGAAGACATTAATCTCTTTGTTAACTCTTTCTTCATAAATTATAAGTGAAAATGTAGGAAGTGTCACTGGCACTGTCAATTGATTAGAAATCATTCCTAAATATCTGCTTTAAAAGACATCTTTTTCCTGTTATTATGGAGTGTATGGGATCCATACAGAGTCTTTATCATTGGAGAATGTTAGAAACCTAGAGTGACTTATAGTGATTCTAGATTCAACTTGTCTGACAGTCAGTTTTTGTTTGCAAATATATATATATATATATATATGTATATATATATTAGTTACTAAGGTCAAAATTGTTGGTGAGATGGACCATTAAGATAGTCAGATCCTGGTTTCTGAAAAGAACTCTAGCAATTAAAGATATCAAATTTCTGAAGAAAAGAAGAAAAAAAAAAAGCAGAATGAAGAACTCATGGTTAGTGACTCAGCAATTTTTCCTGTATCTAAAGCACAATCTACCTGTTATAAAAGTTAATCACTGTTCTAAAGGTTCTCACAGCAGCTTCCTGCTTCTTCAACTAACAGAAGTCTCACCGTTTGCCTGCTCCTACCCCTCAGCTCCTCTTCTCTGCAGACTTGTGAACTTGACCCGTGATCATAATTTGATGCAAGGTGGTTTGAATGAAAGTGTGTGTCCACTCCATATCCATCTGCATCGTTTCCCTCCCATTTATCATCTTT
>REGO01000384.1:1600467-1612967 GCA_010120015.1 Rhombomys opimus | reverse complement strand
TATTTTGAAACTACAATGTGAAATTCATTACACGAACACACGCTGTTCAGTACACATTACATAACATATGTATGTGTGAGACAATCAAAACCTACTTCATTCAAAATAACAATGTATTTGCCTAGATGTATACATATATATATATATATATATATATATATATATATATATATATTTTAAATCCAAGGACGTTTCAACGTTAGCTGTCATAATGGGCCAGTTCACTGTTTATTTCTTTGGTATGCATCTCCTGACCTGTATATAAAATTCATAGTTTCAAAAGTGACATGTGCAAGCCTTGGACAACTGGGGAAAAGGCATATTTCCTGACCTCGTAACCATAGCAACCACTTGCTGATTGGTAGCAGGCAGGCTTTCCATCCTTTACCACTGAAGGCAAGTATGTGAGGTTGCTGGCTTTGTTTGTGACTCCGGCTGTATTTATATGCAAACAGAAATGCCAGACTTAGAATCATGTTTTTCTGCTAAGCGCGCTATCATATGATCACTGAAAATCTTTTAAAATAATATTAATACATAGCTTTGTAAAATGTTACCATTATAGTAAAAACACTAAGCATTTTCCCGCCTATTTTGCATGTGACAATTAACTTAGGACCTTGTTCTTCTCTTTAGCTTATTCCTCAACATGGGTGCTCTTGACAATGCTAGAAAGAAAAAATGCGATTCTAGCAGTGTGTAACTTTTAAGCAATTCCACAAAATTGGTATATTTTATTTTATAAGACTTATATATCAAGGAAAAACAAATTTAATCAAGTCATGCTGATGATAATCTATTTCCACAAACTGCCTTAAAAGGTAATTATAAAAACATTTACATAGTAAGTTTACATCCCTGGGATGCTAAGCCGTTTAGAATTCCCTTCTAGAAAGAACTAATGTGAATTTCTTGAAATGTATTCTTCATACATATGAAGGATATATGCCTTCTTTGAGTGAAGACTTGCTATTCATTCTGTTCTCCCAAAATTATTCCAGTTATATATATACATATATAACAATCATTCAGCCTCCTGTGACATACATGAGAATGGAGTTTTGTAAAATTTGCTTTGTAGAACAATTTGCTCACTGGATTTTTGGGATGAAACTGGCATATACTGAATCCTGTCTGGCCCTGCAACTCTCAAGTTAAAGTTAAATTTTTCTTTATAGAGAACTCACAAGGAGGTTCATTTTATCAAATCCCTGCTTGAGTATAGTATACTGAAAGGAAAAAGTGGGGTTTGAAGATTAATGTAAAAGGTATTTATTTCATGTATCATAGCCTAGAAATCATATATTGCAATTTTAAATGATTTAATTGCAGTTTGTATTTGTTAATGAAGTTTGTTAGAAGGCATGCAATGAAATAAATTATATAAACCATAAGTTAATTTTTAAAATTCTTCATCAATTAACAAGAATGCATTTATGTATTCAACTGAACTGTTCTGTACCTTTTCAAAAGTAGTTCAGATAGGTGTGCATACACTTTTTTAATCTGATATTTAAATGCAATAGAACCATCAACAAACTCAGTCAGGAGAAAAGTTAAAAGTGACAGATTTAAGAGCATGTTCCTATATATACAAGTACATTTCAAAATAATTAAAATCACAAGATAATAAAATTTTAAAATGCAATAAAGTACTTCTGATAATGTTTATAATATACATAAATTATATTTCCAATAAATTGTGCACACATGGCTTTTTCTCACAAGTTGATTACCCATATGAGGTTCATGTTATTTCGCTATATTGATAAACATAAAAATAAGCAAAATTAACACTAAAATGAATTTTAAAACCTCATTGGGGTAGTTGCTACCCAATTACTAGATAAATACCATCTTGATGCTCAAAATACATTGTAACCTACATAATACATATTGTAATAAGATGTAAGAAAAAAAGCATTATACATGTTCACAGTCTCCTTGGGACCTACTTAACAATTCCTCTATATAAAACTGTCACCCTTACTTGTTTTTTTTTCCCCTTATGGAAAGGTCATTTTCTGATTTATTTGTATTTTAAATATAGTCTTCAAAGTAATAATGACAGAATCATTATTTTTGTTGTTATTTAATAAGATGTGTTTTAGGTTAATGCAAATAATTTTACAACAAACTATTTTTCATAACCTTTAATAGATGTGCATATTTTAAATGCTAATACTTTGCCTTTATATTATCATATTTTCATGTGCTGTGAAGGAAAAGAAAATGGTTTTCTTAACATTAATATTAAAACCTGGAGCTGTGTACCAGCACTTAACTAAGACTGTGGAAGAATTTTTCATTTTTGTGCTTGATAGTAGTATTCAAACATAATTTCAATTTCGTATAACCCTGTACAGTTCTTCCCATGCCCAGATGTACTATATAAAAGATTTCTTAACTCATTACTGTCAAGTATAAATTAGTTTTATATTGGAAATTTAACAGTCCAGCTTCTAAGGGCAACATAAAATCAGGACCATTGTCAAGAATGGTGTTAGGCCGCATGCAAATTTAAATCAGGTATCATTTATCATCAAAGAAAACACAAGATAAATTAAACTTTGGTGTCCTCAGAACGACAAATTATTTTGGTTTATCTATACTTTAAAAATATCAACAGTTTTTTGCTGTATACATGCAGAGCAATCTTAGCTGTAATATTTTAATGTGCTCCCTAGGCTCACCAAATCGGAGGATGACTAATAGCCAATGTTCAAACGTTAGGATGCATTTTTTTTCATATGTGTGCTCAGAGTATCTGAACGGCTACACTGTATTGTATTAATATCATAATTCAAAAGGAAATTTATGAACCCTCCAGTATCCCCATCATTGCTAAAAGTTGCAAATTCTACGTGGCAGAACCTAGACAGTAATATCAAATTTTAATAAGAGTTCCTCTTCCCTCCATCAGGGCTCTCCTGGAGAAAAGCATAAATTGCTGTGAGTGACCACTGGTTCTTAGAGAAGCCATCTGACTTCTCCATACCCCGTTTCAGTGCGCCTTGTACCGTCCCTCAGCTGTATTAATGATAGCATGAAAGGTCACATGATAAATGAGTGACAAAAATATCAAAACATATTAGCCCGTAGCTTTGTTATCAGTGTCTGACAGAGATGACAGAAAATTGTATTTTTTCCCCTGAATAATTTTGCGTTACATTTTGCTGGCTAGGCAGAGTGAATTAGGGAAAAACTCCTGCCTCTGACTGTTTGTCTCTTTTCCTGACATACTTGAAGTAATAATATACATTAATAATAGGACTGCTCTCAGATAGGGAATAAAAAAAAAATCAAGATTCAACAGTCAGTCTTCATTCTATGAGACTTCTGTTCTGTAAGAAAAACTGCTAGTCTTGTTCTTCTTTCTTAACAGAAATGAGTATTTTTAAAATACACGCATAAAAATCAACTGTTATTGAAGCTGGTGGTAATAAGAAAGGAGAAAACGTAGACCCAGGAAGGGACCCACAGAACAACTGTCAGAAGGATATTTTTTTAATGTGGTGAATACCAACTTAAATGCTTTTATAACAATAAATATTGTGTAATTGCACTATTTTATATACATAGAGATACATGTCCACTCTCTAAATAAAGGCAATTTCAATAACACCTGATCTATCTTGTTGGGATATGGACCCAGTAATTAAAAATTAGGAGCAGAGTTTTAGCCCCTGATTTACAAGGCTGTCAGGACTCTATACCCTGGGGAAGTGAGGTGTGTAATTTTTGAGAGGAGAAAATAGGAACTGGCGGGGGTTAAGGTCTTGCTGTAGTAGCGTGTAGTCTCCAGGGGTACGTGAATCCCTCTCTTGTCGAAGCTACCTTTCCCTGGGTGAATGACAGACACTTCACCAACTCACACTTTTGCCTGTGCCTCCCAAGATTTGCGGAAAATTTATCAGCACTGAATTAGTTACAAAATAGTGAAACAAAATGCGATTAAACATTTAGAAATATCAAGTAAAACCATGAAGCATGAATGGGCAAAACGGATATTTAAATTTTCAGAGGAAGTAATTCTTTCTTTGCAGATACACTATTTAAATGTTCTGAGCAGAGCTAAGAGAATTTAGCTCTAAGTTATAAACTGTGAACCAGGCTTTGCACTAAATGTAGGGGACATAAGAGTAAACCAAACCAAGTCCTTTTCTTCAAGAGCTTAAATTCCAGCAAAGGACACAGGCTAAGTGCATGTTAGGATGTGAATCCTGGCAGAGAGGAAGCTGCTTGCAGTGGAGTCATTCAGAAGTACATCTGGAGCTGTCTGCAGCTTTGGGAGAACAAATGTTAAGAAGTAGCTGATGATATTCTTCCTGAAATCCACAGAGATCCCTTGTTCATTCAGACAAGGCAAATTTTTCTATAAAAAAAATGCTACCTATTTAATGGTTTCCATTGCAATATTAGGAACCAAAGTATTTTTGAAAATATCATAGGAATTTATTTGAAATAACTTTCACATTAAAAAAAGAAGTGAGTATTTTTGAAATACATGCCTAAAAATCAAACGTTATGGAAGCTGGTGGTAATAAAAAAGGTTAAAGGGTAGAGCCAGGAAGGGGCCCACAAAATAACTGTCATGTAATAAAAGATATAATAAGACTGGAAAAAAGACCAAGGCTTCTGAGATAATCTATCCCTCTGTTCATCTTGTGTTTGGAATAGAAACCTCTTAAATAGGAAACATGAATTAAGCCCTCAGCTTTGAGGAAATAGAATATAACAAGGTTGATAATTATATCAAATAGATACATTATTACAAACCTTTTCACAATCTTGTTTCACAATGAAATGTAGTGGCCTAATAACACAAAACAAATATCAAAGAGATGAGATTTGGCTGGACATCAAGGTAGGAGATGGAAGACAGTTATTCACTGAAGTAATTATAGGACAAAAAAAACTGATAAAGAATTATTTATTATTACCAGATTACACAATTTAAATATTATAAAACAACTTTAAGATTACTTTAAAATTTGATTTATATGTATTTATTTATGAACATTAAAGTAATGTATGTATCTAGAATAGAAACATAGGTATCTATAGGTGTATAACATTGTTAAAAAATTATAATTGTTTCTACATGTATTTATGATATATTTGCACAGATTAACACTTAGGTGAAGCAGCACATGATTCATAATGGTTTTATGCCACATGTAAAGAAAATCACTATTAATTGAACATATAATATATAAATATGTTTTTTCTCCAAAAATCTACACATCAACAAAAACCGTAGTGCAGACAAGAAAAATCTCCTTTTGAGTTATTCATCAGGAAAATCCAAGAGACCTACAAAACAATATAGGTTACTTCTATTGAGTTTGGTTGCACCCAAGTATTTAAAAGTAAATCCTATTGTTAAAGACACAGCACACACTTGGAACATAGGGTTTAAAGATATGTAGTAGGATCTAACATGGAAGCTTCCTCCCTAAGAATTAACTCTCAGTATCTGAGGGCACTGTGCAAAATGCTAAAGGATTAAAAAATATCAGAACTCCTCCCAAATGCAATGCCTGTGTACCATGAAAAAGAATAGCATTGTGAGATAATCCTAAAGATGCAATAATGTTACTTATACCTTTAGTATCAATAAAGGCTGCCTTGCAAGGGAGTTAGTATGATGGGGAAAGGATAGGAGACCCACCAAGGACCAAATATATCTGGGCACAGGGGTTTTTCTAAAATTGTTTCTCCAACCAAGGACCATGTATGGATATCACCTAGAAACTTTACTTGGACAAAGCTCGTGGTAGCTCAATAACCAATTGGTTTCCCATAGGAAGGGGAACAGGGACTATCTCTGAAAGGAACTCAATGGCAGGCTCTTTAGCCTCCCCACCCCCCAAGGAAGGAGCAGTCCTGCTAGGCCACAGAGGAGGACTTTACAGCCAGCCCTGAAGATACCTGATAAAACAGGGCCAGACGAAAAGGGAGGAGGTCCTCCCCAATCCGTGGACTTAGAAAGGGGCAGGGAGAAGCTGAGGGTAGGAGGGTGGGATTGGGAGGGAATAAGGGAAAGGGATACAGCTGGGATACAGAGTTAATAAAATGTAGCTAATAATAATAAATAATAAAAAAAAGAATGGCTGCCTTATCGTGCTTAAGGAACACTTAATCAGAGGGAATTCATGCCTGATACTATGAACCTAGAATATTACTCATTGCTGATGAGGCAAACTTAATTCTGGCACTTACCAAAACCAGTATAATCTCTAATGGCAATATTAATATTTACCCTTATATTTACCCATGAATGGACCTCTCGCTGATTCATTTAACAGGCTTCTTTTTTAATTTGTCAGAGAACGTTATAGACAGCCATAGCAAGTCAAAATGCTGTAAATACCTGACCTAGTTCCATTTGATTCATATACAGCACAACCCCCTAAACTTAAGGCTTAGAGAACATCATAGAAGAGGTTGCAGAAAGATGACAGGAACCACAGGAGCAGGAAATCTGCTACAAGATTGTATTTTCTAGGAAGGATGTGGAAGCTGTACCCAGGAAAATGCCAATATGGCTGCCCAAGTGAGATCTGAAAATGGATAATACCAGTTGACATACCAATAATGGGAGGGGGAATCTCACAAGGCCACATTCCTAGATGAAGGCTAGAAGCAGTTAATGACTGCTGAAAGAGTGAAAAGACAGTCTTCCCAAGGATAAGCTCCCTACAGGATTTGTCAATATCAAAGCATCACCTTTAAATACAGGTACATATGAGTAAAACTAAATGAACTTATGAGGTTGTAGTTACATATTGATATGTATGTGTGCCAGCTAGTTTTATGTAAACTCCACTCAGACTATAGTCATTTGAGAAATGGTAACCTCAACTGAGAAAAATGGCTCTACAAGACATGGTTTAAGGCAAGCTTGTAAGGCATTTTCTTAATTGGTGGTTGGTGTGGGGGTGCCCAGTCTGTTTTAAGTGGTGGCACCACTGTACTGGCAATCATGTTTCTGTAAGAAAGTAGGCAAAGCAGATTACAAAAGGCAAACCAGTAAGCAGCACCCATTCCTGGACTCTGAATCAGCTCCTGCTTCCAGATACTTGCCCTGTTTGAGTTTACATCTGCACTTCCTTCATTGATGAACTAGGATATGGAGGTGTAAGACAAATAAAACCTTTCCTTTTGCTTTTTGTCATGGCGTTCTACAATAGTAATAGCAACCCCAACAAAGAGTATATATATATATATATATATATATATATATATATATATATATACATGTAACAACAAATATCAAAGAAAAAAAATGTGATGTTGGGAGGGTTAGGGAAGACTTTCAAGTAGAGGAAAGATGTTAAGAAATGCTGAAAGGATCATTACAAACATTATGTTACTAATATTTATTCTTTCTTTGCATGCACTCCAAGAGAAGTTTCCGTCTCACTAACATGGCTTCCTAAACATAATGTGAATAATAAAGATACCAATCTACATGCTAATATGGAAAAGGAAACATTCAAAAGTCCTGAACCCTAGACAGAGAACTAAAGCTAGCCATGGCAGCTCAGCATCCAAGTGGGTTCCCCTAGTAAGGGGAACAGGGATATCCATGACATGAACTCAGTGGCTGGTTGTTTGACTTCTCTCCCTCCCCCAGAGGGAGGAGCAACCTTAGGAGGCCACAGATGAGACCTGATAAACTAGGGCCAGATGGAAGAGGAGGAGGACCTCCCCTATCAGTGGACTTAGAGAGGGGCAGGGAGGAGATAAGGGAGGGAAGGTGGGATTAGGAGGTAATTAGGGAGGGGGCTACAGCTGGGATACAAAGTGAATAAGCGGTAATTAATATAAAAAATAAAAATTATAAAAAAAAAGAAAGCAGAGAGCTCAAGAAATAATAGTCTCCCTAAGGAAGAGTATACCAATTCGTCATATAATAACAACTAGTTAGCCCTGAAAATATATACATAGAAGAAACACTGTATGAACAGTGCAGACTGTATTTATGTACTTATGAATATACATGCACACACACACATACACACAATGACAACAATTGAGAAAAAAGAGGCCATTATACGAAAGAGAGCAAAGTAGAGGGTACATAATAGGATTTAAGAGACAGAAAAAGGGAAGGAAATGATTGGCTTATAATTCAAAAATTAAAGATATTTTGGAGAGGATATAATAAGGTAGACTATATTTCAAAGTGCATATGGGACCGTTGGGCAAAATATATAGCAACCTTTTTTATTTAGGAACTACTTACAGTTATATTCTAATTTCAGATATTAGCCTGAGTTTCCAAGAGATCTAAGTACAAGTTAACTATTATAGGTACTATTTGAGAGAGCAAAGCAAAACAATAGAGACTGTGGTCACAAAAAGTCATACAAATATTTAGAATTAGAGAATATCTTTATAAGGGCCAACTTATATTGGTTTCTGGGAAACACATCTGAGTTTCTGATACTATTTTAAGGATATATTTTATTTATCCATTTTAAGGATTGTTTTCTTTGATGAAGAAACCTTATAACATACCAAATTCTCTAATGAGCTTGGAGCAAATAGAGTGAGAACCACCTAGGTCAGAAAAGAAGCAAGAAAGCAAGTACAGAACAAAATTCCAGGCAATGTTTAAGGAATGAATAAAAAAAGAGACAGGAAGTGGAAGAATGTTATGGAAAAGGTAGGCAAAGGAGAAGTAAACTCTAGGCCCTCAAGGAAGATAAACTTCAAAATGAGCATTTTTCGGAGCAGTCAATGATTGAAATTTCTTACTTGGTCTGGCAAATAAGGAAACAATTTTAGCTGAATGTGCAGGGTTTTGTTTTGTCTGTTTGTTTTGTTTTGAATGATGTAGCAATTGTCATATTACAGTGGGTTGGCATATGAAAAGTAGGATCCAGAAGAGCTTGAGGGAAAAATCTAAATCTAACGTTATTTAGATTGAAATAATGAACTAGTCAACAGTGCGGCTCAATGCCAATTTTCCATTTAATATTTAATATTGCAAGGTTAGTTATTTTTATGCAAATATCTACACTTAAATATTTGACCTCCCTTTCCCAGGTTTAGTATTGCAAGAAGGCATGTATTATATCTTTTTTTTTATTAATTACACTTTATTCATTTTGAATCCCCCCATAGGCCTCCTCCCCTCCCGATCCCAGATCCCACCCTCCCTCCTCTTTCTGCATGCATGCCACTCCCCAAGTCCACTGATAGGGGAGGTTCTCCTCTCCTTTCTGATCTTAGTCCATCAGTTAACATCAAAAGTGGCTGCATTGTCCTCTACTATGGCCTGGTAAGGCTGCTCCCCCCCCAGGGGGAGGTGCTCAAAGAGCAGGCCAGTCAGATTATGTCAGAGGCAGTCCCTCTTCCCATTACTATGTAACCCTCTTGGACAATGAACTGCCATGGGCTACATCTGTGAAGGGGTTCTAGGTTATCTCCATGAGTAGTCCTTGGTTGGAGTATGAGTCTCTAGGAAGTTCCCTGTGTTCAAATTTTCTTGTTCTGTTGCTCTCCTTGTGGAGACCCTGTCCTCTCCAGCTCTTACTATTTCCCACTTCTTACATAAAATTCCATTCACTCTGTAAAATACATATCCAGCTTTTTTCCTAAGTTGGGTCCACTAATAATATAAATTATAATTAATAATTTAAAATGAACATTCTAATAAATTAGAATAAGATATTTTTATATGTCTATACTCACACATGGAATCCTACAACATATCAAAAGTATCATCCACCATGATAAAGTAGGCTTCATCCCAAGCTCTCCCAGGTGGTTCAATGTACGGAAATCCATCAACATAATTCACCATATAAACAAACTTAAAGTAAAACTACTGCATGATCATCTCATTAGATGCCAAAAAAGCATTCTACAAAATCTAATAACTCTTCATGTTAAAAGTATTGGATAGATCAGGGGGTATGGGGTACGCGAAAATGACAGAGGGCTTGCAGAGAGAAAAGAAACTGTGGGCAGGGACATCTCTGTAGCAAGCTGTAGGCCTAAAACAGGGTAGGCTTCTGGGAGAAAATGGGGATGACTCTAGCTGAGACTCTTCATAGCAGGGGTCATGGAGACTGAAGAGGACACCTTGTAACTAGACAGGACTCCTAGTAGAGAGAGAACACCAACCTACACATCAAAACTCCTATCCAAATTTTACCATACCTACAAGATTTGCATGAATAAAGATAGAGCAGAGATTAAGAAAGTGTCCAACCGATGCCTGACCCAACCTGAGACCCACCCCATGAGAGAGAGCCAACCCCTGACACTATTAATAATATTCTGCTATGGACACAAACAGGAGCCTAGCATAACTGTCTTCTGAAAGCCTCCACTCAGCAGGGGATAGAAACAGACACTGAAACTCACAACAAAACATTGGGAGAAGCTATGGAGTCTTGCGGAATAGTGAGAGGAAGGACAGAAGGACCTGGAGGGGACAGAAGAACCACAAGAAGACCAATAGCATCAAATAACCAGGGCCCAGAAAGAGTTGTGCATACTGAAACACCCACCAAGACCCATGCATGGGCTGGGCCTAGGCCCCCTGCTCATATGTAGCTGATAGACAGCTCGGACTTCATGTGAGTGCCCTATTAAGGGGAGCGGAGGCTATGTCTAACATAGACTTTATTGCCTGGTTTTTGATCACTTTCCCCTGGATGAATTGTTTCATCAGACCACAGGGGAAGAGGAGGTGCTCAGTCCTGATTCCACATGATGAGCTGGGGTAGATTGGTAGTAGTAGGGCTCCCCTTTCCTGAGGAATAGGAAAGGGATAATGGGGGGAAAGGGATGGAGGGTGGGACCGGGAGGAAAGAAAGGAGGGGATCTGATCAGGAAGTAAAGTGAATTAATTAATTAATTGTTATTAATTAATTAATAATTGTGAGAAGAATGCTGAATTAGCTCTCTACAGCTAATAGCTTCTGGTGGTGGAGCCATGGGGAAGGACAGCACAAATTGGAATTTTCTTCTTTCTTTCTCTTTCTCTTTCTTCATTTTTACTTTTCAGGGGAGTGGGGCAGACCTGAGAGGCATGGGAAATGAGTGTGCTCAGGTTTCATGATGTGAAAGTCCCAAGTAATCAAGAAAAATACAGTGGAAAAAAAAATCTTCTTTCTTTTATAAGTAAGTCTTAATTGCTCAGAACTGAGATTTTAACCCATTTCAAAAACTCATGCAATTAAGTATAATGAGTGCTATGAAAATTCCTCATAATAACAAGATTTTTTATTTTATATCAAGAAGAATAATATTGAAGCAGTACTGAATTTACATCAGTGAACAAATTGTTCTGAGGCAGTAACTAAGGATGAACACCTACAGAAAGTATAAGTCAAGTTTTATAGTACTGAAATCCAAGACTAAAAGGATTGACATGTGATCCTGCTACTGCTACAGACAGATTTTTATCCATATTTTTATTACAATTTATTCACTTTGTATCCCAGCTGCAGCCCCCACCCTCAAACCATCCCAATCCTGCCCTCCTTCCTCCCTCATCTCTTCGCATGCCCCTTCCCCAGTCTACTGAGAGTGGAGGTCCTCCTCCCCTTACATCTGACTCTAGCCTATCAGGTCTCATCAGGATTCGCTGCAGTGTCTTCTTCTGTGGCCTGGTAAGGCTGCTCCCCCCCTCTCAGGGGGAGGTGACCAAAGAGCAGGCCAATATGTTCATGTAACCTACACCCCCTGCACAGAGGTAGCCCATGGCAGATCAGTCTCCAAATGGGCTCCTTATTAAGGGGAACAGAGGCTGTCTTTTATAACCACATTTCTAAGCTTAAAATGATATTAATTTGAATACTACGAGCAATTACAGAAATTAACACTTAAAAAAACCCAATTTTTTTTCCTTACATTTCCATACACCAACATGCTCACACAGTAGCATGGTGGACTGCTACTGACAACTTAATCATATTTATGTTTGTGCCAGTTGTCAAATACCTACACCTGAACATACCAATTGACTTTGCACAGCTTCTACTTGTACAAATGGAGATGTTAATAATATTACGACCACACTATGAAGCAAATACAATGATGTGTTCTCATGTCAACAGAAGCTCATATAGTACTCACAAATATCCTTCTATTGAACAGCTGATACACAAGCAAAAGAAAAGACAAAAAACCTAGGAAAGCAGCCAGAATTCTTTGTTTTTAATTGCTGAGTAGTATTCCATTGTGTAAAAGTACCACAATTTTTGTATCCATTCCTCCCTTGAGGGACATCAGGGTTGTTTCCAGGTTTTGGCTACTATGAATAAAGTTGCTAGAACATGATTGAGCAAATGGCCTTGTTGTGTACTTGAGCATCCTTAATGGTGGGATCTAGAAAAGATCATCCTGAGTGAGGTATCCCAGAAGCAGAAAGACACACATGGTATATACTCACTTATAAGTGGATACTACACCTATAAGATAGGATAAACATACTAAAATCTGTACACCTAAAGAAGATAAACAAGACAGAG
>REGO01000384.1:1564515-1596095 GCA_010120015.1 Rhombomys opimus | reverse complement strand
ATATATATATAAAGAATTACACAATGCAAAAAAAAAAAGGTGAGTGAGGAACATGGGTTCACAATTATTTTATTTATAAAATTAACAAATAACCACAGGACACAGGGAATAGATACTTAACTTCATTGTCTTTAGGAAATGGGAATTAAAATTATGAGACAGTGTTTTACACACACTAAAACAAATGTTTTTTCTTATGCAGACAAGTGGATGGTGTGATGAATCAGCAAGCTAGATGCATCGTGCCTGAGCCTGACGATCTGACTCTGATACTCACAACCTACATAAATATTGAAGGACAGAGCCATGTCGTGAAGTTGCCGTCTGACCTCCACGCCTGTGAGAACACATACTCTCTCACACGTACAACAGTAATAAAGCAAATTAAATTTTAAAATGCATACAATAAACTGTGTTGAAAAAGATGTGGTGGGATTAGAAGCTTCGGGCGTTATACATTACAACAAAAAGCGGTGCTTCTCACAAAAACATTTCAAAGACTGGCCATGTGACCACTAACGCCACGCCTGGGTCTTTACCTGAAGGAAATGAAAACAAATGTCCCTGTGAAGGCTCACACGTGAGAGTTCATGGTCCCGGCATTGTCTCCAATGGTCAGAATATAAACACCACGTGGCATATTCATACAACTATATCTACGATATAGATAAACCTTGAAAGCTTTCTGCCAAATAACCTAAGGCGTTCGTATTTAAAACACAAATATGTTTTCCCTTTCTTGTTAAATAACCCAAATAGCCAAATCCAGGACAGAAGTACTTTAATTTTGGTCAAGAGCCTCGGTGCCAGAAAGAGCTAAAAACGGGGAGGCGGAGATCAGCAGGAATTTAGACGTTCTGCAGGTGGTTTCCTCTGGGGTGATGGAAAGCTACAGTGTAGAGTTTGTGGTGTTTCTCTGTGGAAATAAAATAACCACTGAACTGTGCACTCCAGCAGAGCAAATGTGATGATCCCTGAGGTTATACTATAAAACTGAGAAAAGGAAAGGAAATCAGAAGACCTTCCGACTTTTTCTTCCTTAGGCCTTAAGATGCTTAGCCATGATAGAACTGAAGTTTCATTGTTGATGAAATGTCTTATTAGTAAGATACAATTATAACTCAAATGAAACAGAAATCTCAGACAAGTCTCTACCGAACTTGCATCAACTTTCATATTTATAATGTTTTCTGTTTCTGCCTATAAACAGTTTAATTTGATTATATTCATGATTTGTTATATTTTGGACTGTCTCTTACACTTATTCATTTTTGGAATTTTTTAAAGAAGGATGACAACTAAACTTTATGACAAATCCAAAGTAACTATGTGTTTTTAGGATAAAACATTACTACTATTTGTTTATAAAGAAATATAACAATGATTTTTTCCAAGGAAATGTTCTGGTCATATATTGTATAGAATACTGAAATTATTTAAAACAAAACCAGGATGTGGAAGCAATTCTTCATTAGAATGAGCTTAGCAAGCAGGTAAGTAATGACTAGAAAAAGAAATTTCTTTCATGTTTTCTCAAGCATACCTCCATTGATTGGCATGGGTCCTTGCAGGTTGAGCTCAAGTGGTCCTTGCTGTCTGAAGGTATAATATGATATCACAAAATTACTCACAGGCAGTAGGATGCTTTGAGAAAATATCAATGCTGTTGTTTCAGTACCTTTTTCAGTATTCAATCATAAATATAAATGTTTTGATAGTAAAAATAATGTAAATATTCATGGATGCCATTGACATGGTTTCTTCTTTCGAAAAGACTGACAAACTTCTAGAAATAAAATGTTTATAGGAAAAGTGTCTAGAGAGATGGGTCCACAGGTAAAGATATTTGCAGCTAAGCCAGAAATTTTCAATTCAGTCCCCAAAATCCATGTGAGAAGAAAATAGCTAACTTCTATAAGTTGTCCTTGTAGCTACACACAGACACACACACACACACACACACACACACACACACACACATTAATTAACTAATGCATATAGGCTAAAATACTTTTTAAAGAAAATTTAAAGGTTGTACATAATGAATTTTTTCAGCATAACTTTTAAAAATAGGAACTAAATCATATTTCAGATGAATTTAGACTAAATTACAAAAGCTACTTAAGATAGGAAAATATATATGCATGGAAACATAAATGTTAAAATATAAAACATAAATTACTGAGTGTGGAAGTAGACATATTAACCATACAGTTTAAGAACTAAAACTATATAATAAGGTTTCAATAATGTTCAATAATGTTCTACAGTAGTTTCCTGCAGTTAATCTGACAGAAAAATCTCATAAAATATATTTTCTCCCCAGGGTCTCAGGTCATTACAATACTGTAAACATGTCATATTCATTAATAAGCACCCTTCCTCTGTCCACATAGGCCTGGAAATAATAGAATGTATCTCCTATGTTATCAACTATTTCCAGCTAACTGGATAGCAGTGGCTTCCAACTTTGAAGTTAGATGCTGTGTGGTTTGAAATCTAATTATTTCCCTTCATTATTAGATATTTTCACTTTTAACATTTTGAGAGTATTGTATGTGTTACACATTTGCCTATTATTTTTTATATGAAAATTCCACTATTTACTACTGTAATATCCTTATTATTCCGTCCCCGTGGACAATTTACAACCCATTCTGGAGTTCCTGAGCTTTCTGTAAGCTCACACTCTATGACACCCATAGTGACAAAGTTGGACAAATTCATGCTATACCGTCAACAACCTTATTTTACATCCCTGAGAGCAATCCTGACCACTAGAGACTACCTCATAATTTGATAATTAATTCTACTAATTTTTACATACTTATGCCTAAATATAATAACCTATAGTGCTCTGACTTGAATCTGGAATGCTTCCAAAGACTAGTGTGTTAATGTCTTGGATGTATGCCAGCAGGCTATTGGGAGATGTTGACCATAAGTGGACTCCAATGGTGATATTCAAGTTATTGTGACCATGCTTTTGATAGGGATTATAATACTTTACTCTGTTGACCTCTTTCTCTGTCTTGTTCTTGTACCAGAAATGAGAATAAGAGTTTTATTCCACCACACACTGCAGTAGTGTTTGATTGTCCCTACCCAGATGGAAAGAAGAAGATCCAGTCATTCCTGAGCCGTAACCTCCCAAATTGGAGCCTAAATAAAACCCTTTTCTCCATGCAAGTTTCTTGGTCTCATATATTAGTTACAGTGACCAATAAAATATGGGGTCAACAGTAAAATTGTACAAAGTAACAAAACAGTTAATTTATACAGTTACCTGACTGTTCTCATTTGCTTTCAACTACCAAGATAAACAACCGAAGCCCATCAAACTGCCCTGAACTGTGCGGCACCAAACTCAAATGTCTCCCTGTACTGTATTATCCTCCCCTCTCGGTACTGTCTGTCTCCCACTTCCTCTGTGTGCTGCTCTAAGTAGCTTCTCTATCCTGTCCTCATGAGAGTTGGGTATATTCTATCTCTGACTTGTTCTATCAAATCTTACTCTGATTCATCACTTTGCCTACCCCTCAAGTAGATGTCATTATTTGGGATTAAGGGTGTTTACTTCAGCCAGAGAGATTAAATTCCTCTACACCAATAAGTTTATGAGGCTTACTTAGACAGTGGACTAAGAAAGATAGTTAGGTAGGCGACTACTGTCAGGAGCATTGGTGACTCTAAAGCAGCCACACTCAAAGGATATTGGCTTCCCCATGACTTTATACATGGAACCCTCTCTATTCATCCTTCAATGTCACATACTTTAGCCTCTCCCAGAAGCCCAAAGGTATGTGCAGTTATTGTAGAACTGCAAACAACAGGCCCAGTTGTGATGATGTTTCAGGAACAGGACCAGGTAGATTAGGTGGCTACAGTTTGACTGGGAGGATGGTCCTTTATAGAGTCTGCCCTGTCATTTGTGTTTTCTTTATTGCATCCATTTTCATTTTCAGGTCTCAAATAGTTTTATTCATTTTCTTCACCTTTTTGACTGTATTTTCCAATGTTTCTTTAAAGGAATTATTCATTTTATTTTTAAAGGTATCTATCATCTTCAAAAGCCTGGATTTAAGGTCATTTTCCTGAGCTTCAGCTGTGTTAGAATATGCAAGCCTTGCTCTGGTAGGATAGAGGCCTGGCTGTTGAAAGTTGTGTTCTTAAACTTGCAATCAGTTTTGCTGCTACTACAGATTTAGATGTTGATTTCTGATTTTATCTTTGTTGGATTTTTATTTTTGTGGTTTTCCTTTGGTTTCTGTTTCGGATGTATCTTCTGGCCTGAATAACCTGGGGTTCTGCTGAGTAGTGAGTCCATAGATCCAGTAGGGTGTCTCTCTGGGGTTTTTGCGGCCTGCGTAGCCTCTGGCTTTTAGGGGGCTAACCTTTCCTCTTGGGTCTTAGTATCAGCATAGCTGCCTGCAATCTCCAGAAGGCAGGAGTTCTGCGCTGCAAATGGAGTCCAGGGAATGGGGTTCAGGTTAGGCTTTGGGGTGTGTTTTAAGGGGATTCGGCAAGCAAGAGCAGGAAGGTGTCCAGAAAAGCAGGCAAAGTTATAGGGCAGGAAATCGGGTGGGGGGGGGGCTGGTACAGTTTACTCCGATTGGTTGGGCTTTCAGGGAGTTTTCAAGAAAGGGTGAGGGAGATGCTTACCTGAGGTCCCTGGTGCATGCCGGCCTCCCTGGAAGCAGGCAGAGTTTTGGGACACAAATGGAGCACAAGGTATATGATCTGTTTACTGTTGTTAGGTGTGCTTTCAGGTGAGATGGACAGCAGGGGCTTGGGGGAGAGAGGGGCTAACCTGGTCAATATTTTTTTTCTAAACCAATACACGTTCCCATTATTTGATGACCTAAAGCAGAAGTCATACAAAGTACTATAAAATCCACAGACGACTCAAACAAAACATAGTCCTTCCGTGAAAAGAAAAGAAAAAAAAATTAACAAACATGCTGTGGACTTCATCAGTTAAATGTTTGGCTTTTAGGAAATTTTAACTTTAACATCCACTTATATAAGATATGATAAACATAATGAAATCTATACACCTAAAAAAGATAATCAAGAGAGCGGACATGGGGTAAGATGATCAATCCTCATTTAGAAAGTCAGATGGGATGTGCATTGAACGCATGACAGGAGTCTACTGAGCGCATCTGAAAGCCTCTAACTAGCAGTGTTTTCAAAGCAAAGACTCATGACCAAACCTTTGGCAGAGTACAGGGAATCATAAGAAAGAAGGGGAGTTAGTCTGATGGGGAAAGGATAGGAGCTCCATAAAGACCAAATATATCTGGGCACAGGGTCTTTTCTGAAACTGACATTCAACCAAGGACCATGTATGGATATAACCTAGAACCTCTGCTCAGATGTAGCCTGTGGTAGCTCAGTAACCAATTGGTTTCCCAAAGTGAGGGGAACAAGGACTATTTCTAACAGGAACTCAATGAAGATACCTGATAAAACAGGATCAGAAGAATGAGGGGAGGTTCCCCCCTATCAGTGGACTTGGAAAGGGGTACAGTGGTGATGAGGGAGGGAGGGAGGGACTGGGAGGGAATGAGGGTTCGGGGCACGGCTGGGATACAGAATTAATAAAATGTAACTGATAAAAAAAATAAAAATAAAAATAAAATAAAAAATCCACTTATCCTTGATAATGTTGCCATTTAGGAAAAAAACAAAAAACAAAAACAAAAAAACAAAACAAAACAAAAAAAACAGAAGCAATTTCCTGAAGAAACATTGTTTCTTGACTGAACATTGTTCCAGGCTTCTACTTCAGGACGCACTGTAAGCTCATGGGACCTGACAAACATAGCGCTCTGTTAAGCTCTGACTAGGGTTCCATGCTCCATAACAGGAAACAAAACCGAGATAAAGTAAAACATAGGGGCTGAGGCAGGAGACCAGGCAGGAGAAAGAGGTGCTGAAGAAGGTGCACACACGCACATACACGCTCGCACACTGAGAGAAAATTGCAAAATTAGCATATGAGTAAAAGATATTGGCAAAATGGAAGCTTCCAAAACCACCAGATGTGAACTAAAACAGGTTGTTGCTATTGGAAAACACAGTAGCATCCCCTAGGGTCACAGGGTAACTTATGGCTCCTTATAGTTCTAAAGCCGGCACGGCTAAGTGGACATTTAATGTGCTAATAAGACACAGGAGGTTGTGTACAACCACATTGCAGTGCTAGAGTCTGTGCAGGAAACCCTGCACTATGCAGCTGAACAAGAAACCATGAACGGTGTGAAGGACTACAAAGCTACTGAATTCTTTCCATCCGTCTTCCCCATCGTGGAAGATTACTATCCACTTGATAACAGAAACTTGATTTCCGTTACAGTTTGCTTATTGTTGCTGTGAGGAACACCATCACCAAAAAGAATCTTGGAGGGGAACGAGTTTATGGGTCTTAAACTTCCGCATTACGGTCTATCACTGAGGGAATTCAGGACGGGAATTCAGGACGGGAATTCAGCGGCAGGGGCAGGGCCGTGGAGATGAGCTGCTTACTGGCTTGCTCTCCCTGGTTATGGTTTTCTGCGTTAGGAGTTGGAAAGGTGGGTAGCTCTTCAGAGCTCCACGAAGGAAGCTGTGGTAGTGACTGTTCAGATGGTGAGGTTTCTGGGAAGGAAAAGTGTATTATCTTATTAAGGGAATAATTATCTCCCTCTCCATAGAATGCCTTCAGGCCACTCATCTTTCCCATGGGGTGGTCTCTGAGTCATGTAATTGCAGTGCCAGCTGGATTAAAGATAAAGAGAACAGAGTGCAATGTTCTAATCTTGGGAGCAGATCAGAATGTCATGTTTCCATTCAGGACCAGAGGTATGTCATGGGGGAGGGGTGTCGATCCTCGAATGTCCTTTAAGGCTTCTGTATCATTACCTATTTAAGAAGGTTCTAGCTACTTTAAAAATATTATTATTATTCTTAATTACAGTTTATTCATTTGTATCACAGCTGTAGCTCCCACTCTCATCTCCTCCTGGCCCCACCTTCCCTTTCTCTTCCCCACCTATACACCTCCCCTAACCCACTGATAAGGGAGGTCCTCCTCCCCTACTATATGACCTAAGAGTCTGATGAATCAACCAAGGACCATGCATGGAGAGGATCTGCTCAGATGTAGCCCAGAGACAGCTCAGTCTCCATGGGCATTCCCTAATAAGGGGAGCAGGAGCAGCCTCAGGAATGAACTCAGTTGCCTGCTCTTTGATCACCTCCTCCTGTCAGGGTAGCCTTACAAGGCCACACAGAGAGAGAAGATCCAGACAGTCCTGATGAGATCTAGCTATTTTTATGTTAAATTGACACAAGCTCTAGTCATATGAGTGAAGGGGATCGCAGTAGAGAAAATGCTTCTGTATTATAGATTTCAGGCAAACATATAGAGCATTTTCTTAATTAGTACTTGGCGTAGAAGTGCCCAGTTGTATTGTGATTGGTGTAACCCCCCAGGCAGGTGGTCCCAGGTTCTATAAGAAAGCAGGCTGAGCAAGCCATGATGAGTAAGCCTGTAAGCAGCACTCCTCCATGGCCTCTGCATTGGCTCCTGCCTCCTGGTCCCTGTCCTGATTGAGTTACTGTGCTAAGTTTCCTAGATGATGAACAATGATGTGAAAAGTGTAAGCCAAATAAACCCTTTTCTACCCACGTTGCTTTGGTCATGGTGTTTTGTCACAGCAATAGTTAACCCTGACATTAAAATCGCTTAAGAATGGGCTGAAACTGGGTAACAGATAGAGTCCATTTCTACTATAAAATTCCAGCCATGCAGTTGCAGTGTTGTTCACCATCAGATAATTATGTTTTCTCTGACTTTCAGTTTAATGTCAGATATACTATCTAATTACAAATGATCACTTAGTAGAAGGGAAAATCAAGGCCTTGGAAGTACAACTCTTCTTCTGGTATTCATTGCCCCCAACATGTATGTTCCTAGAATATCTATTTTTGGAGTTACTACCCTAAGCTGACCAAACACTTTTTATCTCTTTTCCTCATCATTTACAGAACTCTTTTTGCTTTATCTACATATCTGTTCAATTCTTTGTTTAGGGAACTTGGAGGATCTCCAGAAGTTCCGTTTGAGGCTGATATCAGCTCATATACAGCCCAACACGAAAACAACCTTCCAGGATTTTTTTTTTTCAGGAAAACCCAGTAAAAGGAAATCATCAAGAGCTCTGTGAGTAGTCCCAGTTTTTCCAAGAGCACATTAGGGGTCTGCAATGGCTAAGTGACTAGAGAAGAAAATAGTTTATAGACAGTGCAAGTTTAAGAAAGTAAAAGAAGAAAAAATAATGAAACAGAGATTAGAAAACATCTTCAATATGTTGAGACCAGTGTGCCAAAAGGATGAGCTAGAGATGAACAGTGAAAGAAATACCAGGAGGTTTGGGACTAATGAATACAATGGAAATGAATACAATGGAGTTATGTGAGTTGAGGTGGGGGAGGGCGTTGACAGCTGATTTCAATTTTATCAGTCCTGGGACTGAGAATAACTATTCTAGAGCAAAATAATATTTTAACAACCTGGGAACTTTATTCTGAGTTAAGGATACCAAAGGTGAGTGTAATACCTTCTGACAGATTTCATTTCAAAGTTGTAGATCTTTGAAAGAATTCCTGGGTGGCCTAAGCATTATGGGTTTCAAAACTTGTCCAAAGAAATAATTGAATTTTCATTAAGAAAAAGGCTTTCCAAGTTCCTAATTTTTAAAAAGAGGGCAATCGCTTTCACCCTGCAAGAACGCAAACCTAGAGGCAGTTCAGACAATCACTAAGCAAGTAGATTTAGTCGTTTGGTTTTGTCAATTCTTTTCCAAAATTGTCTTCCAAATCCAGGCATCTGTGCCATTCTAATTCTCCTTTGGTTTCTTTGTTTTACTAGTCTTTTCATCTGCATATTTTTTTGCATTGGTCATATCATCCTCTACATGCCCAATCTAGTCTGATACTGGATGGAAACAAGATTAGGCCTGGAAAGGTTTTCAAGGAGAGACAAGTAAAAAGTGGAACCTTCAAAAGAAATGTATAACCAAGGATTCCTCGGACATCTTCGGTAGCACTCTTCCTAATGAAAGATCATTTTTCCCGTTTCAAAACAGAAGACCAGCTCTTGCTTCCAATGTCTCCCTAGCAAGCAAGAAGCTGCTTTATCCCCCACATGACCCTGGGTTTAATGATCTTCAATGGCCTCCTTTGGATTAACAAATCAAACTTCTTATGATGAGTAATAATGTCCCAAGTCAGCTCTATCATCAACCACTGTAAACTCATTCAGTGTATGATTTTGCCCCCTGCTCCAGCTGCTCCATCAATGACCTTCACTGCTGCTGTGTCACTGAAGAAACAAGATAAGATTCTACTTACTTTCTATTTCCTCTAGGGGTTATGTATGCCTACTTAAAATTAGCTATAGCTTTTAAAAATAATTCTTGCATGTACTTTTAAAACATCAATTTTATTTAGTTTAACTTTGTGTGCATTTGTGCTGTGTATCAGGGGAAAGAAGATGTTTTTTCTTTCTTTGGAAGGCAGAGGAAAGTTTTAGAGTTGGTTCTCTGTTTCTACCCTGTGGGTTCCAGGAATTCATCATAGGTGGCAGTTTGGTGGCAGGAGTAGTTCTGCTGAGCCATTTCAGGGGCCTAAAAGTGGCTCTCCTATATTTCCCAAACCCTTCTAACCCTTGTCAGTTGAAATCCCTCATGTTTTGAAAATTCTCATTTTATAGTTAATATACATGAATGAAACATGCAGTATCACATTTAACTCTAACTTTGTGATAAAGTCTTTCTGGCCTATGAGTGGATTGTTCCATCTTGTCATTTACTTCTATAGTCAGAATTTTTGACAGACCATCTAAAAACATCTAAAGTATTTTCTTAAAGGTCAGGCATTGCCTGTTTTCATATTATGGAGGCTGATCCTGGGGTTCACAACCCCCCTCTTCAGCAATGAATCCTCTCTTCCCTTAATTCCATGGTTTTTCTCAGCCTTTACTTATTACCTGTTGTATTACATCATGTATTCTAAGAGTTGCAACACAGGGCTGTCGAGGACTTAAATGCTAGTACATTGCCTTTCCAAAAGTGTCTTCAGTCATAATCAATATAGCTAGTGTAGAAACTCCTACTTGCAAATTAAAAAAAATACTGTCTCAGAATGTAAAAATGTCCTTCATGCTTTCTAAGCTCTTAGTAATGCTAGTCTTGGCTCAATTTATATGCAGTTGTTATTGTATTGCTTTTCTCTAAATGTATTTAGGTTTATAATTTCCACATAGTGTTTCAAAGTTCATAGACACATGCCTTAGTGTTTATTATTTTTCTCTTACTCTTCTGGACATTTTCTGGGATTCCTCAGTCTGAAAACTTAGGTCTGCCTTCTCTCTCTCTCTTTCTCTCTCTCTCTCTCTCTCTCTCTCTCTCTCTCTCTCTCTCTCTCTCTCCATCTCTGTGTATGTGTGTGAGTTAGTGAGAGTGTATATGTATGTTTGTGCATGTGTGTATTTCTAATAAGTTCTCTTGTCTTCAGTTTGCTTCTTACATACTTTTCTGTCTTTTATATTTTCCATCTTTTTCTCCTACTTGCTAGGAGATAACTAAATGTTAATTTTCAAACTTTGTCTTGAATTTGAAAAAGTTTATTCCATTAAACTTTAGTTTCAAAGAGGTCTGTCTTCTAGGCCCCCTATTTCACAGCTTCTCATTGGGACATTATGGAAAGTCTGAAGTCTCTGAGGATGAGTGATGCCTCACACTGCCTTAGCATTTTTACTGCTCTAAGATCTACTGTGTATTTTCAGTACTGTTTCTACCTTTCATTTCTATGAATTCTCCAATTATTTTTTAAATTTTATTTATTTTTTATTAATTACACTTTATTCAGTTTGTATCCTACATGTAGTTTCCTCCCTCCTCCCCTCCCAATCCCACCTTCCCTCCCTCATCTCCTGCACAGATTACTATAGCTGTAGCTGTACTTCAAATTAAGAGAGCAAACAGGGAAATGGTTCTGTTTCTGTGTGAGCCTTCTTTGGAGGGCCTTAAGAAGCAATCTATGTATATATTTGCCTCTCTATTTTGATCTCATCCACTTCATAAGGACCCAATGTTATTTCTTGTATGTACCCACTCTACCCAAAGTTAGATGTGACAGCAGTGCAGGCTGGGACAGAGCAGGGCTCTCATCACTCAGGGCTCAGGAATGTCATATACATTGCCATTTGTTTTTTCTTCAGTAACATACATATACAAATTTAAAGCCCTAGTTCTCCTGTAGCTTCTATCTTTTACCTGGTGATGTGAGGAAGAAAGATCTCACCTGTCAATTTTGTTCCTTGTTTATATAGTCTACAAAACACTGTGTCTTAACATGTAGCCTACAAAAATTCCCAATGACTGTAATTTCTTGAGTTTTTCTGAGGTTTTGTTTGTTTTTCAGGGTAATTCTGTCTGGTTCTGGTACTTTAGGAAAGGCTCAAGGCTATTTAGACACTGAGGTTCATAGTCAGCTGAGGCAGGTACAGATCAAGTTCCCTTTTATTTTCAGCTAACCTTTTATGATTTTGTTTTGTTTTGGTATACATGGATCTTTCTATCATCTTTCTTTTTTTCATCTATCTCCGTCCGTCTCTACACCAGCATAGTTAAAGGAAGAAACAAAGGAAGATGTCTGTTTTTTAAGTTAACCTAACACTCTCCTTTGCTTACTAAACTGGGTATTACATAATGAATATTTTCTCATGACATGAAATCATTAGATTTCGCCAGTGTTTTGAATTTACACTCTATCTTTTTGCTTTACCTCCTACAAATATTATTTGTTTCCAAGATATATGTCTTCTGAAATGCAGGAACAAATAAAAACTTTGTCTTTTTCACTCATACTTTATGGATGGTGAAAGAGTATTTGGTACCTAGCAGGCACTCCATGACTATTTACTTAATAGACTTAGGGTCTTGATGTTGGCTTTGACACAAGGTCACTCTGATTAACACAGCTGTGGTTCTTCGTTGACAAGGGTTAAGATGTCACCTCCTGACCTGTTCTGCAGAACTGAAATCTGCTATGAACACAACATCCAGTTTTCACTCCCTCATATTACAAAGCATGAGCTCCTCACTTCCATTATGCTGCAACTCAGAGCCTTCCTTCCACATAGTTCTTTCTCTTCGCCTCTGTATATGGTCACCTCCTTGCGTTCTTTAATATATAGATCTCATGTAGCCATGTGCTTTAAGAGTATTGTGGCTCTTTAGCTGGGGATGGTCCTTTCTTCTCTACTGTCTTTTGGAGCTTTGCTACTTAGATTCCAAAATTAGTAATATTTCATCTCCTGGATATTTATGCCAAGTGAATAATCCTGGGCCCTGGTATGTATTTTCTACCTCAGAGTTTCATTTTAGGAAGATCATTGTGATTTGTGAAGTAGGCCCTGAGAAGTATGTTTCACAGCTCCTTGTATAATGCATGGCTTTTTGCTTCCACAACAAATACCTCAAAACGAACTTGTGAGGTATTTTGTTTGTTTGTTTGTTTGTTTTGTTTTTACTGCTTTAGATATCTTGTTCCCTGGCACATGGAAGTAAACATTTCTGGAAGAAAGAAAGAAAAAGGAAAGGAAAAAGAGGAAAAGAATAGATCTGGGTGTTAGAAAGGACCCCTCTTGCAATCAAATGCTGGAGGCTGTCTCCAGTCTTCAGTTTGTGTGTAGTCTTTGCAGAGATTGCTCAGGCAGCTACAAACCGGGGATGCTAGACCACATGCTGGGAAGAGGGAAGAAAGCATCGCTCTGCTGGTTGCTGAACCAACATCCCCCTGCTGACATTTTAGCCTCAGACTTGGGGCCTCCAGAACTATGAGAAAATATGTTTCTGTTGATTTAGATCATCAGTTTGTGATACTTTGTTATGGTGGCAGTAGGAACCTGATACAAACTCTAAAACCGAATCTCTCTCTCAGTTTTGTGAATACCTAAGGTAATAATGATAAAAAAAATCCACTCATTTCTTTTATTTTTCCAAGAAGCCTTTTACTCCAGGACTTTGTCACAAATGGCTACATATGTTAAATTATTCATTAAATTCTTTACCTAACAAAACTATTGTTATTTGGAGTCATACTAAGTATGAGCAGTAAATAAATTTCTTGTCGAGTATGCAAACTTCCCTATTACCTCACACTTGCATTTTCTTTTGAACAATCTTCTTCCACAAGTTGTTTAACTTATTATATTTTGTTAGAACTCAGCTTTTTAAGCCCATAGTTCACCAGCATAAAAATAAAAATTGAAACAGCCAACCAAAAAATAAATAGAGGCACCAAACCATCTTCTGTGGCCTGCTGTGAAGTCTTGAAATATCTTATTCTGTCAGTGTGATTTCATAGCAGGATGAAAAATGTCAAAAGTGAGGATGACAAATCAGTCTAGTGAGGAAAAATGACTCTCGGACAAGAGATGTCATTTGTCATGATTGCCATTTGACTGCACTTTCCCCTCTCTTCTCTTTCATATGAATGCAATTTTGCCATTAGTTTTAAATTATCTTTACTGCACAATGGTTTGATCATGAAAATTATGTTTCCATTCCAAGAGTTTTGCAAAATAATAAGTTTCAAAACGTGACCATATTATCTTTGTGCATTTTAGTGTATTAAAAATCCTTAATGCCTAATTTGCCAAATATTACTATTAAAAAAAAAAACAAGTAGACTTTTTTCAAAGACATAGGTAACACCATGGCTCAAAAAAAATAATTTTTTTTCAGAACTGACACAGCTGAGCGCAGCTCTCTGAGCCACTGCATAATATGGGTGGTAATTAAGCCACAGCTTCAAGGTTGCATGACCACAAGACAATTCAGTCTAATGAAGTATCGACCGGCTGCAGTCGAGGTAAAACAAGTTGACATTCATTTAGAGGTAGCAATGTGAATATACCACAATGCCACCAAAAAAATAAAGGGAACAAACAATGAGGCTGAATTTTAATCTTGCAAACACAATTAAGAATCTTATTTATAGCATGCTGCTATCACTTAAACTAAAGCCAATTGTGTACTTACTGGCCTGACACAAAATACCTAAATCAGCAGAAATTATATATCCTTAGCATAATGGCCAAAAAGGAAAAGGAACACCATGCAAAAGTTTAAAGCTTCAATTAGACACAACACTACTGTCTTAGAAAACTGTGCTGATGAAAATGTTGGAAATTGAATTTCTCACCGGGTTGTTTTGCACAATTAAGCTCATCTTCAGGGGCTCTGACGAGCAACCTAGGAAAGCAGAACCCAACACACATTAAATAAACCTTTTGCTGAGGGTAGGTTTACTATGTCATAATGATTAACATCTGTATTCGGGGGAAACATGATTTACTAAACCTGTATTGAAATGACCTTATTTTCCCAGAAGCAAATTTAATGGCTATTGCATTAGCCACCTCATTCAGGAAGACTAGGATTTCTCAAAATTAAGTTTCTCTTTCAAACGCACACAGACCTTAAAGCCAACTAACATACTGCACAGTATTCAGCCATCACAAGTATGAAAGCATTGTTTGAATCTAAAGCATAAATACTATTTAAGACCTTTAAAAGAAACTTTTGCTATTTTAATAATGTGTTCTAAGGTAAGCAATTATTATATTAAACACTGGTCTTTACTGAGGAAACAGCCTTTGAAAGGTCATATTTTATCCTTAGCATTAGTCTACTGGTGGGTTACAGAAGCAATTTAAATTGTGTTTTATTTGATAATCAACTATGCAATAATCTTAAATTTATTCCATGTTTTAACATTTTCCCCAACAACATGTTTACTTAATATTAAATAAATCAGCAGCAGAAATACATTGTTCAATATTCTCAGTGACATTAATCACAAAACTAGTATCTGGAAAGTTTGTGTTTGGCAAAGTGTGACTTAACTAATAGGAAGGTTGTTTACCTCAGAGGAGACAGTCTTTTGCTATTCAAAAAGGATATAAAATGCGTTATCACAAATGCTGCCAAAGAGGCCCTTCCAAGTGTTCAATGATACTTAATGTTGACAATGTGCTTATGCTAATCAATAGATTCAGTTTCTCTGGCATTACACCACACCTAGACAACAAATTTTCTCATGAAAAATACCTCAGATAACGTGTCTAATTATATTATAGACCTTGGGCAGACTGATATTTTCTTTAAAATACTATTAACAGCTGCTGGGGTTCACACAACCTGACCTATTTGTGGTAAGAAAAAGGACATTATCTTTGCTGATTATTTTAATTTGATAATGAATTGAAAGGACTCCAACCATGTGATTTACAAGCTTCAGTTTATCACTTCCCATTTTAATTTTGTTTTTCTTTAGAGTTATCTTTTAATCGATAACCTTGTTCGTCATAAAGTACCTCCTTGATAGCTATAATTAATATACTTCTATTGATATTTGAATATAATATTAAAAATGCTATCATCTTTATAACAGTGTAGAGCAAACTGCTGCACACAGAGCCCAGAAATCTTAGTTTCACAATCAAAGCATTATCTGTTAACTTCCCTTGTGTTGTGAAGGAGTATTGATGAAAGAATAAGAAATATTTTCATTTTCGATAATGACTTACCATGCTCTGATAAAGACACAACAGACAGTGCTCCAGAATACACTTCTCAATCAGTTTTAAATTCTATTTAAAATGTTTCAGAAGTTCTAACTTTATGTATATTACTCAATTTCTTTCAGGAATGATTTCCCTTATGTGTATGAATGCAATTCTCCAATGAAAACTTGCTACTGCAAAGGAATTAAATTTTATCAAAATTTTATCAAATCACACAGTGTACATTTATAAATAACCATAGACAATTAAAAATATTTTATAATACACAGATTTTTTTCCCCAGAAGTAGGAGAACAATGCTGTGTTGTACTTTTCTTGGATAAGTGATGAAACTCAGAGATACAGCAGATCAGACTTGATTTTTGAAATGTTCCCAATTCTTTAGTTCTTCATTTTTATCATTTGAATGTGCATATTCATAAGCTACTATTGATAGCCTGTTTTAAATTTTAAACATGTTTAATGTGAGGTGGAAGAAAAAAAAAGAATGCTGATAAAAATTTGACTTTTTTTTTCTTGACTTGGCACAGGAAGCATAGTGACTGATTCCTGCCAAGTA
Source organism: Rhombomys opimus (assembly GCA_010120015.1). Lineage (NCBI taxonomy): Eukaryota > Metazoa > Chordata > Mammalia > Rodentia > Muridae > Rhombomys > Rhombomys opimus. The sequence continues at coordinate 1,579,893 of REGO01000384.1, read as the reverse complement.
ATCGCTACATGGAAAAAAATTATATCAGCTTCCTGCCATCTAGAACCAAGGAAATGTCACAGAAGAGGGAGCCAAAAAAAACACAAAAAACAACCAAAAAACAAAAACAACAACAACAAAAAAACCCTAAAAGCCTGAAAATGAGGAGGAGGACTGGGAGATGCTATCTGTTGGACATGTCAAGGCTGTTGCATGCATCAAATAAAAAATCTGAGATTCTGAACAAGACCTGTACAAGACCAAGACAGCCCAAATCCAAGCCCAGGTGTAGGTGGAGCCCCAAGGCCCTAGACCCGCTGGAGAAGTTATTGATCATTCACTGTTGCTTAGGGGGGAATCTTTCTTCTTTGTGGAATATGGTTGCTAGTCGATTGCTCGTGCATTGGTGGATGGCTCCACACAACATGTGCATTTGGGCATCACTATTTATATTCAGAAGGTTCATAATGATGATAATAATAATAATAACAACAAATGTGAACTGTTTACCTTTCATTTGCTGTGATAAAACACCTTAACCAATGTATCTTATAAAGGAGTGTGTTTAATTGTGCTTACAGTGCCAGAGGAGTGGTGTATGTGATGTAGCTGAACATGGCTGCAGGAACAGCTGAAATCTGTCTCAGATGGCGAGTAGAAGGCAGAGTAGGTACCCTGGGAACCATATGATTGAAACCCCGAAGATTGCTCTCAGTGAGGTATCTCCTCCCACAAAGCAATGTCTGCTAATCTTTTCCAAACTGTTCCAACAACTGAGTATCAAGTATTCAAACATGAGCATATGAAGGGCCATTCTCATTCAAACTGCACAGAGGACATGGAGTTGAATAGTGGTGCATGACATTATTAATGTACTTCATACAAATGGATTAATCTTTAAAAGAATAGAAGACTATTCAAATAACCTTTTAATGCAATTTGCATTATCTAAAGGAGAAACCACTGCTGACAAAGACCATATGATTCCAGTGAGAAAACAGGCAAAAAATGAGAAATATTAAAAAATGCAATGTTGCATAAATGTTGATGGTCATTTTCTGGCATTTGCAACATATAAGGTGAGGGCATGAATGTGTTGAGACTTTAAGAAATACTACGTATTTTTATAACCAGGATCATTTAGACACTCTTGTTCCTACTCTTTTAAGCATTTAACAATTACTCTAGAAAACTAAATATAATCTAATTTTATTGCTGGGAAACTGTGTTTAAAAAAATAAAGAAAATGCTCCTATTTATCATTCTGTTTATTCCCATTCTATATTGGTGACTTTGGGCGAGGGGTTCTTTCTATATATTTCCAGATTCTTTTCATGCATATAGAAACATAAACGACCTCTTCTAATTTTTCCCACACAAATGAGAATATGATTTTCCTCTTTTATATCTTCCTTTTGTTTCATGTAACAATGCCATAATTCATCCAAGCTGAGACACCATCTGTTTAAAGAATTACTTTTATAATCTACCAAGAATAAAAGCACTACCAGTTAAGCTATAATACAGTATTTTTATCATTTAGTATTTATTTTAAACATAGCAGATGTGTCTTTTTAGTTTAAATTGATTGTTCTATAAGGTAGCCATTCTCTGTACAGGTGTTAAAAAGCAAAAATCCTAGCAAATATACATTTATGTAAACTATAAATTAATATTCAGAAATAAAATTCTCATAATTACATCTCAAGCTGGAGTGTCTTCAGCCAGCATTTTTTTTTTCTGATACGTTTCTGGTTTTATATCAGACGATTGTGAGGTTTAGTTGTTCTTAGAAGAAGACAGAAGTATGGAAAGCCATTGGTCCTTTTCCTTCATGTTCCAATGCATAACAAACTCACCAGCTGACCCTAAGTGAGCAGGGCACACTTTTCTGAGTCCTTAAACCACGTGAATGTCCCAGGGGGGGTTCCTCAAGGCAGTTGATGCCCATTCCACACGGCTGAGACAGTGTTTTGTTGTGTAGGCAACAAAATGACATCATAGCTACCTTAACCATCTAGACGTCTGATACAAGAGTAACCCATCGTAGAAATACTATAAAAGGAGTTCCTGATGTTTTCTAATAGGAGGATATTCCGATTGCATTGTTAAGACCTTCCAAAAATGAAGAAGAGTGTTGGGTAAATAAGAACGTGAAGTCTCAGGTAATATTGGTGAGCAGACAAGAGTAGTGAAAATAAGTTCTTAGACCTCGTTGTGGCTGGAGTAGTCACTGTGATACTGCTGCCACCTGCCACAACTTCAGTTGCACTGTTCTTTTCCCAGGATGCTTCTGTGCTGTTCTCTATAATCAGGTCTGCTAATCGTGTTAAAATAAGTTTCCACAGCGAGAAATCTGTATTTATATATGTTAATCACAAAGAAATAAATTAACAGTAACGTTTAATAATCTGTCTATAAGATAAATAAATCAGCTTAATTCTGTCTGTTAAAAAATAAAGAATAACTTTTAACCTATTTTTGAAATGAAAGAAACAAAGTCTGTCTTGGAGATCTAACCGCTTAGGCAAACACATTTTGTCTTTACCATTTGTGAATGAAGGATATTTGTGTATATCTTCCTTTTGTTTCATGTAATAATGCCATAATTTATCCAAGCTGAGACAACATCTATTGAAAAATATACATTTATTTTGCAAAATTTTTAGTTTCCATGGATTCTTCTTTAGTTTACTTTTATTTTTTGAGATTATAATATAATTGCATCATTCTCTCCTTGCAATTTCTTCTTTTCTGCCTTTCTCTCTTTTGAATCCACAGCTACTTTTTTCAAATTGTGTGTGTGTTTCTAAGTATATAATACAACTTGCTCTAATACTTATGTCTTCTTCCACACTACACCTTAAATTGCTTTGTTTGAACAACACTGAAGAAACTGCATGTTTCTGTGTATGCCTACCAGCATATCTACATATATACATATTTAAATTTGATATAATTTTATATGATATCCTCCCTTCAGGACTTGCATTCTGTGCATTAGAATTACATTCCCTATCATTACTAATATGCATTTTCAACTTTAAAAATGAATAGTCTGAAGGCTGTTTCTATATCCTTGGGTTGTCTAATTCTGTATTCCTTAGTCAAATTTGTTTGCTATTTATATGACAGGATCTACCTCGTGCATAAAGAAGATTTCCACTGTCTCTTATTATATTAAAACTTTATGCACATTTCAGGCTTTACCCTTTGTAGACTTCCTTATATCAGTAAAGGATAATCTTTTCTCTGATGGCATATATCCTAATCAGATACGAGATGACAGGTAGATAGGCAGACAGGTAGATAGAGAGACAGATAAATAAATAGATGGTACAAAGAGATATGGACAAAAAGTAGATGGTAATAGATAGATGAATAGAAGATAGATAGATGAGAGATCTATAGTGATAGAAAGAATGAGAGAGAGATAAGGACAGACAGACAAATTTTGATAACCATTCCTATGTAATGATATTTAAGGAACCTGTGAGAGAATGTATGTTCTTAGCTATTGAGTAGACAGATATAGCACTTTAGAATTAACACAAGCCTTAGAAGCATCTACATTGCTCTCTCTTATTTTTTTGTTTGCTTACATAAACAGATTCAGCATGGGTAATCAATGAATTAATGAATGTATTAAATACCTGTGATTGAATACCAATATTTAACTTCTGAGTTTACAGTTTATTCCACAAAACTTTAATGCCAAAAATCTTAAAGAAGCAAAATACATTTCAATACTCATAAAATATAAGACTCAGAAAGATCAGAGTTAAAATAATATTTGCAGTTAAGCCAAATGGGAGACTAACGCAGCAATACCTTGCAGTGTGGACTGGTTATTGCATTCAGATTTCAGTCAGTAACGGAATCAGATCAGGAGGTACCTCCTGTGGCGTGTCATTTAAACATGTGATGAGCAAATTAATAAAATATAAACATTCTCTTCTTTTTTATCTGATATGTAACTTAATTGAGAATTAAAATCCATCTTCAAGTCCAATTCTTAATTCTTATTTATTTATATATTTACAGTCTTAGTGTATACAAAGTACACTTTTGTATGAGAGTAATACAAAATACAAAAAGCAATGTATTCAATCATTTATGTGATACATGTGTATCACATGAAGCTCAGTGGTAGGAAGACATGCCAGGTACAATGGATGTTTATTTCTATAAAGGATGCCTCACCAGCTAATTGTTTCAATTTTGTTCATGTCATCAGCACACTGACTGGTAGCCAGATCATGAAACAGTGCTTTCCTAAACATCCAATACACAGATCCAATTTTAGCTGGGATATCAATCTATACTGGTTCCGGGATATCTTGGGAAATTCTCCAGCGTTTCCCAAAGTTTGGTTATCAAGAATAGAATAACCTATTTGAAAACTCATCAATTCTGGGACTGAGGAGGTGGATAAGTCATTAAGAGCATTGACCATTGATCCAGAGAACTCAGGTTCAATTTTCAACACTCAAATGGAAGCTTATACCTGTCTATATCTCCAGTTCCAAGGGCCCAGCCCCCTTCTTCTAGCCTTGGAGAACATTGCATGCACACACAAAATACCCATACACAGAAGAAAAAGAATCTTTAAGGACCTTGCGTGGAGAGGATCTGTTCAGAGGAAACCCATAGGCTGTTCAGATTACAAGTGGGTTCCCTAGGGAGTAAGGGGAACAGGGACTGTCTCTGACATGAACTCAGTGGCTTGCTGTTGATCACCTCCCACTGAGGAGGGACATCCTTACCAGGCCACAGAGGAGGACAATGCAGTCAGTCTTGATGAGACCTGATAGGCTAGGGCCAGATGGAAGGGGGGAGGACCTCCCCTATCAGTGGACTAGGGAAAGGGCATAGGGAGAAAAGACGAGGTATGGGTGGGAATGGGCGGAGAAGAGGGGGGAGGCTGAAGCAAGATACAAAGTGAATAAACTGTGAATAATTAATTAATTAATTAATTAAAAGAGATACATTCTAAAGAGTTATCTGAATGGATATATGTTTCAGAGCATGAAAAGTTAAAGAATAGTGCATTTCAGCATCCTGAAAGTACTAGTGCATTACTGTGATTAACTTGTGTTTAAGATACAACTTATTATAGCCGTATTCTAACATTTTCCTAACATAGCTTCCATCTTTTAGCTATGGAACTGAAAATAATATTTGGGATTAAATTCTTCTGAAACACTTAAATTGAGATGTAAGTAATATTTGCTACTACAGAGTTAGTGTTCTCTTTTATAAACAATGGAGGCTCAAGAGTTTAATAATGTTACTTGAAGATATTTAGATGGCTTGGACTGTCCCAAACATATTTGCCCGTAGAAGCATTTTTCCTTATTCATTTTATAGGATCTTCCTGCCTAATTGACAATAATATAATCCATTGCCTGTATCTAAGAATATCCCAATTCTTCTACCTATTCTATATAGTATTCCTTATTGTTTCCCTAAAATATTTTAATATAGCCTGGTTTTCAAATTCTCAGAAGCAATTATCAAATTCCAGAGAGGAAAAAATATACTAAAAGACTTTCGATTTTTTTTGGCAAAAATATATGTTTGGATGGACTCGTGGGGTTAGTTAAATCAATTGGTAAACAGCTGGCCTTGCAAACATGAAGACCTGCGTTTGATCCCCAGAACCTACATAAGGGTCCACATGTGAGATTATGTTTACGATCCCAATTCTAGAGATACAGAGGTCAGCATATCCCTGGGCCTCAATGGCCATCCATTCCAGCCTAATTGGTGAACTCCTGAATGACTAAAGTTCCCACCTCAAAAACAAATAAGTCGATGGTGCTAGAGGAACAAAATCCAAACTTATTTACCCACAGGCAAAGCCATGCACACACGCTCAAACACACACACACACTAGTACACACCATGCAGGTAGATTGTATGATAGAAGTTATGAGAGTAAAAAAAGAAAATCTATATACCTAGGAGTGGTATAGCTGGGTCTTGAGGAAGCTCTATTCCTAATTGTCTGAGAAAGTGCTAGATTGATTTCCAAGGGGAGAAAAAAAAATCTAGTAAACAGAAACATAATTTAAGCAGAGCTGAACTTCTCAGTACGGGTGATTCATGTGAAATCCAGGGCTATTCAACTGGGTGGCTACCTTGAAATATACAGCCCTTCTTACAGCTTTGAAGGAAGACTGGTATGGAAACAGTGGTGTTCATCAAGAGACAAATTTGCACTGTTAGAAATTTCTTGTTATAACTAACAAAAAGGAAACAGGTAACATTCAAAATGGGAATGAAAACATATGTTTTTCTAATTACCTTTATTTTAAGTGCATTAATATTTTGCCTGCATATATGTGTTTATGTGAGAGAGTCAGATCTTGGATTACAGACAATTGTGAGCTGCCATGTGAGTGTTGGTATGTGAACTCGGGTCCTCTGTGTCAGTGTCCTTTACCACTGAACCATCTCTCTACCTTCATGGAAAATGTGTTTATTTTCCCACTTTTCCTGCAATTATATTTTTAAAAGCATAAAAGATCCCAAAATATAACATTAAAGTAAAGCATAAGTAGGAAGACCTCCAACATTTCTCCTGGTGGGGCTGGTGGATAAAAAAAATGGAATGACTCATGCTACTACTGAAGTGGGTTTCCAAGTTTGATGTTGATAATGGAATCCTGAAACAGTAATCCACAACTTTACCTTTTTTTTTTTTGGGGGGGGGAGCAGGTGATTGGTAGGAATAGCTCAGGATAGAAAGCAAAGTCTGCGAAATGATGCATCCCTGACATTTCTGCCCTTATGACACTATTAGGAGGCAGTATATTTAGTACACTTAGTTTGTTCTAGAGTATTGTCTCTTTTGTGCCTTAATTCTGGAGTGGGGTAAAAGATACTCTTTTTTAATTAATTTATTTTTTATAAATTACAATTTCTTCAATTTGTATCCCCTTCCCCTCCAAATCCTCCCTCTTCTCCCATACCCCCCTCAGTCCACTAATAGGGGCGTTCCTCCTCCTCTTCCATCTGACCTTAGCCTATCAAGTCTCATCAGGACTGGCTGAATTATCTTCTTCTGTGGCCTGGTAAGGCTGCTCCTCCCTCAGGGGGAGGTGATCAAAGAGTCAGCCACTGAGTTTATGTCAGAGACGATCCTTGTTCCCCTTACTAGGGAACCCACTTAGACACTGAGCTGCTATGGGCTACATCTGAAGAGGGAGAAAACAGGGAACAGGATAGGAGCCTAGCACAGAGGGCCTTTGAAAGACTCTACCCAGTCGGGTGTCAAAGCAGATGTTGAGACTCATAACCAAACTTTGGGCAGAGTGCAGGGAATCTTATGAAAGAAGGGGGTAATAGAAAGACCTGGAGGGACAGGAACTCCACAAGAATAACAACAGAACCAAGAAATCTGGGCACAGAAGTGTTTTCTGAGACTGATACTCCAACCACGGACCATGCATGGAGATAACCTAAAAAGATATTCTTGACCCTTGCTCATATGCAGCTCATGGCAGCTCAATATCTAAGTGGTACCTTAGTAAGGGGAACAGGGACTGTCTCTGACATGAACTCAGTGGTGGGCTCTTTAAGTGATCACCTCCCCTGGGGCAGGGGAAAGAAGCCTTGCCAGGCCACAGAGGAGGACAATGCAGTCAGTCCTGATCAGACCTGACAAGCTAGGGTCAGATGGAAGGGGAGGAGGACCTCCCCTATCAGTGGACTTGGAGAGGGAAATGGGAGGAGATGAGGGAGGGAGGATGGCATTGGGAGTGTATGAAGGAAGGGGTCACAGCTGGGATACAAAGTGAGTAAATGCTAATTAATATAAAAAATTAATTAAAAAAGAACAATTGGGAAAATGTGAGCTTACATTTAGATCTGCTAAATTAAGTGTTACCTGGAATCATGTCATGAAGAACAATGATTTATTTACATCAAAAACCTGAGTCACTTCAGAGGCCTAGAGCCTGTTGAATGAATGGAAAGGAGAGAGCTCTTGAAAAATATCCTTTGCATTACTAGATGCCGACTGTAAACACATACAAAGTAACCCCCAGTCATTCTCCAGGAAGCCACAATTGTGGATATGAAAATACTTTTGAACATTTTGCTAATGATTAGACATCAATTCTGTAGTCACATTAAACCCTGTAACCTAAATAACCATGAAGGCAATTAGTTCAAGTAAAGATTTGTGACAGTAAATATTAACAAATTTGCCTTGAGTCTATCTTACAGTGTGTTAAATAAGTATGCAAAACAATTAAGATTAACAAATCTGAATATAACACTAAACTATGTATCCATTCTAGTGTCTGTGGCTCCCTGCCTTACATCTACATCTAGATGAGAAGGCCAAAGGAAACTTTTTCTAAAAGTGCAAATTAAATACAAACTGTATCTCTGAAATAATCATACAATCAGCACCACCCATCTTTTGTGTTTAATTAAAATACTCATTCAAATCATTTTTCGGTTTATTTGTAAGAAAAGATGGTTCAGTTAAAAAAAAAACAGTCTTGAAGAGTAATGGTAGGTTTTCAAAATTTTAGCACTGGTAACTTCATTGTTCACATTGTGTGACTGTGTGTCTGTGTAAAATATATGTGGTAAAGTCTAGAATTAAAAAAAAACAGTCATCCACAGCTGGGATAGAAAGTGAATAAATTGTAATAAATAATAATAATAATAACAATAATAATAATAAATTAATTAAAATTTAAAAATCTGGACTATCTAAAAAAAAGAAAGAAAAAAATAGTCACAAAGTGATAGTTATTTACTCAAAAATTGCTCTCCAAATATTTTGAATTTTTAAATCTTCTGAGTCTCTTATGCTTTGTGTCTTTCTTCTCTTCAGCTAAGTATAGATTTGTCATTTAGATAAATGTTAGATATTCTGTTTTTGTTTTTTTTTTCCTCATAGCACAATGTGCACACCTCTAAACTGGCTACTTAAGCCAAGAGTAATTGAACTGATTAGTTTCACAACAATATTGTCCTATAGCTCAGATAAATAAATGTTACTTAATACGCTTTATAAAAATATAATTACAATCAAGAGAAAAAGAAAAGATACTGAAAGCCAATATTTAAAAGTTAATTGTCATTATAATTTCATTACTCCCATGATAATCAGCTGCAGAATATCTGAATCAAAGATGCTTCAGCCTTTCTTTCTGTTTACCTGATCATGTCTATAACAGCTGCTTCTCAGAAAGCTAATAGACATGATGGTATGTGTGAGTCACAAACATGGAGCTCACAGATCATGACGTCTGGCAAGGCTCCAGGAGAGCTCAGGTCAGAAGCATTGAGCAGACTTATTATAAGAATGCTCAGAAGGGATGCTGTAGATTTTCTTCTAATCCCGTCATTCCCAACTTCCTGTTTAAATGAAATTGTAAGGATAGTCCTATGAGGGTTGATAAATGCCACTTCAATGAAGGTAGAAAGTGACGGATGAGGAGAAAGGGCTTTGCTAGTGGAGAGGAAACAAAAAACAAGAGTTAGAAAAAGTTGCAACTTCATACTCTGTCCTTGAGTTAAAGGAAAGTCAAAGAAAAGGTCGACTTCTGAGGCTGGCTTCGCACAAAATAGTAGCAGTAATAATAGTAAAAACAAAAGTTGAAAGCATTACAACATTAAAATAGTCAATAATGACTAGGGTAAGAGTTTGCAAAACCAAACCCCAAAAGGTATAGTCTTGGCATTTGACATATTTTTCTCACTATCGCCATTTTCTCCTAGTGGGTGAATAACCACACTTTTGCACTCTTTTGTAGATATCACCACCATCCATATCCAAGACTCTTACAACACCCTGAGACTCTGGGTGCTACCACGCTATCTCTATTTTTCCCATTTGTATTAACTGTCATTTGGCTTGTCCACTTATTTACCCTCTAGGTCTCTTATGTAACTTAATCTGATGATGTGTTGAGAAGGATGCGTGAAGGATACAAACTCAGGAAGAGAAGATGAAGATGCTTTGCAGGAAAGATGAGGATAGAGGAGGGATCATGAGAAGCTGTGTTTTGTGATTTGACTTTTAACCTTTTACTACTCTAAACTTAATTCTGAGTCTGAGAGACTATGCTTCCTTTTGCTTCTCTTCTCTGGACTCTTTTACCTCACTGAACAACAACATGTGCTCAGTGATCTGACTTTCTACTTTCTAATTTGTTTTTCTTTCTTTCTTTCTTTCTTTCTTTCTTTCTTTCTTTCTTTCTTTCTTTCTTTCTTTCTTTCTTAAGAATGTTGCATAGTATTTCAAAGCTAGCAAGTTAAGCACTCTCTGTTATCCTGTCCTACACGCATGTTACTTTGCTTTACAGGCTGTATTTTGTTGTCAATCAAAAAAGTAATCTGAAATGAAGCACAGGTACAGGAGGATTAACATTTCTCATTTCAGTTTCAGGCATACTGTAAAGAAGTTGAACCTACAGAGCATTGAAAGAACAGTTGGAATGAGCCTGTGAACAAACAGTGCTAAAAAATCATTCTGTATGATAATTTCTGGTGTGACTATGGCACAGGAGAAGACTACAAACAGCAATAAAGAATATTTCATAAGACCTAAAGACAAGCTTTTGATTGCTTCACTATAAATAAATAAAAAATCTGAGAAGACATAATTTTCCAACATGATTTTTTAACATTACCCAATGTATACACATAGCAAAATATCACAGTACTTCATAAATATGAATATATTCTTTCTTTCTTCTTAAATTTTTGAACAAATTTCAATGTACTGTGCTGGTTAACTTTACTATGTAGATGAAAACAGCCTCAACTTCAGAGATCTGCCTGTCTCTGCCTCCCTGCCTCTGCCTGTCTCTGCACGCAACTAGAAAAAGAAGAATATACTTCAAAATAACTCAGAAAAGAAAAGTACAGATGAGAAAGAACCAATGGAATAGAAAAGAGAATCATCACAAAGAGGAACAGAAAGTGAATACAGACTCAGGAAAGATTTACCAATTATCAATAGCAAATACTACAAAAGAAACCTTATTGTTTATCTTCCATCATTCATTGAAATATTAATTAAATAGTTTCAAAATGTTATTTTAAAAACCTATAGAGGAAAATAGAGGTAAAAGTTACTTTGCCAAACCAAACTTCCAATGCTCTCAAGGGAAATCATAATAGTAGTGTGAAGTGCAGTTTTCAAGGATTAGGAAGTGAGGATTTTTCTAGCTTAGTTGATGACATTATTGTAATCAAACATATAAAAGATATTATAAGAAAGAAAATTGCAAGACCAAGACATCATTAGCACATTAAGAATAACATGAATTTTATAGCCTAGCAATACAAACATAAGTGGAATAATCTATAATTGTTATAATTTATAATAATTTCAAAATGCTTATAAATCTGAGGCCATAGGCTGATTGAATATTTTACTAAAACATTTTTAAAAAAGAAGTCCAGTGTTTATAAGATATGGGAAATTGATTGCTAAGATTCTATATCAATTCAGTTGAGGAATGATGAATCAGTCATTAATGGCTAGGCTCACAACCAAAAATATAAGGATTTTAAAGAAAATTAATTTTTTAGCATGATAAAAGGGTAAGAATAAGATCCTGACAAAATATATTATATTAACTAGTGAAATATTGAGAATTTTCATTTGGATGTGGAAAAGAAAATAGGAAATGTCACTTTTCATTATCTCTACTCAACATGACAGCAGAGATTCTAAACAGTAAAATAAGGCAATTAAAAAATAAGCGGACTGTGAACTAAAAAAAAAAAAATGCCATCTTCTGAAAATAATAACTGAAGGCTGAAAAAATCCAAGTAAAGTAACCAACAAACCTGGTAAGTTTGGACACAAAATCAACACAAAAGTCAAATGAACATCTATCTGTGCCATCAAGAGTTGATAAACACAACTGAGAAAGCAGAACTGCAAATCAGTATGCCAGAAAGAAATTATCCAAAGTTTGGCAACTTAATCTCAAGCCTATTCGTACTTGATATTTTTATATTCTTTTTTAAAGTAATTATTTATTATTTGTACAATATTCTACCTGCATGTGTACCTGCATGCCAGAAGAGGATACCAGATCTCATTATAGATGGTTATGAGGCACCATGTAATTGCTGAGACTTGAACTTAGTACCTTTGGAAAAATAGCAAGTCTCAGAGCCATAGTTCTTGCCCCATATTTTATATTCTTCATAGTGATTTTTGAGTGACAAAACTTCTAACATGTCCAGTTATTTTTTAGAGCTTTTAAATATTTGTCTTTGAAATGTGCTTAATCTTGAGGATATAACATTATTGTTTTTATCCCAACAATTAGAAGGTGTTGCCACTTTAAGCTTCAATTCCCTTGCACAGTTTCATATGATGAATATTAGAAATTTGAGTTAATCTTTCCACTTAGATAAGTAGTTGCTTTGTACTATTTATTAGAGACCATCACATCCCTGTATAGTTGTAGAATGTAATTTCTATTAGATATTAAATTGTTGAAAGATAAGAAAGCATGCTTATTAGCTGAGTGCAATGGTGTATGCCTGTAATCCCAACCCTTGGGGAGGCAGAGCCAAGCAGACCTCTGTAAGTTCAATGCTAGCCTGCTCTACAAAGAGAGTCCAGGGCAGCCAAGGTTATCCAGAGAAACCCTCTTTCTAGGTGGGACAAGGGGGAGAAAGAAAGTCCATTTCTATTCCCTCTCATGAGGTCATGTTTTATTTCTGATCAGCACAACAACAACTTAAATATCACAGTATTAAAGCAAAACTTCATATTTTGAAAGCAAAATTTCCCACAAATCTTTAGGAGTAATTTTTGGATATTTATTCTTCTTTACAAAAAGTAATAACTCATTTTGGTTTCATTATCAAAATATTGATGCAATTCTATATGATTTTGACTCTAACCTATAAAGAAAATGATAAAACATATTTATGAATTTTATTATTAACATAGATAAATATAATTTCCTCCTTTAATAATTTATAATTTTAAAAAGTTAAAGTTTTATCTTTATACTATTTAGCTAAATATAAAAGATGAACTAAAATTTCTGAAAGAAATGTGAAGATGAAGATTTTGTTTGATTTTTCAGGCTAGGCAAATATTTCACAGGCATCATAATTTAAATACGACCATCAGGGACAAAAAAAACCAAAATTAATATACTTCAAGAAAGTAAAACTTTTCTATTTTATTGTCACTATTGAAGTAATGGAGAGGATTGAAGACACTTCAGTAGATAAAAACATTTGCTGTGCAGAAAAGAGAATGAGTATGAATCTCCAGCTCTCTAAGTGAAAGATGGACATAGCAGAGGATGAGAATAATACTGTAAACCCAGCACTAAAGATTGCACACAGCTGAATCCAGTTTGCTGTCCATGTAGTATAACCCAAATGGGAATCTTCAGTTTCCCAAAAGACCTTTTCTGAAAATATAAGGTGAAGAGCAGTAGAGGAAGACACCTGGTGTCCCCTTTTGGCTTCCACAGGCAACACACACACACACACACACACACACACACACACACACACACACGGGAAATAATGGAAAGGATTGAATGGGTAAAACAGGAAGGAGGCTCCAACTAAGGACAAATGAAGAGGCCAAAACAGAAAGAGAAGAAAGGAAAGACAACACCAATGATGTTTAACAAACTCTCAAGAAATCGTATTATTTTATATTTACCTAAACAATTAAATTACAGCCCTTGCAAGAAGTAGGTGGCACAGTTCTGATGATTCTGATGAAAACATAAAGTGATTCCTGAGCACACCTGTGTATAAGAATTTGTTGTCTCTTTTTTATTGTCATTTTGATATTTCTGGTGAAATATGAATGCATGCATGAATATGGAAAGAGTATTTTCTCCTCAGGTTCTAAGAATAAGGAAGTCAGAAATGAAAATATTTGTTAAAAGAAATTTAAAAAAATAAGTAAGTGGAAGGAAATATAAAAGACAAATATCAAAGTTGGATTCTTCCTAAGATATGTGGAGCTTTAAGATGAGAACCATATTCTGAACTGTGTCCAAGAATGAACTGGGATCTGTGCTGTAAGGAAGAAGAAAAAAGCATGTTCAGAAAGAAAATTACTAAGCAAAAAAGGAATCTCTGTTATAAACATGCACTGCTGTGTTAGCTCTTAACTAATCACTTACAATTAAGCCCTAAGTTTTAAACTTGACAAATTAACATGATATGTTAAGTTACGCAAATCACTATCCACTGTAATTATTCCTCCTTTGGTAGAAAAAGTGGAGTGTGTTTTGGTACACAAAGTCAAAGCTAGGCCCAGGCTATTGGAGGTGCTGTCAAAAATTGAATCTTCAACTTTCCAGGAATTATGCCAACCATCATATAAAGAAAAAGAAGGAAGATTACTATGTTAACCATTGCCATTATGGCTCAAAAGTGATATGGATCACATACATTTCATACATTATTAAAAATTCAAGTAGGGCTAGTAGTTGTAGTACCTTTCCTGTCACAATATTGTGGGGAAACAAGAGCCTGCATTTTACTGGTGTAATAAGCCCTTTCTGCCATGGAAATTATCTCGATGTGTAATCTGCATGTAATAAGTCTATTTGGGGGGAGAATCTGTACAACCACCTCGCTGACTTCACTTAGGTAGCAAAGGTGTTCTCATCTGCTCTTCCATGTCAAAGACAGTCCTTGGAGTCACAGGACAATAGACTACTACCAATTAATGGGCATTTTAGTTGTGCCATGATTTTTGACTACTATGAAGACTGGACATTCATAAATGATTCTTATGTTTCTTATAATATAGACACATGTGTGTGGTATTATGGGGTCCTTGGCAAAGTGATACTTAAGGTCCTAAGAAGCTTTTATTTTTTAAAAGGATCTATGCTCATGTTTCAAATATTTATGTTGAATTTTCAAACTGTTTTTACCAATATTTAATATTGAAACCACTGTACTATATATTCAATACAATCTCATCTTATAGTAGATTCCTTTTGAATTTCCCTGATAAACAGCCCTATTAAAAATATTTTCATGTATTTATCAGCAACTTATATCTCATCTTTGGTGCAGTATGTATTAACATCTCGGTTATTTTTTTAAAAAAAATATTTATTTATTTACTGTACATCCTAATTACAGCCTCATCCCTGCTATCCTCCCAGTCCCACGTCTTCCCCCTTTTCCCCAACCCCTTCTCCTCAGAAAAGGAGAGACCCTACCCCCACCCCAATTAACTCCAGCACCTCAGTTGCATCAGGACTAAGCACATCCTCTTCCAGTGAGGCTAAAAAAAGCAACCTAAACAATTGTCTAGCTATATTTTAGGTAATTGGACTGGAGAATTCGATACTATGATGGAAGCTGAGAATGGCCATTGTCACAGTAAATTCTACCAGAGTGGAC
>REGO01000384.1:1547973-1563420 GCA_010120015.1 Rhombomys opimus | reverse complement strand
AAAAAAAAAGCAACCTAGCAAGAGAAACGTTCTCAAAAAGCAGGCAACAGAGTCTGTGTCAGTGACAGCCTCTGCTGCACTTGCTAGAGGACCCACATGAGACCAAGCTTCCTATCACCTACACTGTGCAGGGGACAAAGGTCCAGTCCAGGCTTGTTCTTTAGTTGGTGTTTCAGCCTTTGCGAGCTTTCATAAGCCCAGGTTAGTTGACCCTGTTGTTCTTCTTGTGGAGATTTTGTCCCCTTCAGGTGCCTCTATCTTTCCCCCAAATCTTTCACAAAACTCCCTGAGGTCTGCCTACTGTTTGGCTGTGGCTCTCAGCAGCTCTTTCAATCTGCTGCTGGATGGAGCCTCTCAGAGGACAGTTATGCCAGGTTCCCATTTGCAAGCATAACAGAGTATCATTAATAGTGCCAGGGGTTGGCTTTCTCCCACAGGATGGGCCTCAAGTAGGACTAGTTATAGTCATGAGGGAAATGCAAATCAAAACAACTCTGATATTCCATCTTGGAATGGCTAAGATCAAAATTTTAAGTGACAGCACATGCTGGCAAAGATGTAGAGCAAGGGTAACGCTCTTTTATTGCTGGGGGGAGTGCAAACTTGTACACCCACGTTTGCTATGCATGTCATAGCATTCGTAATAGCCAGAAACTGGAAACAATCCAGATGTCCTTCAGCCAAAGAATGGATAAAGCAAATGTGCCACACTTACACAATGGAATACTACTCAGCAATTAAAAACAAGGAAATCATATTTGCAGGCAAATGGACAGAATTTGAAAAGATCATCCTGAGTGAGGTAACAGAGACCTATCAAGACACACATGGTATGTACTCATTTATAAGTGAATATTAGTCGTATAATATAGGATAAAGCATGCTACAGTCCATAGAACCAAAGAAGCTAAGTAACAGAGAAGGCCCAAAGGAGGATGCTTGAATCTCCTCATAAGAGAAAATAGAATATTCTTAAGAAGTGGTTGAAGAGAGGCAACTGGGTTGGAGAGAGGTAGGGAAGAAGGGTTGGGATCAGGTGTGAGGAGAGCAAAGGTGGGAGTTGAGAGAGCTGGGAGACAGAAGGGAAACTGAGGAGGGGGAATATCTGGGACAAGCTGGAGCCCTGCAAGAGGGTAGGCTCCTGGGAGGATATGGGGGTGACTCTAGCTGAGAATTGAGCTGTGGAAGACATGGAGACTTAATTGATCACCTCCTAACCAGGCAAGACTTCCCGCGATGGGAGAGGGATATCAACACAGCCACAAAACCTTCGACCCAAAGTTTACCCTGCCAACAAAATGTTTAGGGATGAAGATGAAGCAGATGGAATGGCCAACCAGTAACTGGCTCAACTTGCCACTCAGTTTTCTTCCTGTCCTCTCTTTTAGTTATAAAGATGCTTTGTATATTCTAGATAGTTCTATCAAATATCAAATAGCTTTATCAAATATGTACTTGGGGTATAGGCTAATATAGTATTTATTTACTTATTTATTTATTCATTTATTTTTTGGTTTTATTATTTATTTGTTTGTTTTCAAGAGTGCAGTGGATTATTTTCATATATATATATATATATATATATATATATACAATTATATCACTTAATTTCTCCCCATTACTCCCTCTAATTCCTCTTATGTCCAATCCCATCAATCCAACTTTCACTCTTCTCAAATAGATAGGGAGTCTAATGGAAGAGGGAGAATATAAAAGGACCCAGTGGGTACAGGAGCTTTCACATGGAGGCCAATGAAGCCAAAAACAATCTAGACGCTCCTCAACAGAACAATGAATAAAGAAAATATGGTAGGTTTACACTTTGGAGTATAACTCAGCCATTAAAAAATAATAAATGGCATTATGAAATTTGCAGTTAAATGGTTAGAACTAGAAAAACAATATCATGAAAGAGGCACCCCAGACTTAGAAAGGCAGAAATGATATGCATTCACTTGTATGTTAGCTGCTAAGTCAATGATATCAAGCTACAATCCACAGAACCACCAAAAAAAGACTAGAGAAAACATATAGATATCATTACAAAAGGGAAACAGAATAGACACATTGGATGGATGAGGCAGTGCCAAAAAATGGAAGATCAAGTGAGGAAGAGGAAGAGGAGATTGCTGTGGTAGGAAATCCAAAAAAAGGACCATAGGGTAGATATTATGGAACTCCAGAACAGTATAAACTTCCTAAAATGTATACATATATGAAGGTAATCTCAAGCAAATTACCAAATAATGGGAGAGACAGAATTGCAACTGGCCATCTCTTGTCACCAAATGAAGCTCCAGTACTGAGATTGTTGGTCAAAGAGGCCCCACTGGAATCCCCAAACAACCCAGGCTGTTCCTTGGTTGGTTGTTATTATTATTATTATTATTATTATTATTATTATGCATTTTCTTATTTAAAACAGTCTATAAATGTAAAAATATTTTGTTATCAAGCTGACTCTGACCTCATAGAATGAGTTTGGTAATGTTCTTTCTGTTTCTATGTTGTGAAATTGTTTAAAGAGTATTGGAGTTGGCTTGTCTTTGAATGACTGGGAGAAGAAAACTGGAAGTTCTGAATATGGATATCCTGGACCTGCAAGCACATGCTTTTTGTGCTGCTTATTTTCATGGTGTTTTTTTTTTTTTCTCCTCACCGTAGAAAACTGTTTTAGAGTGAGAGAACCCTGCTGAGTTCTGAGAGTCAGTCTATGGAATTACTTAGCTCCAGTGGTCTTGGCAAAAGTAGAGCCTCCGTAGATTTAGATTATACCATCAAAAGTAAAAGGAAATCGTGCATTTAGTAAGATTTCTGTGTTTTCTCAACTCGGACATAAGAAACTTTAAAAATTAAGAAATCTGTTCAGACTTTC
Source organism: Rhombomys opimus (assembly GCA_010120015.1). NCBI lineage: Eukaryota > Metazoa > Chordata > Mammalia > Rodentia > Muridae > Rhombomys > Rhombomys opimus. Next base: position 1,560,545 of record REGO01000384.1, on the reverse strand, counting down.
TGCACGTCTCTGTACCGTAACATGCACACAGCTTTACTCCTATAAATAAGACTGAGACATACTTGGCAGGTATCACCCAGCTTTAGAATCAAAGATTTACAAGGGGAACCATGTTTAGCTATATTTATACTGAAACATAAAGACAAAGTGGTAAAATCATTACATAATTATCTCAAAATTCAAACTTAATTTTCTTTGTTTAAATGATTTTGGTAATCACCACATTTTATTACAATGTTAAAATAATCACAGTTGATATTTCAGAGATGAAAAGAGCAGAGTCAGAAAGCTCGATTTACAAGTTACTGTATGTGGAAACAGGCTTGGAACATTTGTAAGACAAGGACAGCATCACAGATAAAGGTATTATCACAGAGAAGAGTTCTAGCTCACTCTAACATGTGAGCAGGGGATTTTGAGTCATACTGGATTCTCGCTTCAAGATGTATGCAGAAGCCCAGTTCCACCACAAATTTATGGGAGACAGGAGCTAGAGACGCACTGTCCTACTTCATGTGAGGTCAGTCACCCATTTTGTGAAGAATGCCAACAGATAACGCATTTCCATTTAGGATATTGGAACATTTCACATAGAAATCAAGGAAGAAAAGCCTTGCAAAAATGTAAAGTAGAGACCAACAACTGAAAAAAAATTTTTCCTAGTGATACTTTGGGTTGGCAGGTCTAAGCTCAGTAGAACCTAATACTGGTTGTTCTATCTTTCCAGATTTCTTTGTTAAGAAATATGGTTTTAGGCATTTTTAGTAACTAATGTAAAAGGCCTACATGCAAGAATATATACATAGCCAGGGAGCAACTTGGATTCTGTTAGGGATGAAAAAAAAAAAAAGCAAGAAATTAATAAAGAACTATTTGATGGTTAGTTTTTGTCAACTAGATACTGGGGAAGATGGGAATGTCAGTTGAGGAATTTCCCTCAACAAATTGACAGACGAGGTCTTTCCCAGGGTGGGAAATGCCACACTTGGGGAGGTAGTCATGGTTATATAAAATAGCTGAATATCAGCCTGGCAGCAAGCCAGTAAAAAAGCATTCCTCCATGATACTTGCATTCGTTTCTGCTTCTAGGTTTCTGACTTGAGTTCTAGCTTTGGTTTCATTTGATGATAGGCTTTACCTGGAAAAATGAAATAAACCCTTTCCTCGTCAAGTAGGTTTGGTCAATATTTTATTCCAGCAATGTGAACTTGCACTTACCCTTACCATCAGTTTTAGAAGCTTGAAACACATGCTTCAGTATTGCAAGTATAATTGCAGAGATTATACCATAGCAAAATCTGCTGAAATACAAAATCAGGAACCTTTTCTAGAGGAAGAATATCAATCAAACAGAAGCTGAGTCCTAGCAAAGACCATGTGAAACTTTCTGTTAGGAGGACAAGTGTTCCCAGGATCAGAAAAACAAACAAAAAAAAAAAACAAGTAAGAATGGAAGAAAGAAGTTGTAAGTTGGAAAATGATATTCTTCATAAGTTCAATAAGTGTGACAGTAACAGGAGGTATGATGAAGTAATATAAGTAGACATATTTCAAAAGCAGAGCCAGCATCATCAAAGCTATTATTTAATTAGATGACTTTGGAGCTAAGGACTTCATGGTTTTAAAAGTTTATTTTTCATTAATTGATAATAGAGACATTTTAAAGCAAGAGTCTTAGAAAACAGGAGTAATTTTTTCTGTTTTTATTTTTATTTGTTTTTTTTAGTTATTATCGTTTATTAAAATGTATTCAATTTGTTTCCCAGATATATCCCCTTCCCCCATTTCTTCTCAATTGTACCCTCCCTCTTCTCCTCCTATGCCCCTCCCCTAGTCCACTGATAGGTGAGGTATTTCTCTACTTCTATTTGACCCTAGCCTATCATGTCTCATCAGGACTGGTTGCATTGTCTTCCTCTGTGGTCTGGCAAGGCTGCACCCTACTCCCTCACTGAGGGGGAGGTGATCAAAAAGCCTGTCCCTGAGTTCATGCCAGAGAAAGCTCCTGCTCCCCTTATTAGGTTAATATAAGTACTTGCTATTATGTCTAGATGAATAATATAAAGCTATATAGTTAAACTATATAGTTAAATAAGAAGATTTAAATATATAAAGCTATATAGTTAAATAAGAAGATTCAGGAATGGAAATACAGATGGGAATAATTGGTATTCTGTTTGTAAACAGACAAAACAAGTATTCATCAACACTGGTTAACATCATAAACTATTAAGGAAATGTATTAGGAAAGGAAAACATCTACAAAAGTTATATGGGGCATTCAACAATAAGACATTGGGAGCAAAGAAAGCCTAATAAAGATGGCTCAGAAAAAGAGCCCAGGGCCATAGAAAGACATTCAAGAGATGATGGGTTTCTTTAAATCCAGACTAAAAATCTTGTGAAGAAGACATTAAAAAAAAAAAAGAAAAAGAAATCAACTTCTTCCTATGTTACTGATAGATAAAGAATGTGAGAATTAGAACTTTTCTTGGGTTAACACATAAGAATTCAGTGGTACACTTATAATACTATTGGTATTTTGATAGCAAAAGTTGGTTGGTATGGATTTACAGAAGCCTAAGAGAGGGGAGTTTAGCTCAATAAGTGTAGAAATCAGTAATGTAGTTGGGCTAAGTGAGGAAGCAAAGATCTGGTGTGCTACAGAAGTTGGAGTTACATGGTCTTCGCCTTTTCAAAAGCGAGAAAGATCAGCATGGTGGAAGGCCGAGGGAATGATAGAAGGTTCAACAAAGAAAGGTCTGTGACTTAAGAGAGGTATTTGTTCCAAACAGGGGTACAGGCCATTATAGTTAATTATATATCTAGTTTATACCTCATTATAGTAGGAGAATAGTCAGATGAAGGGGTATATTAGACTCTACAGGGCTTCTCTTTCTTGGCTAGTTCCCAAATAATTAAGACAGAGACCTCTTGGATTTATAAAAGCTTTAAGGCTCAGTAACTAGGCAGGTCTCAACCCTCCGATCTATTTTGCTGCTTCCCAGCTACAAACCCCATGTTGCTTGCCTTAATTGTTCCTCTCTGGCCTGCTTCTGTTTTATCACCCATCCCTCGTGGCAACATGCTCATGGTCTATACTGTCCCATGGTGACTTCCTTCTCTCTGCTTCGTTTCTTCCTGCTCCATCTTTCGCTTCCCCTCTCTCCCCACCTTGTGGTCCTTCTCAGAGCCCAAGCTCTAGAATTTAAGCACTTCTTTTCTTCCAAGTCACAACAACTTTATTAACCAATCAACTTCAAAATAGGTAGAGTAAGGTTTACACAACAAAAACCCGTGTATGTGAGGATGCCAGATCTTGGGGGCCAGTAATTAACATGAGAATATGTAGCACCAGACCAAACCCCAACAGTTTTGTACTGGTGTCTTCTCAAGAGATTTACTGGAGTTACTGGGGAGAAAACAAAAAGGAACAAAGATAACCTAGGATCTGAATTTTATTTCTATTGTTTTGTAACAAATGTGTCCTTCACTAATCTCCAAAGAGATTAGTGATCACTAATCTCAAAGAGTTGAGACAGGTAAGCAATATTTCTACAGCATTTTTCATACCTATTTTAGTTTCTTCAATTTAATCATTTAATTTTTCAAATCATTATTTCACACAGTACTTGAGAAATTCGAAATTGTATCTCACCAATTCATAATTGAATTTGAATTAAAAAAAATGAAGTTCAGAATTCCTCCGGAGCTTAGTGAGAGAATTGGCTCTGTATTTCTTCCAGATGCTGGTAGCCATCAGAAACCTGCCTTGCAGCTACATCTCTCCAAAGCTCATCAATGGACAGTTTGCTTTCTATTCTTCCATGTTTTGTTTCTGATGAGAAGAGTTGCCATTGGATTTAAGTGGCATAATTATAGTCTATAGTGAAGTCATATCAAATCAAGGTCCTTAATTTCATTACACTTTCTAAAGCGTCTTTTCCAAATAAAATATTTATTAGCACTGAGAATTTGATGTAAAAAGTTTTTCTGGAGAGGGACCATTTGATGCATGACAGTCTCAAATATATGTAAAGCTGTCAGACTTCCTTAAACTTCCAAAGTAGCTGTGAAGTTCCTTAGAGGTACCTCAGACATTGGTTTCCTCTGTCTTCCAGTTTTAGCAATTATGAACTTTTTTGGAACTGTTTATGCACTTGCCAATTTTTCTATTGTCTTTTGAGGTAATGTTATCAAGGAGAGCATATGAGAATGGTGCTGTCCCTGCCAAAGGGGTTATTTTATGAGACAACCACGCACTGTTGGCGGCACTGCCCTCCTGCATTCTGTGTCCTCATCACCATTTCCTCTGATGGCTGCTGCCAAAATGCAAAAACTGCCAGGAGGCTCTGAGGCTATAGAGCAGCCAGGATGTGTTTTGTGGTACCTTGTGTGCATGTGTGCCAGGCCTTTACAATGATCGTTTCATGTTCAATATAGTTTCAAAGTACTCACTGCCTCACTGTCGAAACAGCTCTGTGATACAAAATAAATTTATGCACACATGTATCATATCAGTTTGCAAGTAAATTAAGTAATAATCCCTGAATGTCAAAATCTTTTATCTGCATGCAAATATCCTTGACCATTATGTATTTCCATTTGGTTTCTTGAAACAGAATCCAAATGAAGTCCACTCGTTGTATGTAGTTGATAGTTTTATTTCCTTTCCCTTTCTGGTGTCATCACAAGAATGCTTTTCCTGGGGCAACCCAAAAGACCTCCACTGCCTCTGTACAAAGCATGAGAAGAAAACAGAGTAAGATTATCAGAGCCCAGTGTGTGGAAAAAACAAAAACAAAAACAAAAAACCCTTGTCTTTTTGCCAGAACAAAACCACCTCCTTAGCACCCAAGAGGTAACTTCTGTTTTCACCAGCAAGCACCAGAATCAAAACCGTGTATAGGCTTCATTGTGATGGTAGTTACTGTTCTCATCCACTCGCCATGCAAACCTATTCCTTTCCCTTGCACGTTTAAGAGCGGTATTCGTTTCTTTTCTGTTTCTGTGATACATAGACTTCCCGAAAGCAACTTGGAGGGAGATATGATTCATTTTGGCTTATCTCTTCAAAGGATGAGATGCATAACCATGTTTCCTACCAGAAGGAATGGTGGTGGATAAAAGTTTAGGTGACCATTCACTTTCTGTATATTCAAGAGCTCCCAGGTTTACACAACTGAACTAGTGGTGACAGAAAACCTTCCTGAGCTTTGGGCTATTTACATGATGCTGACCACACCAGATACTTCTGTAGACCCTTAACATGACACATGTAGCCTATCTATATACCATTTTCATAGAAGAAGTGATGTACTCTTTGAGAAGAGTTTTGATGCAGCTATACCTCTCTTTGCAAACAGGATCGTGTTTAACCAGGAAACAGTTTTTTTTTCCTAAATTGTGCTGTACATAAATATGCTTAAAATAAACTGCCAGTTGTCAGACACTAGAAGGTTGAACCAACACCAAGTACTGAGACCTGTAGCACTGGATTTACTTCTGGCCTCTTGAAGATCATTACTCTTTCAGCCCTGGTGTTTGCCTAGACCTCAACCCCCTAACGAGCAACAAGTGGGATCAGGCTACATGCCCTCAAAGATAGCCACTAGTGACATAGTTTCTCCAGCAAAAACATGCCTCACAGTAGTGGCAGTGCACGGCTTAGGCTATTCACCTTGTGTTGAACCTCTTAGTAGACATTAAGACAGGGAATACAAACAGGACAAACCTTCAAATACAACCCCTTTGGCCAATTTTATGAATCCCGAACTCACTTTCTGAAAATTCAATAGCACGTACCAGCTGTGCCAGCAGCCAAGGAATGAACATTCAAATCACAAGTCTCTGGGAGGTTACTTCCGATGCAAATCATGACTGTTGGCTTCCTCTAAATTAACCCCCACTTGCAGAGGGTTGCCATCAGGCCTTTGGTCCCTATCACAGAGCCAGATATTGATGTGGAGCTTTCCAAAATATACCCAGACGTTAATTTCTTTTAGATCCATCACGAACCAGTCGTAATGGTTAGGGCAATTGAATGTGATAATTTTCTTTGGCCAGAAAACTTTTCTAGTTAACACTTAGTCAGAATCAGACTCTAGCAGTTACTAAAGCATGTCCAGAGTCTGAAATCTGGGTCCAATTTTCTTGGAATTTTAAAACTCTAGTTGTCCCTGTTATTCCTATGTCTTCAAGCACCCTTGCAAAATTTTTCTTCCATAAAATGCTATGGAAATTGCTGTTACCAAAAATCACCAAACTTAACTGTTCATTTTCATCTTAGTTTGTGTTGAACTATTTTGTAGTCCTTTGTAATGTCGAATCACCCCAATGAATTACATTTCTTTTTCACTTTACAGAAAAAATACTTTCTTCTACCGTAAACACATCTATTATTTTATATATTTTATATTTTGTTTTTTATATCCCAATTGTAGCCCTCTCCCTCATCTCCTCCTGGTCCCACCCTTACTTCCCCTTACCACATTATTCTCCTCCCTTAGTCCACTGAAATGGAAAGTCCTCTGGCCTTACTATCTAACCCTAGCATATCAAGTCTCATCAGGATTGCTTGGATCCTCTTCCTATGTGTGACTGCAAAGTCGCCCCACTAGGGGGAAGTGATCAAAGAACAGGCAACTGAGTTCATGTTAGAGACAGCCCCTGATCCCGTTTCTAGGAGACTCACATGGAGACTGAGCTGCCTGTGAGAAACATCTGAACAAAGTTTCTAGGTCCCTTCCATGCATGGTTGATGCAACAGTCTCTGTAGTCCCCCCTGGCCCCAGCATTTTTGGCTTTGTTGGTCTCCTTGTGGAACTCCTGTCTCTAATGTGTCCTTTTATATCCCACCTTTTCCACAATACTCCCTGCACTCTGCCCAAAGTTTGGCTGAGTCTCTGCATCTGCTTCAATCCCCTGCTGGATGGAGTCTTTCATAGGACATCTATGGTAGGCTCCAGTCCTGTTCCTTCTATTCTCCTGCTTCCAGGGTCTGTCTTGTTTGCCTTCTGAATGAAAGTTAAGCATCCTCTCTAGGGTCCTCCTTGTTGTTTACCTTTGTTAGATCTGTAGATTTTAGTATGTTTATCATAAATTATATGGCTAATATCTACTTATGAGTAAGAATATATCATGAGTGTCTTTCTCCTTCTGGGTTAACTCACTCAGGATTATGTGTTCTTGTCAGAGACAGTCCCTGTTCCCCTTACTAGGACACCCACATGGATAGTGAGCTGCCATGGGCTATATCTATGCAGGGGTTCTGTATTACATTCATGCATGGTCCTTGGATGGAGAATCAGTCTCAGAAAAGACCACTGTGCCCAGATTTCTTGGTTCTGTTGCTCTCCTTTTGGAGTTCCTGTCACCTCCATGTCTATTTCCTTCTTTCATAAGATTCCCTGCACTCAACCCAAGGTTTGGTTATGAGCCTTACTCAGCATCTGCTTTGACACACTGCTGGACAGAATCTTTCAGATAACCTCAGTGGTAGACTCCTGTCCTGTTTCTTCTTTTTTCCCCTCTTCTGATGTCTGTTCATTTGCTTCTCTGAGTGAGGATTAATCATCTTACCAAGGGTCCTCATTCTTGCTTAGCTTCTTTAGGTGTATAGATTTTAGTATGTTTATTGTATATTATATTTCTAATATCCAGTTACAAGTTAGTATAAATCATGTGTGTCTTTCTGCTTCTGGAATACCTCACTCAGGATGATCTTTTCCAGTTCCCACCATTTACCTGCAAATTTCATAATTTCCTTGTTTTTAATTGCTGAGTAATATTCCATTGTGTTAATGTACTACAATTTCTGTATCCATTCCTCAACTGAGGGACATCTGGCTGCTAAGAACACCGTTGAGCAAATGTCTTTGTTGTATACTTGAACATATTTTGGATATATGCCCAGGAGTGGCATAGCTGGATCTTGAGGAAGCACGATTCCTAATTGTCTAAGAAAGCACCAGATTGATTTCCAGAGTGGTTGTACAAGTTTACATTCCCACCAGCAGTGGAGGAGGTTTCCCCTTTCTCTACATCCTCTCCAGCATGTGTTATCACTTGAGTTTTTGATCTTAGCCATTCTGATAGGTGTAAGGTGAAATCTCAAGGTCATTTTGATTTGCATTTGCCTGATGACTAAGGACACTGAGCATTTCTTTAAATGTTTTTCTGCCATTCGATGTTCCTCTATAGAAAAAATTTCTGTTTAGCTCTGTACCCCACTTTTTAATTGGTTTACTTGATTTGTTGCTTTTTAACTTCTTTAGTTTTTTACATATTCTGGATATTAGCTCTCTGTCAGATAAAGGGTTGGTGAAGATTCTTTCCCAGTCTATAGGCTGTCGTTTTGTTTGGATGACAGTGTCCTTTGCTTTACAGAAGCTTTTCAGTTTCATGAGGTCCCATTTATTGATTATTGATCTTAGAGCCTGTGCTGTTGGTGTTCTCTTCAGGAAGTTGTCTCTCACACCAATGAGTTCAAGGCTGTTCTCCACTTTTTCTACTAACAGATTTAGTGTGTCTGGTTTTATATTGAGGTCTTTGCTCCACTTGACTTTAGTTTCGTACAGGGTGTTAAATTGATTCAACTTTAGTAAGTGGAATATATCAAGAAAGTTTTCCATTTCATTTAGATTATCAAATTTTGTGGTGCACGAGTTTTTGAAATAAGACTTAATGATTATTTGGATTTCCTCAGTGTCTGTTGTTATATCACCTTTTCACTTCTGATTTTGTTGATTTTGATAATGTATCTCTGCTTTTTAGTTAATTTGGCCAAGGGTTTTTTTCTTGTTCATTTTCTCAAAGTATCAGCTCTTGGTTTTGTTGATCGTTTGAATTGTTTTCTTTGTTTTAATATATTGATTTCATCCTGAGTTTATTTCCAGCTGTCTTCTCCTCTTGGGTGTGTCTGCTTCTTGTTTTTTCTATCGCTTTCAGGTTTGCTGTTAATTTGCTTGTACAAGATGTCTCCAATGTTATTTTGATGGCACTTAGAGCTGTGTACTTTCCTCTTCGCACTGCTTTCAATGTGTCCCATAGTTTGGGTCTGCTATGCGTTCATTTTCTTTTTTTAATTCTAGGAAGTCTTTACTTTATTTTTGTATTTCTCTTCTGACTCAGCTCTTGTTTAATAGGGCACCTTTAGGAAGCTATTGCTCACATGCTACAAAGTCAAAACTTTTCCCATTCCTTATGTTTTCCTCTTGTTAAGATAACCTGTCAAAGAAAAGGCTTCCACTTACATGCCTTAAATGAAAAAAAAAAAAGTCCTGCTCATGTCTTACATAAAGAAAAAATAAGATTTAGAAAAAGATTTGGTGATCTTCAAAGCACAGCAAGAAGTAAGAGATTCTATAGGCATTGCATCAAGAAGGACATTCCTCCTCCTCCTGCTCTTCTTCCCCCTGCTACTCCTCATCCTCCTTTCTCTTTTCTCTCTTCTCTTTCTCTCTTTGACCTTAATTTTTTTTTCATTTTCTTTCCATGTGTTCGCCTTTTTTTCTTTGCATGTTTCATTTTACCTGCTGTTAGATAATTGTACTTTTCAGGACTTATTTTGTTCACATTTTACTTTAAAAGAACAACAACAAAAAAAAAAACAATTAAAGAAGAAGCTAAAACCTAAAGAACTTGAACTTGTGCTTTTATAAGCAGATGGGATCATTTGATTAATTTTACCAACACAGTACTACCTGGTACACTGACTTCAAGTAAAATATGTTTATTAGGACTATGTATTTAATTTATTTAACATGGATAAAAGATTTTGTTTCTGAAGTCATGGCCTTAATCATAACACAAAATGTTAAATCTCCATTCATATAATGTTCCACACTTGGATGATTTCTTTTTATAGTGTCTAGCATTAGTGGTTTTCTTTCTCAACTTGATGAAAGTAATTTATATTTTTAAGCTAATCACAATTCATTTTTGTTGTTGCTGTTTCAGGAGTGTGTTGCCAATTTCGTCCACAAAGAGGCATAGCTACCACTGTAAAGAAAGGAGAACTATTAGAACCTAGAAGCCATGATAAATGTATTCTACTCCACACACATGTACCCATCCGACTGATTGGCATTAGCATTAGGTTAAAATATTTATTGCACTTATTCAAGATAGATTGCATCAATACAATTTATTATTTAAGAACACGTGGGAACAGTGCCATCACTGAAAATAATGTTGTGCTGCACACTATTCCCGACAATGGTGCTTATGAAGGTGTTAAACTACTTAGTATATAATTTATACGACACAAATTTTAACTGTAAATATTTTAACATCTTTAGGAAAGAAGAATTAAAAGGTGTGACAGCCGTACCAAATGTGGGAGAAGCATGCCCCAAGACATTTCAACAGAAGAGCCTGCCAGAGAAACCATCTTAGAGAGCTGAATTAATCAGACTGTCTCCCTGTGGGTCCCTTCCCACTCCTATTTTAAATGAGGAGGGTAATTTACATCTAAACAGATTCTTTAATATATCCCTTTCACCAGTTAGAAACATAACTTATATCTTCCTACTAACTTTCATGACTATGTAGTCACTTCTGAGAACTTGAAATGCTAGGATTATTGGAAGGCAGCATATTTAATGCATAGGCTCACCATTTGCTTGGTTTTATTATATTTCTGTTAACACTGGTAAAATCTGCATTAATAGTAGTGTTCTATTGGTTTATCATTATGAAAGATGCTGCTTGGATTTCCACTGATCTTTTCCATTACAATTTTGACATCATCCTAAATATTGCTTTCCCATCATCCTGACATCATCGCACAGCCTCCCCAGACTTGTGGTGACATTACTTCACACTGCTTTAACATCACAATCTGGCCTGTGCAGATTTGTATTGACCTCGTTTTGCCATCAATTTGACATTGTAATTTGGTCTCCATGGAAACATGAAACCATTTTGTCATTATAATTTGTCATTATAATGTGGTGTCCATGGGCTTATCAAAATTGTTTTCATATAGCAATTTGACATCACAACACATCTCTGTAGGCTCTCCTTGGAATGTTATGACCATGGTAAATTGGATTCAAATGAGTAGAAATAGAATTATGATAAGGATAAGAAAAGTATCCATTGTATAAATTCAGAAGATATTTTTCAATCTTAAGTATGTGCATAACTTAAGGTATTTTTCATTTCAAATCATTACGGTAGGTAGCTTTTGTGATAAGTATTAAATTTAATGCATTTTACACCTCTAAATTGTTGGGAAAAAATACCTCTAGTTTTCTTGTGGTTAATTTTCATATGTTAGTAACCATCAAAATGCACAAAATGCTACCTCTGTTCATCTCATTCATTTTCTTTTTCACCCAGTCTCTAACACTGAAATCAGGCTTTGCTTCATAGCAGAAAAAAATCTGAGACGCATGAAAATTGAATTAGTGGTGTTGGAGGATGGTGAGGAAGAGAGAAGGAGGAAAGGAACAGAGTCATTATAAGCTGAAGTTCAGCAGCCAAACCCTTTCAGATTCTTGAAGGTATCTGAAAGCTTTATTTCAAACCTCATCAGCATGTTCAGATGCTGCCACACCCTGCTCGCACCACCCACACAACTCAGGAGCAATCATTTCTTATTACTTTGGACTAATCTCTATCCCAAAGCTTGCTCAATTCTTATAATTCCACTGCTCTAATCTGGTGTCAGCATAGGTTCTTTGTAAACAAATTACGGCTTCCTTTCTTAATTTTTTTTTTCATTATAAGAGTATGCACTCACTTATAAGTGGATGCTAGCCATGTAGTACAAGAGAAGCATATTACAAGGCATAGACCCAAAGAAGTTAATTAATATGGAACACCCAAATGAGGATGCAGAAATCTCACTCTGAAGGGGAGATAGAATAGGTAATGGCTGACGAGAGAGAAGATGGGAGGAGAGGGCACGCAGAGAGCTAAAAGGGTGGAGATCAGACCTGAACAGAGCAAGGGAGAGAGGACTAAGGCCTATCGAATAAAGAGAAACTGAGGGTGGGGACATCTCTGGACAAGCTGGAGACCTCAGTCAGGGTAGGCTCTTGGAAGCATATGAGGAGGATTCAAGCAGACACTCCTAGTAGCAGAGACCACAGAGACTAAAGAGGACACCCTCTAACTAAACTAGTCTAGTAAAGGGCAGGGAACACCAACCCACCCACAAAAACTTTGGCTGAAAATTTACCCTGTCTATGAGATGTGCAGGGATAAAGACAGAGCAGATAGAGCAGAGATTGAGGGAATGCCCAACTGACGTCTGGCCCAAGCAGACCCACCGTTTCAGAGAGGGCTAACCTCTGACACTATGAACAATACTCTGCTAAACCTGCAGAAAACAGCCTGACAAGAGTTCTCCTCTTAGAGGCTCTACCCAGCAGCTCTTCAAAACAGATGCTGAGACTCACAGCCAAACATTGAGCTGTTCCATAAGGGAGTCTTGGATTATAGTGGGAAGAAAGAGAAAAGGACCTGGAACTGACAGGTGCTCCACAAGCAAAACAACAGAGACACCTCATGAGATCCAAGAGGGAATTGCTGAGACTATAAAACCAACCAAGGACCATGGT